>LPNX010925308.1:0-107919 GCA_001517045.1 Pseudotsuga menziesii
AAATACCTGAAAAAATGGAATGATGACATCATCATTCCATTTTTTCAGGTATTTCTTGTTTTTGGGGTAGCGGGGTCCGTCAAAAGTATGCCGAGTGGGAACTCGTTGGATGCGGAATTTAATTCCACATCCAACGAGCTCTCCTGATCGAAATTTGAGTAAAAACACAGGGAGATATGTCAAAAATACAAACAAAAAGTAGTTTTTTCTTTTCTTTCTCCAAAATTAATAAATATTATTTTATTATTTTAACTATTATTTTATTAATTCATTTTAGGAGGCCCATTTTGAGTTGAAATTTCCTCTAATGCCAAAATAGTCATGACCAGGAAAATGACAGTCACAACCTGCTAAGAAGAGGCCAACATAGTTATGGTCATCCTAGAGAGGGATACCAATAGTCATGACCTAGAAGAGAAAGGAAAAATAATCCACTTTTAATCTTAGAAGGACATGACCCACAGGAGATACACCCATTATAAATTGGATGATGGTGATTTTCCAAAAAACCAGGGCTTTCACCATAGATTAAAAAAATATGGATTTCACCGTAAATTCAACAATTACGGATTTCACTGTAAATTTAATCAAATTAGGGATCCCAAATATTACTTGTTTATCCATGAGAACCGAACCGTGAATACTAAGCTCCAATCCGTGAGCTCCAACCATAAAATGTGAACCATGAGATCCAACCAATGAGCTGCAACCGTGAAATGTGAATTGTGAGCTCTAACCAATGAGATGAAACTATGAAATGCGAACCATGATCTCAAACCCATGAAATCCAACCATGAAAAGTGAACCATGAGCTCCAACCAGTGAGATGCAACCATGAAATGCTAACCCTCAACTCCAACCCGTGAACTCCAACCATGAAATGTGTTAACCGTGAGCTCCAACCAGTGAGCTGAAATCGTGAATATGAACCATTAGCTCCAACCATGCAATGTGAACCATGAGCTCCAACCGTGAAATGTGAACCGCAAAATCTAACATTCAATTGCAACTGCAATTGTGAAATATGAACCATGATCTCCAACCAGTTACCTACAACCGTGAAATGTGAATAGTGAAATTGTAAACATCGGTAATCAAACATAATGGTAAATTCTTTATATAATGATTAATATATGTGTGTGTGTGTGTGTGTGTGTGTGTAATGGTAATGCTAATAATACACTAACACAATATGATACAAAACTTTATATATTGAATAATTTTTTATAATATTTTTTAAACAATTATAAATGTAAACACATAATTAAAAATAATGATGACTATGATGATGCTAATGATTATGATAGTGATGGTGCTGATGCTAATGATGATGATGTTGATGATACTGATGATGGATACGATGATGATGACGGCAATGATTATGATAATGGTGATGACTATGATGACGATAAAGACAATGCGGATGAGGATGATGATGATGATGATAATGATGGTGATGATGGTGATGATGATGATGGTGATGATGATGATGATGACAATAATGATGACAATGAGGATGATGATGATCATGATGAAGATGATGATGATGATGATGATGATGATGATGATGATGATGGCGATAATGACGATGGAGACAATGATGATAACGATGATGATGACAATGACGACGAAGACAATGATGAGGATGTTGATCATGATGATGATGTTGATGATAATGATGATGACGACGATGATGATGACAATGAGGACGATGATGATGGTAATGATGATGATGATGATAATGGTGATGGCAATGATGATTATAAAGACAATTAGTATGAGGATGATGATGATAACGATGATGATAATGACTATGAGGATGAGGATGATGATGACGACGATGACGATGATGATGATGACGACGTTGATGATGACGAAGATGATGATGAAAATGAGGATGATGATGACGATTATGATGAAGGTAATGACAATGAAGATGATAATGGTGACAATGATGATGACGGTAAATACAATGAGTATGAGGATGATGATGATGATGATGATGAGGAGGAGGACTAGGATGATGATGACGATGATGATGATGATGATAACGATGATGAGGATCATGATGACAATGAGCATGGTGACATTCAGGATATTGATGAAAATTATGAAGACGAAAATGATGGGGATGATGATGATGATAATGATGTTGATGACGATGATGATAAGGAGGAGGAGAGTGGTGATCATGATGTCGATGTTTATGATAATGATGATGAAGACGATAATGATGACAATGAGGATGATGACGACGATGATGATGATGATGGTAATAATGATGATGGTAATGATGATGATGATGATTATAATGGTGATGATGATGACGATGATAAAGATAACGAGGATTAGGATGAGGATGAGGATGATGATGATAATGGTGATGATGATGACAATGATAAAGATAATGAGGATTAGGATGAGGATGAGGATGATGATGATAATGACTATGAGGACCAGGATTATGATGACGATGCCGATGATGATCATTGATCATGATGATGATGATGATAATGAAAATGTTGAGGAGGATCATGATGACAATGAGGATGGCGATGATGAGGATATTAATGACAATTATGAAGACAACAATGATTGGGATGATGATGATGATAATGAGGATGATGATGATGACAACGATGATGATAATCAAAATGAGGATGAGGATGAGGATCATGATTATGATGATGATGAATACTATCAAAATATGATAGATTAAAACTTATATTGAATATTTTTTAATAATTTTTTTAAAACAATTATAAATTAAAATACATAAGTAAAAATAATGATGACAACAATGATGATAATGTTGATGACAATGATGATGATGATGGTGGGGATGAGGAGTAGACGAAGGAGGATGATGACGATGATGCTACAAATGATGATGATGATAATGATGATGACAATGAGGATGATGATGATGATGATGATGATGATGATGATGATGATGGTAATGATGAGGATGATGATGATGATGATGATGACAACGATGATGATGACAGTAATGATGAGAATGAGGATGATGATCATGATGACGACGATGATGATGACGGTAATGATGAGGATGAGGATGATGATGAGAATGAGGATGATGATCATGATGACGACAATGATGATGACGGTAATGATGAGGATGAGGATGATGATGTTGATGATGATAATGAGAATGAGGATTAGGATGATGACGACGATGATGATGATAATGATGATGATGAATATGATGATGATGATGATGATACCGATGATGGTGACCAGGAGTATTAGAATGACGATGACTATAAAAATGAGAGCATTGTATTACCAAGATTCTCTTTGTTTTAAGAATAAATTAATATTCTCTACTAAACATGGCCAACCACGTCAAGGTCTAAACTCATCTAACCCCTACCCCCTCATGTCACTCTCAATTCCCCATCTCCCAACAAAATCTATGTATAAAAAAAAGTACTGATGTGTTTTTCAGATACTAATTAAGAAGCAATGTCTCTTATTGCATATGCCAACATACAAGAAAATGTCAAAAAAACTTAAAATACCTCCTATATAGAGTATAACATATATATTAAGGCATACCTCATACAATTAAATGGACTTCATTGTATTCTTCATCCAAGTCATCATTTGTACCATCTAATCAGAATTCAACATTATAAGGATTTTCCATATCATGATCATCATCAATGTTAGTTTCGATCATCATATCATCGTCGTTATCCTCTTCATGAACATTGTCTACTACATCATCTGATCCAACTAAATATTTGTTATCTTCTTATGGAACATGACGCTCTAACTCATGTTGATCATCCTGAACATAGTCTTCTTCTTTAAGTCCCTCTTCATTATCTTCCTCCAAATTATACTTTTTTGGCCTTCCCCTTGGATCATGTCTAATAGAAAATTACCAAGCCCTTCTACCTGAAACCTCAAAGTAAAATTCCTGTTCACATTGGCTTGGAAGAACATAGGTTACGTTCTTGGCTCAAACAACTTGTATTAACTATGGTAAACCCATTATCATGTTCAATAATATTTATATCAGTATCACATTGATTTAATCGTAACATATACCATTTGATAATGAACAGAACTAATTTGAAGGAATTAAAATGACACTAAATAATATCTTTCAAATAACCCTAGTATTGATTTTCTGAGAGTTCTGGATGTATGTCACTTACAGAAAAAACATTGATCACCTCAAAGACTGCAGTTATCCCACAATAAGAAGTTTTCTTCATTTCATCCAACTTTTTGTTACAAAATTTACGACCATTGTACCACATATCCTTATTGTATTTTACCCGCAACAAACCATACACATAAATGTTAAATACTAAATTGATCATGATTAGGTGCATGTTTATGCTCTCCATGGATTGAAATGAACGTGTACATAATTATATTTGGAAAAATTAAATAGTATGGATATTTAATATTTTTCCTACTTATCTTTTAAATCATATGCTAAATTGATTTCCCTTTCTGTAAGATTGGTATCTCCATTGCGATGTGCTTCTTTTACTGTTGATGTATTTGTAACTTTGGAATGTATTCACTTGTATATTTTATATTGTATTTCATTATACCCCGACGGAGATGTTTGTTCCTTTGATCGAGAGAATCATTAATATAATAAATTCATGTAAATTCATTGAGGTTAACCCTTCATTGTAATTCGGGGCAATAGTTCCCACAATTAAGGGGTATTAGGGTTATCAGACTCTCCTAGTGAGGTTGGCCCTGTAGAGTAATTGTCAAGTGGAAAAATAGTATAAATAGAGAGTGAGACTCTCTATTTGAGATAGACACTCACTCAACAACAGCACATGAGTGAGATAGAAGTAGGTCACATGAGAGAGAGAGAGAGAGAGAGAGAGAGAGAGAGAGAGAGAGAGAGCAACTGTCGGAGATCATCTTTGTATCTTTGGGTTTTACTTTTTCTTTTGGTGCCCATTCTATCACTGATGAATTTGCGGGGTTTTATCCTTTATGGTTTCCCCAAGAAAAAATATTTGTGTCTCTTGTCTCTTGTGATTATTGTTTTTCATGTTATTCTCTCAGATAAGATCCTAGATCATATTGATTAAATGATAAAAATCTAACATGGTATCAGAGCCAACTTGAGAGGAAGACATTGTGCAGTTGCAGAAGCAAGGGATTCTTAATTTTTGGGTCTCTCTCCAAAAATCATTAGCAAAAGGATTCTAGGTTAATTCTCCATTGAAGGGCGCATCTTTCTATTCAAGTAGAATCTAATTTCGAGCATTTTCATTTTTTTACCTGTCACTACTACGAGAAATTAGGGATTTTCATAGAAGAGGAATTTTTGAGTGAGCCTAGCATAGGATTTCTCTCCTCCTTAAAATCGAAATTTGGAGACCCAGATCAAAATTTTTGGGTGGGTAAAACCTTTAAAAAATTCAAACCCTAATTTGACCCTAGACCAAAAAATCAGCACTGCCAAAAATCAGCTCTAGATCCAGTTTGGGCATCTCAAATTGGTAAGATATAAATATTTTGTATTTCCATTTGAGGGGATCACTAAATATGAATCATAGAATCTTCATTGTACAGCTGAAATACAGCTGCAATTGCAGCTAATGGAAATTAGGGTTTCATGCTTGAAAACCCTAAAAGACTAAAACAAGTCATTTTGGTGCATTCTCTATATCTCGATATTGGAGAAGGACAACGAGCCAAAAATTTTAAAGGTCGAACATAAATTCTTAATGTACCCTATGTAAACGTTTCAGCCTAATATTTTCTATATTCTGGGAGATATTATTCCTCCAAATCAGGGTTTCAGCCTCTCCCATGATTCATCCCTAAACATGACACCTAAGGAGAATTGCTATATCTCGGGCTACAAAGGTCAAAATTAAATTTTGAAAGATGTTCCAGATAGGGAATGGAATATACTTTATGTGTTTAAAATTTTTTGATCCCGAAGGTGAGACAGTGACATGTGGCAGTTTATACAAGTTCGATATGTTGAACAGTCCTGAAATACGTCACCATCGGCAAATTCTCATAAGTCCCAATTGGTGAAACCAATTCTGCTAAAAAAATTGGTTTTGAAAAGAGGATAGACGAGTATAACTCCATGCAAAGTTTCAGACACATAGGAACAGAAATTTCAGAGAGACCGCAGAAACAATATCAGACATTTCTGTAGAAGAAATTGGAAACCTAGGGCTTCCTATTCTGGGAGCTTCCCTCCACTATTTTCAGAAAAGGAGTACATTGGACAACTTGCCTTGAAATGGCCCATATTTCTATCCAATTAGAATTTTTTAATTCAATTTTTTGAAAATTAGGGTTTCTCTAACAAACCCTAGATGAGCCAGCTCCGGAACCATGACGAACACCTCAAATCATAAGAAAGGTCTAGGAGCCAAATGGAGATGAGGCTAATGCTATATCCAAGAGAATAATTACAGATTCTATTAAATATCATCTCATCCCTCATTTGTCATCCTTGAATACACTAAAAGGAAGTGATCGTTGCTCTGACGAAGCAATCGAAGAAGAACAAGAAATTGTTATACTCACCTTGAATGTCCTCCCAAGATCATGGGATTCATTCATTTGAGGAATGTGTTCCAGAACTAAGTGATTACATTAAGCATACTATGGGAAGAGTGCACACAAGAAGAAGCTCGACTCATAATAAGAGAAGAGAAGAAGGGAGAAACTAAAGGTCAATCTCTCACCATTCAAAGAAGATCCCTCAAGCCATGAGTAATATGAAGGACTCAATTCTTTAAGAACCTCTTATCCATCTTAGAATTTGGATAAGAAATGATGATGTCATAAATGAAGAAGATGATGAAGCTGAAGGCTTAAGAAGGATTATACCCATGAAACAAATAAAGATAAGTATTTGAATGGTCTTTTCCTATATATCTAGTAGTTTATATGACATTGTTTAATTGTGAAATGTATGATAGAATGGTTGCATTAATGATAGTATACTACTAATATGCATGTGATGGGTAAGTAGCCCATGGTGCTATACAACACTCCATTTCTACTTATTGAGAATGAAACTTCTTTCCTGACATATTGGATTAGTGCACATTATCAATGATGTCATGGTAGAGATGGAAGGAATCTACAAAGTTTTCATGAGATGTGGATGAATGTTGTATTGGCTAAAATAGTTGCATGATTATATATTTATGCATAAGAATTTTTCCATTATGAATATGACTTATGAAATGTTTCTAACCATACAACTAATGCATTTGACTTGTAGGAAAGATAATGTACAATTGCCTACAAGAAAAGAAGGATGAGAGTTGTTCAGAAGAACTAGTGATGACAGTTCAAGATTCACTACAATAAGCATACATGAATATGACCCAAGAAGCTTCCATAACGAAAGAAAAAGATTCAGAAGAATATAAAGAGAACAGTAGATGAAGAATAATCCAAGGAAAGAGATAGGCCTCAATCACAATCTAGTTATGTTGAGTGATATGATTGATGCAGATCCTTCCAACTATGAAGAAGTAGATGAGAAGAAAGGAAAGGAAAACGCCAGTTCAAGAAAAATGATGTCTAGGATGCAGTATCGAGACCTCAAGGGAATTATGTAGTGTCTTCCATATGGATCTACAAGATACAACATGCAGTATATGGAAACATCATGGGATACAAGGCAATATTCATAGGACGAGGCTTCTCACATAAACAAGGCATAATCTACGAAGAGTCATTTGCAACCACTGGGATTTGAGACACATGACAAATAGACTCATGTGTGCAAATTAAAGAATTCCTTGTACAAGCTCAGAAGGAACCCATGTGATAACACATACATGAGGAGATTGAAAATCACCTAGAGTGATGAAGATCTTAACCTTTTCTATAAGGTTGAATATGAAATCCTATAGAGGATGAAAAGCTCACAGATGGGTGCGAGAAGAAATTTTTTTCAAAAGGTTCAAGATAGAGGATCTTGGCATCCAGTGACCCTAGATGGATACATAGAATATTAGTAGCATAGGAAGCTACTTTTCACTCCAGTACAGAATGTTTCAATACATAGAGTATGAAAGGAAGAGGGAGAATGATGCCCTGCTTCAGAGGGAGTGACTACAGAATATCTTGAGGTTTGACATGGTACAATGGGATGCACAATTTACTGATGACTATAGGATTTACTAAGAGTAAAGAGGACTCCAACCTTTGCTTAAAAGTTGAAGGAGGAATACTAGTGATTCTCTTGTTATATGTCGATGACTTATTCCTTATAGGAAAATAGGAACTCATTAAAGTTTCAAGAAGGAGACTTGCTACCTCATTTGAGATGAAGGACTTGCATATGACGCACTACTTTCTAGGCATGTAGGTGTGGCAGAATTTGGATGGAATATACCTTGGATAAGGGAAGTGTGTAGTGGATATCGTGAAGAGGTTTGGGATGATGGAATGCAAGGCCATGGACACACCTATGGCATCAAACCTGAAGCTATTAATTGATACTTCATCAGAGACGGTTGATGCCATGATGTATCATCAGATGATTCATTCATTGATGTTCCTAATGAATACGAGAATAGACATATGTTTTACTGTGAACAACCTAGACATGCTCACTTGGTTGCAAAGCATGCAGTGAGGTACCTAAAGGGTATAGTTGAGTATGAACTCAAGTATGATACAAATCAGAAGACTAACCTGCATGGTCATGTTGATTCAGATTGGTAGCACCACTGAGAAGAAGAGCACCTTGTTTTTCTTCTTTAGTTTGAGATCCAATATGGGTTATCAGTTTGGAAGGATGGAGTCCTACATGGCGCTGCATACAGCCAAGGAAAAATATGTTTCGAATTGCTCGGCTATTTGTGAGGTAGTATGTTTCTTTTGAAATATACTATTTGATTTGATTGATCTTCCTAGAATTTTTGTATGATGTAGACAAGAGCAGTCAAGCTCCTATTTGTGATCCAGATCGAGATCTCTCAAAAGAGGGAGTTCTAGCATAGCCGGTGAGACAGGTTGTATTACCATAAAATCCCGGTGAAGCTTGTAGGTTTCTTAGACGTAATCAGTCCTGGAGGTTTTCCTTGTATGTAATCAATCCCGGTGAAGCTCGTAGGTTATTTTTGGACATAATCAGCCCTAATTTGATTCTATGCTAGAAATGGGCAGAGTGAAGTTTGAGTACTTCAAAGAGAAGCTTGGTGTTCTTCAGATCAATTTTCCTTCCAAGGGGAAGTGATGAGTCTGGGATACTTTCCCTAGATGGTAGTAGGTGTGTCCTACCATGCCGTTGGATGTAAGTGCTAAGCCTTTTTGACATGGTGGCAGGTCCCTTCTTGACTGGATGTAAGTGCAGATCCCTTCTGACATGGTGGCAAGCTAGGCCTCCCATGGTCAGATGTAAGTGAATATCCTTATGATATGGTGGAGGGATAGGCCTCCCATGGTCAGATATAAGTGCTTAGCCTATCTGACATGATGGCAGGATGGGCCTCCCATGGTCAGATGTAAGTGCAGAGCCTTTCCTCCGATGGTAGATGGTGTGTCCTACCATGCCGGTTAATGTAAGTGCAGTGCCTTTCCCCAGGTGGTAGATGGTGTGTCTTACCATTCCGGTGGATGTATGTGCATAGCCTTTCCCTGGATGGTAGATGGTGTTTCCTACCATGCTCATTGATGTAAGTATAGATCCTTTCCCCGGATGGTAGATGGTGTGTCCTACCATGCCCGTGGATGTAAGTGCAGAGCCTTTTCTCAGATGGTAGATGGTGTGTCCTACCATGCTAGTGGATGTAAGTGTTGGGAATTTTTGACATGGTGGTAGGATCGGCCTCCCATGGTCAGATGTAAGTGTTGGGCCTTTTCGACATGGTGGCAGGCTGGGCCTCCCATGGTTGAATATAAGTGTTGATACCTACATCCAGCATGAAAAAGGGTTGGCTCTGTAGGACTTCTTATGATGAGTAGAATTGAGAGATAGCACCATTTGAACTAGATAGCGGGAGCAATGATGATGATCCAATGATGAAGACTTGTGCTGATGAACTGTGTCAAGAGAATACCTTCCTAGTTAAGAGGGGGTGTTGATGTATTTGTAACTTCGGAATGTATTCACTTGTATATTTTATATTATATTTCATTATACCTATATGGAGATGTTTGTTCCATCAATCAAGAGATTCATTAATATAATAAAGTCATGTAAAGTCGTTGAGGTTAACCCTCCATTGTAAGTTGGGGCAATAGTCCCCATAGTTGAGGGGTATTAGGGTTATTAAAATCTCCTAGTGAGTTCATCCCTGTAGAGTAATTTTCAAGTGGAAAACTAGTTTAAATAGAGAGTGAGACTCTCTATTTGAAACAGACACTCACTCAACAGTAGCACATGAATGAGAGAGAAGTAGCTTGCACAAGAGAGAGAGAGAGAGAGAGAGAGAGAGAACAACTATCGGAGATCATCTTTGTATCTTTGGGTTTTACTTTTTATTTTGGTTCTCATTCTATCTCTGAGGAATTCATGGGGTTTTCTCCTTTATTTTTTCCCCAAGGAAAAATATTTTTGTCTTGTATCTCTTGTGATTATTGCTGTGTATGTTATTCTCTCAAATAAGATCCTAGATCATATTGATTAAATGATAAAAATCTAACATTTACCAATAAAGCCACACTTTCTCATGATATTCCAAGAATAGATTATTCACATCGTTTAATCAATACCATCATCCAATCAATATTGCTTTCTATGCATAAATGAAATGCATCCCACTCATGACCAACTGCTTCATGAAAGTAAAATGTCATTGAATTACAAATGTATATTCACTTAACATGTAGGTATACACTTTTAATTGATGCGTATTGAATATTAAAAATGAAATAACTATGATTTATACATAAAAATCAATAGTCAAAATGTACTATAATCAATCTCCACTAGCTAATAAATACCTGTCACCTTCCTCTATCTACCTTTCCTAGTGAGGTAATCCCCTTCAGAATTTTTATTAGAGTCCGGATAATAAATGCAACCTAAATTTATCTTTGATGCTAATTTAGGAAGGTACTCACTAATATACATCATATTCTGTTATACCATATATTTCTCCGCCACAGAACCCTCAAGACATGCTCGTTGTCTAACAAATTCCTTCAAAAATTTTAAGCGCCTCTCAACCATCCACATGGACCTTGAGTGGACTGGTCCATGTAGTTTGATATCCTCAACTTAGTGTATGAAGTAGTGTTCTTGTGCATTAAAAAATTTCAAAGGTAGATGATTTTGCATTTCACACATCAAACGCAAAATCTCTCTCTTCCAATACTTTATATCTTCTTTATGGATTTATTTAGATGATAACCATCTACAAGTGATGCAAACAAATCACGAGATTTAACAAAAAAAACATTATTTTATAGAACAATTATAAAAATAAATATCAAATATAAGTTCCACAATGAATTAAACAAACACTTTGTGCATGGAAAATATCGCTACTTACCTCATGTATTTTCCAATATAATATATAACATGTTTGACATTGTTGTCGAAGTTGTCTGGGAGAGGTAGAGGTAAAACATAGTGTAACAATATAATAAAAAAAATTCATTAATTTTTTCAAAAAGTAGACAAAAAATACCAACAATAATATGCACAAGGATAAAAAATACATGAATATATACCATAATAATTATGTTAATGAAGACATGCCAGTCATGTGTTTTCACCCTTGTAGAATCACCTTTCTTGGCTATGATATTGTTCATTTGCAAACAAAATCTGATGGGAGATTTATTTTTTCATATGAGTTCTTTTACAAAATTTCTTTGCTACTTCATTCAAAACCATGGAAGTGAGTTTATATTAACTTGGCCTTCATTTTTATATAATTGAATGACATGTTTCATTGCACGATTGTCTTCTTGAATGTCATTGCAAATTTTAACAATTTTTTCTTTGTCGCTCCTCAAATCTAATATTCACGATAATGTTTCAACAAGATTCTTTCTGATATGCATTGCATCAAACAAATGAGCAATTTGTAGGTTCTCATTGTACATAAACCTAATGAATTGTTTAGAATAACTTTTCATTCCTCATGGAATATCATTAATTCCTTCATGATCAAGACGAATATCATGAATCATGGTTTATAAATAATTTACAGAAATCAATGTCAAATACAGTAAACAACACAAATTAAAAAAAGATTCAAAACATTTCATATATGATGATAGGCAGACAATTTGATCTGTACATACCTTGACGATTTCTATTATATTGCAACTTCCATAGATGAGGTGTCATTATATGTGATTCTAATGCAGTCTCTTACTTCCCATTGAATATATGTTCATCAATAGTTTGATAGCTATGATTCTTAGAGAGGAAATGCCTATACTCATCAAACACCTCTTTTCATAAACTTTTTGAATGACGGGATTTGATCTTAGGACCACAAATTGGACATGCAAATTTTCCCTTTGTTTGAAGAACTACATAAAGAGATGATGGAGTAACATTGCCAATTATAATTATATAAAATGAATGGATTATTTAATAAAAAACATGCATGCATAATATATCAACTTCATAAAATTAAATACTATTAAAGTCGACGTTATAATTACATACCGCAAAAATGGGTTAACCCTGGGGCATCATGTACTGTCCATACAAACATTGCATGGAACTGAAATTTCCTTTGTCGTATTGGTCTAGATACATCATACATAGTGATGACATTCCATATCTTTAGTAGTTCATCAATAAGAGGCTCGATATATACATTCATATCTTTAACTTGGTACTTGATTGATTTGAACATATAAAATATATAATTATTACAACCATTAAGACATATAAATAATACAAAATAGTAAAATAAAAAAATATATATGACATTATACGACAAATGATATCCCACTATAGTAAAAACAAATTGTTGTAGACACATACTTGCAATAATCATTTCCAACATTATGTTCTCCCTCTTTGTTGGAAGAGGATCACGTGCACAAAACATGGCAAGAAAGGTAATGAAAAATGTCAAAGTGGATTGCACAAGAGGAAGTTATCAACAAGTATGGTCGACCTGGTTGAAAATAGTTAGAAGTTTGGTCCAAGTTAATTAGGAAATCGAATTATGTGGACCTTTTTGTAAAATACGGAAGCCTATAAATAAGATTAGGAATGTAGTATTGGATAATCTTTGAATGGAATGGGAATAATATGTGAGTCATTTTGTGATATGTCGATAAACAAGATTTCTGCGGATGAGTAAGTTTTGGTCTGAGGCTTTCAACCATGGATGTATTCTGACCTGTGATGCTAATGTGAGATGAATAATGATGGGAAATCTATTTGTTTTGTTTGTGATGCGATCTATGATTTTTATGAATATTGCGATTTATATCTCTGCATTTAATTGATGTGATTTATATGATTAAAATGCTGCGATATATATGATTGAATGATGCTATCTCCCTATGTTTGATGAAATGTTCTTCTTATCTAGTTGATGTGAAGTCTTTATGTGTTCAATTAATTCTTATATCTCAACATCTTTGTTAAGTTAATTTGAATCATGGTTATTGTGATATGAGACCTTGTTGCGAACGGCAGTAAATAGTTGGGATAAGCGACAGATCGAACCCTCCTAGACCTATGAACTACATTACGGATGATTAATATTAGATGATAAAATCCCCCTCCTTTCGATGGAAATGTGGTTCCTATAGCCATCCCTCAAACATCTTTAGTGAGACTGCATCTTCTTCGTAGGTGTTGCTGGAGAAGGTAAAACCTGTTCGGGTCGGTGTTTAAGGATATTGTGTCGGAAGGTGTCGACAGTGAGTTAACCCTTGTCAAATGAATAGTGCCAACAAATTGTTCCATTGTCAGGACCATAGTGTGAGGATGAAGGGAATATGTTGTGGCATCCAATGAAACCATAGATCCAAGACTGGTTTGATTAGAAGGCCCGAGAATTCACTACAGAAGAAAACCATAGTTCCATATTTCCAACAAAAGAGTTGCTAGGAGAGTGCATTTATTCTGATATTCATGAATTATTCTTTACTAAGTATCTAATTGTTTTGTGCAAGTGGTTGGTGCAAATTACTTTAAAGAAGAGGAATATTCAAGGAAGCAAACGCGATCATTGGATCCTTGAACTAATCCAGCGGTTGTAAAATATCGACACCAAGGAATCAAGAGCTGTCGAGGTGTGGATCGACAACATTTTTTAAGGATACATCACTAAGTTTGTTGTAGACACAGACAAGTCATATAGAGACATAGAGAGGGAATTATTCAAAGGACCAAGTGGTATATTTATACTGTCTTTACAACCATGGATTAACATTCTCACCTCCAAAAAAGGGAATATTGAAGATGAACTCTGACGAGTAAAGATCTGGTGTGCAGAGATTGCGGGTACTGCAAAGACGAGCGTTTGATCGAATGATATAGGGTATATGAATGGAATTTACAATGATACGGTGAGGGAAGTAGAGGAAGAGTGTGGCCTCTTATGAAGTGGGGCGAGTTTTCAACAAGAGAAGAGGCAGAGGACTGAGGACATTCATGTTGCGGAAGGAGCAAGAAACTGCAAGAGGAGACCATAGGGGACTAAGCGACCCTACAACGATGAAGGAAATGACCAGTATATGCTAGAGGACGACAAATTATTGACCCAAAGCAACAACATACCTACACCTATGTGCATTGCGCCAAGTTCAGGAGGAAGAAAGTTAATTTATCATAGAGTTGTCATGTGTGTTAACACTGTGGTAATAGTAGTGTATCGACGAATACTAGAAAATGACCTAGAATGGCAGGTGACGATGTAAATTTATCCTTGTTATAGGGTAATGCGACTGAGGATACCAAACAATATTGGTTTCTATGTGAATTAGTATGGATTGTAAAGCAAGTACAAGATGAAGATATCAAGAAAGGACAATTGGAAACAACTTTTCAAGGTCAAGAATTGGACCAGTACATGAAATTTATACAAGTAGAAATAAGGAAGCCACAAAATACCTTGGAGAAGATATAAATAGGACTTATCGAAGAATTTAGAAAGCTGAAGTCTGAGTTGTAGTATATTACTAAGTCGAAGGAGATAAAGCAATACCCGAACAAGTCTGTATGGGATTTTGATGAGTGGTTTAAAAATGTGATGGCTAAGGTCAGTTTTGGGATGAGTGACATTCAACAAAAGGAATGGTTTATCGCAACACAGGTATTACACATTCATTGTCCATTAATGCAACAAAATATGTGACACAAACCGAGGATCTAGATATTCTGATGAAAAGTTTCACCAATTGGTGAAACAGGAGTTGGCATCATCCAAATTCAGTTGCAATTAGTGAATCTTACTATTCAGTTACATGATATCTAGAAGGGAAAATACATTCACGAAGAAGTATGGTGCACCCTATGTCAAACAAAATAGCATCATAAGAATCAATGCCCAGATTTCCTCGAATATCTGCAGGCCAGAGATCTGAACCCGATAATTCAAGGGGGACTACCATGGTGTCAGATTTGTAAAACTATAGGACATTGGCATGAGTAATGTGTCTACCTCCAAAATTTAGTTTCGAACCACACAAACTAGTTTTGTAATTTTTGTCGCTCAGTTGGCCATGAAGAAAAGGACTGTAGAGCATATGAATTGCTCCAAGAAATAACCATGGATAGGTATTTTATGATACTAAGTGACCGACAGAGTGCTCGCTACCGCAGTCGCAATTTGTTCAACCACAAGCTCAGTTTGTTTAACTACTGCACAATTTTCTCCGCAACAACCGTAGTACAATTATATACAACAACAATAATAGTATACTCAGTCATAGTATATTCAACCACAACCTAATCAGTAGTAACAATTTAATCAACTGCAGTACCAAACAAAGGGAGGATTTCGCAGAGGATTCCAAGGAGGTCAGAATGGAGGCTTCGATCAAGGAGGAGTTATTAGACGAGGTCATGGACCTATGCAATGCTATAATTGTGGAGTATTGGGACATTACTAGTGACATTTCCCAAATATCTAGTCACAATTTACTTATTGCTATGTCGCAGATCATATTATTGAATATTGTCCAGAGTTGACTGCGAAGTAGCAAGCGAAGAATGTCCCACCACCACAGAACCAGAACAAGAATCTGAATAAGAATGTGAACCAACCTCAAAATCAGAATCAAGGACCAACTATGGGAAAAATATTGGTAGAACCCAGGAATCATCCCACATATGTTAGATTCATAACTCGAGGAGGAGCGATGACGGGAGATTACGGACCAGTCCGACTGATTAGATTGGTGTCTCGAAAGAAGGTACAATTCATTGTTAATGTTAAAAAGGAAACATTCTTTGATGCAAGAGATATACTAAAAAAAGACATGGGTGATTTTTCTATCTATGACATGGCACCTACTTTTGATTCGACGGATGCAATGGGACCATCTCGAAAAGCTGGAACATTGCAAAAAAAATTGGGAAGTTGTGTGTCGCTTGAAAAATACCCTGACACATTAGCAGAAATAGCGAGGTTGATGCACTGATAGGTGACAGGGGGAAAAGACCATGCTATGAATTTTTTACATGAGAATAAAACTGGAATGGAGATGAGAATGAACGTACAGATTGGTGATTGTGATGTTGATTCAGTATTCTTGGATCTAGGATCACATGTAAACATTTTGATGAAGACAAATTGGCAAAGAATGGGGAAACCATAGTTGGTTTGGTCCCCTATATAAATACGATTGGAATATCAGGCCAAGGTGTTTCCAATTGGATGAGTACCACACCTACTTGTCAAAGTCAAAGGGCTGAAGACTTATGTGGAATTTGACGTTATTGAGATAGTTGACGAAAGAAGCTCATATCCCACGCTATTGGGGATCAACTAGGCCAATGAAAATTTGGCGGTTATCAAATTCAAGAAGAGAGTAATGAAATTTGAGAATAGGGATGTGTGAATCATTTCCCCATTGGATCCCAATGCGGATTGATGATATGTTGAACTAGTAAAAGAAGAGGTTGTGGGAGGATGGGATCATGCGTATAACAATTCTGAAGACTACACTAATCCCATTGAAAATGGAGAGATTGGATGGCAAAGTTCTAGCTCTACATCATCAGATTCTGATCATCCCCTAGAGAATTGGAAGAACCAGTTACATGAATTATTGATCCAAAAATGTGGATGAGTTACTCAGTCATTGCGTTGGCTCATAATAGAAGTTGTCGAACTGCCAATGTATGAAGGACTTCCCAACTTGGATAGTTTTATTGATGAATTTGAAGAGAAAGTGTCATATCCCCAACGACTAATGGAATTAGAAGAAGCATTAAAGGACACACCAATGAGATGGTACGATACCCATCAGAGCTCGATCGATGGATGGTCGATCTATTGCAGAGTGATGGAATACTGATTTGGAGAAACATGACACCACCAAGGGAAGAAGTATGATGGAAGGAATGATCCCAATGATCATCTGATCGCATGTCAAACAACTTGGGAATCAATACTGAAGGATGAATGGGTACATTCCTTTATATATAAGTTGGATGAAATTCCATGCGGGTGGTACATATCAACTAAAATACAAAGGAATATTACAACATGGAAAGACTTAAATGTCTGCTTCAATCACACTTTTAGCTTTGATAATGTTGGACCGGTGGTACATAGTGCACTACAACACATCTGAAATGTGGTATTGGAAGTAGATCCAGTGAAATTCCCAACATAATCACATGAGACACTGGTAACACAGTTGATGACATAATTCTACAATGTGACATGATAACCTAACGATGGGGATGAAGCAAGAAATATCAATATCACAGAATCAAAAGGGAATCAGGATATCATAGTGCTAGAAATACCAACTAACAATGTTCAACAACCCCTTAAGATAAGGAAGGTCAATATTGGAACGAAAAAAGACCTAAAGTTCAGCAATATCAAATATTACTGGGATGAAGAAACTATGACGAAGATCACTGACTTGCTACATGAGTTCCAGGATTTGTTCTCAACTAAATTTGCTGATATGAAAGGGATTTTATAAGACTTGGGATAAAAGAGAATCCCTCTTAAACCAAACATGAAACTAGTAAAACAATGTCCTGATCAATTAAACACACGATACAAGGAACATGTCAAGGCCGAACTAGACAAGATGATGGAGGATGGCATCATCTAACTGGTGGAATATTCATAATGGATCATCGCAATGGTGGTTCAATACAAGAATATGGGGGAAATAATGATCTGTGTTGACTTGATTAAGTTGAATGACATAGATCTTCAGGATCCGTTCCCAACACCATTCACTAACAAAGTACTAGAGGGAGTCGGAGGGAAATAAATCTACTCATTTGTGAATGTCTTTTCATGTTTCCACCAGATAAAAATCATGAAGGAATATTGACATAAGACCACTTTTGTAACTGAATGGGAATGTTTTCAATATATAGTGATGCAATTTGGCATAAAGAATGCACCAATGATCTTTTCGAGGATAGTAGTCGTTTCCTTCAGAGACTTTATTCATAAATTCTTGGCTGCATATATGGATGACTAGACCATTTATGGATTACTAAAATATCACATTGCAAAACTTCGACTTATGTTGGAAAGGTGTCGACAACATCATATTTCGTTGAATTTGAAGAAGTGTATATTTTGTGCTTCATTTGGGATTTTGCTGGGACTTATTGTCTGCAAGGAAGGAATGTTGGTCGATCCCACCAACATCATGATAATAGTCAACTTACCTCCACCAACGACAGTAAAATAACTACAGGTGATGTTAGGTCTATTAGGATTCTATAATCCTCTCTTGTCCATATATAGTCTAAATGATCATCTTTCCTAACTTAGGGAGACATTATTACCATAGTAGAGTGTGGGGAACACATATAGAGGTTAAATTCCACTTACTGCATGTTCATGCATGAGTTTATTTTCCTCTGATACCAATCCCTACATTATAGGATCCCACTCTGAGTGCCACCAACATCCTCCATCAGTTGGTTGTGGTAGGTAGGAAATTATGTTGAGTCAACCTCCACTTACATTTAGTTAGATCAATCTCAGTTAGTCTAGCACCAGTTTTGCATGGATGGATGTGAAAGTGGATCCTTTTTTCCACCTACCTCATCAGTTTAATTGATTTAACTAGTTTAACTAATTTTCAAACTTAATTAGACATCAAGAGTTAGACTAGTTGCTTCCATGCAATAATTTAGACACACATAGTTAGTTATTTAGTCATCTTGAGTTGGTAGATTCAAATCTTATCCACATGATTCAAATTATGCTTATTGTAACACTATTTTAATACTGTTGGATTAATGAATATTAATGTTATAATTATCTAATAAATTCTTATCATATTTGTCTCAAATTTTTCTTGTTCATTGTACATTGTATTTGATATTCCACTGCATAATTCTACTCCTTAATTGATCTCAGTTTCATGTAGATAAATGGTTCACAAATTTAACATGGTATCAAAGCCTTGTTCATGCTAGTATTAAGTCTTGTATGATATCCATTGTGCACCAGAAGCAACTGAGTTTCCACATAAATACTGCAATTTTTTCCTTACTAACTCTAGATTCGTCCAGAGAAGTCTCAGCATGTGTGACAGAATTTGAGAAAGTTCACATGTCGAGGTGGAAAGGATTCACTGACATGTGATTTCGAATTAAATTGGTTTTCTAGTGTTACTTGCAGGTACCTATGTAGCTCTTAAGGAATTGATTGTTCAACATACAAAAATATGGATTCTTTAGCTCTCATACCTTGAATCCGTACACCCTTCAACTCTGTTGATTGGATGGAATATATGCAGGTATCCTTGCATAGTCTTGGCTTGTTTAAGATGACAATGTGAAGAGAAACTGATCCCCAAAAACATATTGAGAAGAACAAATTTTTGAAACAGCTTGATGAGGCCTTCGACTTCATGTGCACTTATATCTACGAGGATGTTTTGTTCCACCTTGGGGGACTAAGGAATATGAATGAATATTGGGAAAATATTGAATCTTTGTTTGTAAAACAAGATGAGATTCAAGGGAACATATTGGAGAATGAGCTCATTGCATTACAAGGAAACCGTTTCAAATCTATTCGGAAATTCTTCACAAAATACAAGTCACTAGTATTGCAATGCAAACAATGTGGATTAGAGAGTAAATATGAGCATATTGTGGCGTAAATACTGAGAAAAATTGGCTTTGAGTAATTAGTATTTGTCTCTACATTCCATTTCAGAAGAGCTTCCATCCACAATTGGAAGATTCCTTATCTAGATTCTTTTGCCGAGTCCTTGATACAAGAGCAAGATAAATTGGTTCAAATGTAAGTTCTTCGAACCTCCAAGAATCAAGCACTCTTTGTACGAGACTCAAACAATGCGCAAGGAAGAGGTAAGCATGAAAGGAGGGATACTAAAGTCATTGATTCGAATCCAAAGAAGAATCATGAATCTTCTGATGGAGTCTCACGTTTTAGGAAAAATAAGACTAAGTGTCAATACTGTATGAGAGGATTTCATCCATAGATCTAGTGAATGAAGAAGACCATTGACCAGGTGTCAACACTCCTTTCATAGAACAACATTTCCCTTCCACAAGGATTAAATAATTTTGATGTTGGAAAAACGAAAGAAGATCATGAGAGGTTCCATGCTTCACTCCATCGAAGGATTACTAAATAGATTTTGGAGCATCCAACCACATGGTTTCCTCCAAGGAATCCTTCACCACTCTCACTCTATCAGGAGAACCTAGAATTCATATGGGATATGAATCCCAAATCCCAGCTAATGGGAGAGGTTCTATTAAAATCCAATATGGTGAGTTCAAGAATGTACTCTATGTGCCCTCTCTTGCAACAAATTTGTTGTTTGTTTATCAGATGAAACATACTGGCTCACCAAAGAAAGTTTTATTTGGTCCTAACTCAGTGGAGATATCAGATATATCAAGTGGAAAGAGTATAGAAAAGGGTGTTTCAAACCATTCCTCCAAGACATATGAATTCTCACACTTCCTGCCATACTTAGATCCAACACAAGCTTAGCAGCCATTCAAAACAGAAGTTATAAACTCTCTTTCGTATCCATTTGTAGATAATGATATGTTGTCTAAGATTTTAGTTTTTGAAGATGAGGAATAATATCAACATGATATCTATATTGAGATTGTACCTCAAGATGACCTAGATCCAGATCTAGATCCTATTCCAAATCAAAAGCCTAAATGGGGTGAAAAGCTCATTGAAGTAGCTAGGACTGATGTTGGGGATCCAGATGATAGAAGAAAAATGAGGTCCCAGTTTTAGAATGAATATGTTTCACTCTCTCACATAGCTTCTCTACCTACATAGTGGTGCAAAAAACTTCCAGGAATATGTTACTTGATGATAATGAATGATATACAATTTGGCCCACTAAAGAAAAAAATGGATCATTCCATTCCTCCTCTAGAAAGAAGAGACAAAAGAAACATTTGACAGATCGGCAGAAGATGGAAAGGTTCAAATGAATACTCTTAGGATGTTGATGCATAAAATAACCATGATTATTCAAGGCTTCACCATAGAGCTACAAATTACAGCAAAATTTTACAAATTTTTACCCAAAGAGGAAAATTTCCTCTTAAGTGTAGCTTGTTTTCCTGATTCACTACTTATTTTGAGGGAGAGTTTTCCCAGGAGGTTCTCCCAATTTCCCTTAGTTTATTAAGAAAAATTTATTTCTTTTAAATTGTATGGATGAATTTTGGCCTAGTTTCCAAGGCCCAAGTTGTCCAAGTTAGGATTAATGGGGGTGTTAGGATTATATAATCCTCCCTTGTCCATATATAGTCTAAATGATGATATTTCCTAACTTGGGGAGAAATTATTATTGCACTAAAGTGTGGGGAAAAATATAGAGGTTAACCACCACTTACTTCATGTTCATGCATGAGTTTATGTTCCTCTGAGACCAATCCCTACATTATAGGAGACTACTCTGAGTGCCACCAGCAGCCTTTATTAGATGGTTGTGGTAGGTAGGAAGTTATGCTGAGTCAATTTCTAGTTATATTCACTTAGATCACTCTCAGTTAGAATATCTTTAGTTTTTCATGGATGCATGGGGAAGTGGCACCCTTTTCCACCTGCCTCATCAATTTAACTAGTTTAACTTATTATTGGACTGATTTAGAAATCAGGAGTTAGACTAGTGGATTCCATGCAGTGATTTAGACATACCTAGTTAGATATTCAGTCACCTTGAGTTGGCAGATTCGAATCTTATCCACATGATTCAAATTATCCTTATTGTAACATTGTCACTATTACTATTGGATTAATGAATATTAATGTTGTGATTAACTGATCAATTCTTATCAGATTTGTCAAAAAAATTTCTTGGTCAATGAACAATTTATTTTATATTCCACTGCATAATTCTACTTCTCAATTTCTCTCATTTTCTTGTATATCAATGGTTCACAAATTTAACAAGATAATACTAGAAGTTCATTAGGGGATATGCAACCATCACAACACCTATGGAAAAAAGATGTGAAATTTGAATGGAATGATGGATGTCAACAAAATCTCAACACTCTGAAGGAAAAAAAGGTCATGGTGCTAATATTGGTATTTCTAGATTGGACAAAGGATTTTCATGTCCATGTCGATGCTTCATTAGTCGCACTAGGAGTAGTTTTGACACAGCCCAACGAAGGAATGTTTGATCACCTAATCGCCTTCGCAAGTTGGAAGTTGTCTGTTGCAGAAATGAATTATACAAGGATGTAGATGGAATGATTGGTGATGGTGTATGCATTGTAGGAATTCCACCAGTATTTGTTAGGGGGACATTTCAAAATTTTTACGGATCATTCAACATTAAAATACTTGGTCAACAAGACTATGTTAGGGTGGGGGGGGGGGATTTATCGATGGATGTTACTATTTTAATAATTCGATTTTGAGATAATTGTGAATCGATGTCCATTGAACGTAGGACTAGATCACTTTTCAAGGATAGAATCATGCAAAGAGCTGAGAAGCATTGAGGAAGGATTACCCGATGAAAATATATTTAAGATTGGAATGGTAGATTACTATTATGATTAAATTATTCACTTCTTGACGACAAAAAAAGCACCAAAGGATTACACCACCCGCCAAAATAAGTAGTTGGTCGTTAGAGATACATATTTTCAATTGATTGCAGTCCAACTCTACAAAATGGGGTCGAATGAGATTCTACATCAATATGTCCTACCACATGAGCAGGAGAGAATATTGGTTGAGGCACATAACGAAGTCACAGGAGGAAGTTATGGAGGACGTGCAACTGCTAAGAAGATACTCCAAGACTAGTTATGGTGGCAAAAAATTCATAGTGATTCCGCAAACTATGCGAAAAGGTGTGACATTTTTCAAAGGACAAGGAATTCATCACAATGGGATGAAATACCATTAGTTCCTCAGGTGACGATAAAAATATTTGATAAGTGGGTGGTGGATTTCATAGGAAACATCAACCCACCAGGGAAATAGACAGGTGTGTGATACATCATCACATTGATGTAATACTTGACTATATGCACTAAAGAAGTACCCGTGACAGATTGTACAATGACAACAATAGTAAGGTTCTTATTCGATAATGTGGTTACTCGGTTTGGCTTCCCCAAGATATTGATGAGCGTCCAAGGGAGTCACTTTGTAAATAAGATGATCAACGCAATGATGAAGGAATTTTAGATATAGCATAAGAAGAGTAACCCTTATCACCCACAAGTGAATGGTGCAGTCAAGGCATTCAATAAAGTATTGTAGCATGCGATAAGAAAACTATGTAACATGAATCGTGATTACTGGGATTTGAAAATTCCTCTGATACTATGGGATTACAAGACTACAGGAAATCGATTTATAGGGAAAATTCCATTCAAGCTCATCTATAGCCAATTAGAAGCGTTGATGTCGATGGAATGCATTGTTCCCAGCCTACGCATTGTAGAAGATACATGTATGAGTGATTAAGGAGCACTTGAAGAATGCTTTACTCAATTGGTACAGCTTGAGGAATATCGGTTCATTGCCATATTTCACTAGCAAGTCAAAAATAATCACCAGGAGGAATGGAATGATCAACATATAAAATAAAATTATTTCCAGTGAGGAGATATGGTGCTCCTACATGAAAACAAGTTTGCAAAGCACCCAGGTAAGTTGCAAATGCATTGGTTAGGACCTTCTATAATTCATTTCATCATCGACAGAGGTGTGATGCAGTTACAACAGTTAGATGGGATCTTTCTACCAAAATTAGTAAATGGAAGCCAGTTAAATCCCTATTGGGACAACCAAATGCAACACCATGAATGAGAAACCATGAAGAGAAAAAAAAGAGAGATAATTCACAAGCAGTAGGAAAGAAAAACAAAAAGGATTCATCAAGAAAAATAACAGACATCATAGCAAGGAGGAAGCTTGGTGATACCCGACGAAGGTGCAATAGTGTCGCATTGGGAAATAAATGAAGTAGTTAAACCTGACGAGAAATGATACAAGTGGACAATACACATATTTAAGAAGAATTGGACCATTGGATTTGAAGAATTGGTGGAGGATTTGGTCTATCGACGAAGGATTCAGTTATGATGGTTAAGATCATTAGCACAAGCGCTATCACGACTATAAGAATAAACAAGGGGGGCATCAAATGAACCATTATGACAATTGAGAAGATGAGTGAGAGAAAATTCCACTGACAATAGAATAGCAAATAGTTAGAGAGCGATATAATAACAACAATAGCCCATATTATCTCAAGCAATAACACCCTAGGCTCACCAATCACGAGTATTATTATTGAGGAAGAAAATCCAAACCTTCATAAGGAAATGCCATGAATAGAAAGGAAGAAGAAGGGTGAAAATCGCCCAAAGTCTCCACAAAGAAGGATAAAGTCGACTTAGAATTCAATCATGGTAGAAACATCAGAGGTAGAGGTCGTCCCCTCAATGATGGGAGGTGAGGACTCCAAGAAATTTGTGATGTTGATAACCAATGGCTAACAATTTCATATAATATGAAAAATGAGGAATTGGACACTATTATCGATGAATGGCCGATAGAATGGAAGGTTCTAGTTGGTATTGATGAATTTTCATATACCAAAGCGGCAATACCACCAATATTCTGTCTAACACATATTTCATTAAATTTAGAATTAAACTATGGATCTAGAATTTGAAAATAACCAAAAAATTCAATTCTGGTTATGTTTTTGTAATAAAAAGTTTCCAATTTTAATGAAATATGTGTTGTCTAGCAGGAGTAGGATCAAGTGAATATCTTTGAGGAGGAGGAGTCGCAAGAGGAATCATTCACAACTACGATAGATTCATAGCTGGATAGGAAACAAGAATAAGGGCAGACGAAGTGAATATTTGAACAAGGCAAAGTAAGCAGCACCTCGAGGATGACCACAGATCAGCAAAGTCAGATACTGGTCGCGATTACTATTGTGACCAGTACGATTCAAGTAGAAGTGAAGCGAAATTTGATAGAGTACTTTCACCAAGTTAAGGGATTGTTGCAATCCCTAAAAAATGCTATACTGGAGAAGATACGATAGACAAAAATGCTACAAAGGGAAGTAGAAATAAGTACCGACAAGAAGATACAACTTGTAAAGATTCCACTATGTGCACTGGCGATTGAAAGCAGTGATGTCGATATGACCATGCATTAGTTCGACATGATCAGCCTTGATGTAAATGAGCTACTAATGAAGGCACTTTCACGACTATAGAAGGATGTAGCTCAAGAGATCATAGACCAAGAAGAAATTGTGCATGATTAACTAGTCAAGATGCAAGAGCATATAGCATAAGAAAAAGAGGATATAGAGCGCATGAAAAAGGAGCAAGAGGTAGAGGTGATTGCCAAAGAAAAGGAATTTGATGTTAGAGAGTGACTAGAAAGGGCCATTTCATCCGCATGCGAACAAATTCCAGACATCACTACTTAGATGATTTTAGAATCCAAGATAGTGCAACTAGGCCAAATAGTCTCCAACTTGAAGAAGGGAAACGAGGAGCTACAAGCATGTGCAGTCTCAAGTACACCACTTGAGAAGATAGCACAATTCTGAAGAAAAATAGAAGAATAAACAACACAACTAAAGGATCTAGAAAAGGAAGACAACTCCATTGTCGAAGCGACGACACAGTTTCGAATGTGAATCATTTAGGATGACTAGCTGCAGTAATTAAGTGCACAGCTCCATGAGGTAGAGGAACACCTGATAGTAATGCGGGGATCACTGAGAATGCTAGCCCCAAATGTGCAAGTGACCAAAGAGTAAGAACTAAATGCACTATAGAAAAGGGTCACCAAGGCAGGAGAACGACATTAGTGAAGGATGATGGAGCTAGATCAATTCCAAGAGGACGCAAAGTAGCTGGCACTAAAAGTAATAGGAATACTTGTGACCACACAAGAAGCAAGAACTAAATTTTCACAAGTATCAGAAGAACATCTAGCAAAGCATGAGGTCGAGCATTGCACCATCCTGAGTACAAAGGTCAAAGAAGAGGTCGAGCAAATGTGCACAGAATTTAACGACTTCAAGGCTAAGTTGAATCAACCATCTGTTTCCAGTTGATGTGGCTTGAGGTCGAGCCACAAGTTTTTTTTGGGGTCTTGTTTTGCAGGGGATCAAGTGCACAAAAAATGGAAAGAAAGATAGAGACAAGTGTGAAATTGGATTGTGTAAGAGGAAGTTACCGATAAGTATGGTTGGCCTAGTTGGAAGTAGTTAGAATATTGGTCCAAGTTAGTTAGGAAATCGACCTATGTGGAACTTTCTATAAAAGAAAAAATACTATAAATAAGATTAGGAATGTAGTAATGGATAATCTTTGAATGGAATGGCAATGATATGTGAGTCATTTTATGATCTGTTAATAAGCAAGATTTATGCAGATGAGTAATTTTTGGTCTGAGACACTCGACCACATATGTATTCTAACCTATAAAGCTAATGTGAGATAAATGCTGATGGGAACTCTATTTTGTTTGTCTATGATGTGATCTATGATGTTTCTGAATCTTGAGATTTATATCTATGTGTTTAATTTATGTGATCTATATGGTTAAATGTTGCATTCTATATGATTGAATGATGTGATTTCCCTGTGTTTGACAAAATTTTCTTCTTGTTTACATGATGCAAAGTCTTTATGTGTTTAATTATTTCTTATATGTAGAAATATTTTTCAAGTTAATTTGAATCATGGTTACTGCAATAGGAGACCGTGTTTTGAACGACGGTAAATAGTTGGGATAAGTGACACATCGAACCCTCCTGGACCTATGAAATGCATTACATCATAGTAAGATTAGATGCAAAAATACCCCTCCTTTCTATGAAAAAGTGGTTCCTGAATCCCTCCCTAAAACATCTCAGGTGAGACTGTATCTGCTTCGTAGATGTTGTTGGACAAGGTAAAACATGTTCGGGCCAGTGCTTAGGGAGATTGCATCAGAAGGTGCTGACAGTGAGTGAACCCCTGTCGACTGAACTGTGTCAACAATATTTATTGAAAACCATGGAAATGTTATTGTTGATAATGAAAATAGGCCACACCGAGAAAACAAATATCTTCTTTGCATATGGATTGACACCATATGTTTCCATAGAAATCCTAACATTACGAGGTTCTTCTTTAAAGTCTAGCCATTTTTCCTCCATATCTCTAAATGAATAACCATCTACAAGCATTCTAAGAGTGTCATCTTGACTTATATTATGTGCATGGTAATCCATAAATTGTGTTATGTTTTTGCACCTGAACAATCGTTGAAAACATGGAATAATGGGAATATAACAACAAACCTTGTGAGGCACCTTTTTTTGTTAGTTTATCTCTTCGACATTTATTGATATGGAATTCTAGACATTCTGTTTCAAATTCAAATTGTTTATAATATATAATATGGTCATTGGGGCATGCATCAATTGCTTCATATTGCATTCCAATTTATTTCACCATGACAAATAAATATCAAGTTTTGTGAGGTACAATATTTGACAGTGGTAACAAAAAATTCAGCTATCAAGCTACAACAAATTAATGTAAAGAACTAGTTAACATAACATATAAATAATATTAATGAAACATGTTTAATCCATATTAATTTTACTTATGAATTAAAAATGAAATTATTCGAGGAACAAAGATAACCTTTATCATAATCATATTTATGTGATAGAATCTATTACATACCTTAACATACGCTTGACTGATGTGTTTGAAATACCATTCATAACCTTCAAGTTCATTATCAACAATATAGTAGAGAGAATATTTGTGTTCAGGCCTTCATAAAGGGGTTTGTATGCCTTCTCAAGAAGAGGTAAATCATTCAAGCTAGCATTATATTAGGATCTTTAACCGAGAGAATAACAAGCACACCAACCAAACACAAGAGACAATGAACACAATGTTTTTCCTTGGGGAAACCATATATGGAGAAAACCCCACAACTTCCTCAGAGATAGAATCAACACCAAAAGTAAAACCCCAAAACTGTAAGATTGTCTCCCGACAGTAGTAGCCTCTTTCTTTCTAGCCCCAACAACTTCTTCTTCCTCAGCTATGCGCTACAATTGAGTGTGAGTGAGTGTGTGTTAAATAGAGAGGCTCACTCTCTATTTATACTAATTCCCAACTTGACAATAAATTACTAGGGATGACTTCTCTAAGAGAGTCTAATAACCCTAGGGCCCCACAACTATGGGGACTTTAACCCTTGATCAATAACAGGGTTACCCACAATGACTTGACATGACTTGTTTACATTATTGAATCTCCCAATAGGAACATTGGGGTATGACATTACTCAAATACATTATAGACACTTCCCAGAATAAAAATTGGGGTACAATACATAATATATATGGATGAATACATTCTGAAGTTACAAATACATCAACCCTCCCTCTTGACTAGGAAGGTATTCTCTTGACACAATTTGTTAGCACTAGTATTCTTCTCCATATCAATTGGATCACCTCATCATATTCATCTTTAATTCATCTTCATCTTGGATATGGATCATCATCACTGGATATGTATCATCACTGGATCTAGATCATCACTCGATCTAGATCATCATGGGGACATCATCACTGGATCTGAATCATCAGTGCTGGATCATCATCACTGGATCTGGATCATCACTGTTGGATCATCATCATTGGATCTGGATCATCACTGCTAGATCATCATCACTGGATCCGGATCATCACTCAATCTGGATCATCACTGCTGGATCATCATCACTCGATCTGGATCATCACTAGTTCATCATCATAGGTACTATCTCATGATTCTTCTCATCACAAGAAATTCTACAGAGCCAGCCCTTTTTCATGCTAGTTGTAGGCCTAGCCTCCATGTAAGTCTTTTTCAGCACTTATATCCGACCCCAAGTCAGAATGGCCAGCACTCACATCTGACCATGAGAGGAATGTTAGTTTATTAATATTAAGCTAGCATTATGTTAGTATATTTACCGAGAGAATAACAAGCACAGCAATCAAAACACAAGAGGCAATGAACATAGTGTTTTCCTTGGGGAAACCATAAAGGAGAAAAACCCGCAACTTCCTCAGAGATAGAATCAACACCAAAACAGTAAAATCCCCAAAACAATAAGTGATCTCCCAACAGCAATAATCTTCTTCTTGACTAGCCCCAATAACTTCTCCTTCCTCAACTATGTGCTACACTTGAGTGTGGATGAGTTGTGTGTTAAATAGAGACTCCAGTTCTCTATTTATACTAATCCCAACATGACTAAAACCCTACTAGAGCCAACCTCTACTAAGAGAGTCTAATAACCCTAGTGCCCCGGAACTGCGGGGACTTTAACACTTAGACAATCGGAGGGTTACCCACCATGACTTGACATGACTTGTTTACATTATTGATCCTCTCGATCGAAACATCGGGGCATGACAACATGACTTAAATAAATAATAGATACATCCCAGAATAAACATCAGGTTACAATACATAAGATACATAGATGAATACATTTCGAAGTTACAAATACATCAACACTCCCTCTTAACTAGGAAGGTATTCTTTCAACACAATTTTCAGCACTGGTCTTCTTCTCTGTATCAACTGGATCATCTCATCATCTGCATCTCTGGTCTTCTTGAGTCTTCAAGTCATATTCATCTTCAAGTCATTGGATCTAGATCATCTCTCTATCTGGATCATCATGGGACATCATCATTGGATCTAGATCATCACTCGATCTGGATCATCATGTGGCATCATATCTAGATCTGGTTCATCGCTCGATCTGGATCATCATGTGGCATCATCTCTAGATGTGTATCATCACTCGATCTGGATCATCATGAGGCATCATCTCTAGTTTTGGATCATCACTCGATCTAGATCATCATGAGGCATCATCACTGGGTCTGGATCATCACTCGATCTAGATCATCACTGGCTGTCATCACTGGATCTCGATCATCACTTGATCTGGATCATCCTTGGTGCTATCTCATGATTCTTCTCATCACAGAAATTTCTACAGAGCTAGCCCTTTTTCATGCTGGTTGTAGGCCTAGCCTCCATGTAGGTCTTCTTCAGCACTTATATCTGACGTGCTCGTCAGAAGGGCCCAACACTCACATTCACCAGCATGATAGGACACAACTACTATCATCTGTGAAAGGGATTCATCACTTACATCTGAAATACTCATCAGAAGGGCACAGTACTCACATCCATCCAGGCTAGAACAAATCCTACTCATAATGATGGAAGAGTCATGCACTTCCATCCAAGCCGGAACCACATCCTACTCACAATGATGAAAGAACTCTATTCTTTCACCCAGGCCGGAACCACATCCTGCTCACAATGATGGAAGATTTCCTCACTTTCATCCAGGCCGGAACCACATCCTACTCACAATGATGGAAGAACTCTGTTCTTCCACCCAGGCTAGAACCACATCCTGCTCAGAATGATGAAAGACTCTCATCCAGGCGGGAACACATCTTGCTCACAATGATGAAAGATTTCTGCACTTACATCCATCCAGTCGAGAACACATCCTACTCACAATGATGGAAGGGCTTGCACTCACATCTAATCTTGTAGGAACCAATCTACAATCATATCAGAATGGCCCCCAGTCCTCCTCGACTGAGCTACCTGGTAACTGACCAGGTGCCTCCATTCTCCTAGAGAATGGAAGTTTCCCTTACATCTGACCTACTCGTCAAAATGGCCAACACTCACATTTGACATGGAAGGAACTTAATACTTTAGCCATGACAGAATGGTTCAACCCTTACATCTGATCAAGTGGGAACACATCCCTCTATCACATCAGAATGGATACTCGGTCCTAGACTAAGTGGTCCTGGTATCTCACCAGTTAGCTCCATTCAAATAAGGAAATTGCTCTTACATCTGTCCTACTCGACAGAATGGCCAGCACTCATATCTAACATGGAAGGAAGAAATCCTCTCACCATGACAGAATGGCTCAACCCTTACATCCGACCATGGAAGGAACCAATCCTATCGCCATGTCAGAATGGCTATGGGACTCATCATTTTCCCTCGGAGGAAACATCGATATGGAGAACACCAAGCTTCTCCCTGAAGTACTCAAACTTCACTCTGGCTAATGGCTTCATCAACACATCAGCTACTTGTTTCTCTGTCACAACATACTGGAGCTTCACTGCTCCCTTCTGCACCATATCCCTGATATAGTGATACTTGATCTTGATATGCTTCGACTTGTCATGGAACACTGGATTTTCTGACAACTTCACACAACTCTGGTTGTCACAATGTATACAAGTAGCATCCAACTGGAGATCAAATATATCAAACACTAGCTTCCGCAGCCATACTGCCTCACAACTAGCTAAACAAGTTGTGACATACTCTGCTTCAGCTGTACTCAGTGCCACACAAGATTGCTTCCTGCTAAACCAAGAGATCACACCTGATCCCATACTGAAGAAACAACCTGAAGTGCTTTTCCTATCAATGGCACTGCCTACCCAATCTGAATCAACATAACCCTTCAGGTTAATCTTTTGATTTGCATCATACTTGATTCCATAATCAAATGTACCCTTCAGGTACCTCAGAATATGCTTTGCAGCAGTCAAGTGAACACTCCTCGAATCTGTCAAGAAATTGTTCAAGGTGTTCACAACAAAGCAAATGTCTGGTCTCATGTTCGTCGGGTGCATCAATGACCTAATCATCTGATGATACATTGTAGCATCAACCAACTCTGATGAAGCATCACTCAATAGCTTCAGGTTCAATTCCATAGGTGTGGACATAGCCTTGCAGTCCATCATCCCAAACCTCTTCAGGATCTCTACTGCATACTTCCCTTGTCCAAGGAAGATTCCATCTATACTCTGCCACACCTCCATACCTAGAAAGTAATGCATCATCCCCAAGTCCTTCATTTCGAACTCAGCAACAAGCTTTCTCTTCGTATCAGCAATCAACCCATCTGTACCCATCACAAATAGATCATCTACATATAGTATTAGCATCACTGGTTTTCCATCCTCAACCTTATAGTAAAGGCTGGAATCTGCTTTACTTTTGGTAAATCCCAAACTCGATAGAAAGCTGTCAATTCTGCTATACGAGGTCCTGGGTTCATGTTTCAAACCATACAGGGATTTCTTCAATCTGCACACATGAGACTCCCTGTCATGTGTCTCAAAACCGAGTGGTTGTTCTACATACACTTCCTCTTCTACTACACCATTCAAGAAAGCAGTCTTGACATCCATCTGGTGTATCTTCCATTTCATCACTGTAGCCAGAGCAAGTACTGATCTAATGGAAGTGTATCTAGCTACAGGTGCAAAGGTTTATTCATAGTCTATTCCTTCTTTCTGAGAGAAACCCCGAGCTACAAATCTTGCCTTATATTTTTCAATTCTACCGTCTGCAGCATGCTTGATCTTGTAGATCCATTTGGAAGTTACAACTAACTTCCCTTCTGGTCTTGGGACAACATCCCAAACATCATTTTTCATGATCGATTGATATTCTTTGATCATAGCATCCTTCCATTCTTTATGTTTTTCTGCTTCTTCATAACTGGAAGGTTCTTTATCAATGAAATCACATAGTAAAGCTACATACCTGGAGCAGGATTTGGTCCTCTTTCTTTCTCTGTGATTCTCTTCTGGAGCCCCATATCTTTTTGCACCTTGGATAAGTTCACGTACCCAAGCAGGTTTCCTCTTATGAGGATTCTTCTCCAGAGGTGGATCTACAAGTCTTTGTGGTTCTTCAAATTCTCGATCTTCTTCTTGAGCTTCTTCATTCATGGTTGTATCATGAATTCTGGGTACTTCTTCTTCTTCAGGTTCTTCAGTAGGTCTCTTTCTGGATTTGTTGTTAGCTGTGTCTTCATCAAATGTCACATCCTTGCTGAAGTCAATCTTCTTGTATCTTGGGAAATATATTCTATAAGCCTTTGAGCTTTCAAAGTATCCCACAAATATACCCTTCTTTCCTGAAGGATCTAATTTTGTTCTCTTCTCTTTTGGAATGTGTATGTACACAGGGAAGCCAAATATTTTGAGATGGCTGACTTCTGGTTTCTTTCCAGAGAAGACTTCTTCAGGAGTCTTGTTATCGAGTACTCTATGTGGAGTACGGTTCTGTACGTACACCGCTGTTTTGGCAGCTTCCGCCCAAAGATGCATAGGAAGATCTTGATCATGAAGCATGGCTCTTATAGCTTTCATGATAGTTCTATTCTTTCGTTATACAATCCCATTCTGTTGTGGATTATAAGGAGTGGACAACTCCCTCTTAATCCCTGATTCTTTACATAGCTCTTTGAATTCATTTGAAGTGAATTCTTTGCCATTATTTGATCGAATGGTTTTGATCTTCTTTTCAGTATGGTTCTCGATCAAGGCTTTGAATTCCTTGAACTTACTGAATACTTCATCTTTGTTCTTCATGAAGTAAACCCATGTCTTTCTAGAAAAATCATCAATAAAAGAAACATAGTATGCATACCCGCTTAGTGATTTTGATGACATCGGACCGCATACATCTAAGTGGATGATTTCTAATGATGATTTTGGATTTGCTTTCGCTGCTGGGAAATGTCTTCTTTGTATTCTTCCCTCTCGCACATCCTTTGCAGACCCCATCATGTTTGGTTTGAAATTCTGGAAGACCTTCAACAGCTTTGCTTGCAACAGGTAGTGCTCTGTAATGCACATGTGCAAGCCTTCTATGCCGAAGCTCATTTGGATCTACTATGTCATGGACCAAGGCTTGTTCTGGATGGCCCTTCAATTTGTACAATCCTCCTTCTTGTCCTCCAATTACTACCACATCATCGATAGTCTTTCCTTTAGGCCACATAATGAATTGACCATCTATGAATGCAACCCACATTCCTTTTGCATCCAAAGATGATATGGAGAGAAGGTTCTTCTTGAATCCTGGCACAAACAATACTTCTTTCATTGTTAGAGACTTACTAGAGTCTAGTTTATATGAAGATTCCCCACTACCTTTTATTGGATATTGGTAGTCATCTCCTAGCTTCACCTTGTGAGGTGATTCATGTTCTGACAATCTTACAAAGGATTCCTTGAATCCAGTCATATGTTTGGAAGCCCCACTATCTATAAGCCAATCATCACTACCATGAGTAATGTTACCTGTGAGAGTGGAGATTAGAACATATTCATCCTCACTTGAGGAATCTTCACTTTCATATCTGGATCTCTTCTTTGATGGTTCATCATCCTCTACAGCATGAGCATGATGTCTTGTTTTGTTCCCCTTCTTCTTATGAGAGTGGTTCTTGCTCTTAGGACAGTATTTTGAAAAGTTCCCTATCTCATCACATGTATAACATCTTATTCTAGATAGATCCTTTCTATTGTTATCTTTATGATGAGGATTCTTACCTTTGAAGTGATGATTTCTTCTTCTACCTCTCTTGGAGTGAACTGTGAGAGCTTGATCTTCACTTCCCATCTTTTCTTCTCGAGCTGCTATCCGAGCTTCTTCTTGAGAGCACTCTTTCCATAGTCTGCTGAACTTGAATAGCTTCTTTCTAGCACATATTTCTTGGATGAAAGAATCCCATGACCTAGGAAGGCCATTCAAAGTAGTCATCACAATCTCTGCATTTTCTACTTCTTCATCAACAGCTTCTAATTGTTCCTTGATCTGAGAAACCCTTGTGAAGTAAGATTGGATAGTTTCTGAATTTTGAATCTTCACATTCTTTAGTTGATTCCTTAGAGTCATTTTTCGGTTTATGTTCTTCCCTTCAAACAATTTGGTTAGGGCATCAAACATAGCTTTAGGTGTCTTGAGAGAGGACACCTGTGGGATAAGGTGATCCTTGATAGAATCAGCAATGATCCTCTTTTCCATAACCATCTTCTTCTTATGTAAGGCCTTTTCCTCATCTCCCTCTGGAACTCGAACCTCCTCATGAATGCAGGAGTGTAATTCATTCTCTTCCAGGACCAGGGAGATCCTATACTTCTAGGCTCGGAAGTTATCAACTCCCTCAATCTTTTCATCAACCTTGGTATGGTGATACATCTTAACTAAGAACCTCAAATCGAAATACAAAATATTTTAGATCTTACCATGTTCAAGATGTCGGATCTGAAACTTGAGCTGAAATCCTGCAGAGCTCGTTCAGGAGCAAACTAGGGTTTTACTTTTCTGGAGTTTTGTCCACCCAAATGCTTTGAAATTTGTCACTAACTTCTATTTTGGGGAGGAGATCAATCCAGGCCTGGGCTCACTGAAAAATTCCTCTTCAGTGAAAAGCCCTAATTTTCGACAGTATTGACAGTTCCAAAACTGAAAAACATTAGAATTGGATTCTGCTTCGATAGAAAGATGCGCCCTAAGGAGGAGAGTTGTTCCCCCTTACTTTTGCTAAAAATGTGTGGAGGAAGATCCATAAACTAGGAATCCCTAGTTCCCGCAGCTGCATAGTGTCTTCTTCTCAGGTTAGCTCTGATACCATGTTAGTTTTTCAATATTAAGCTAGCATTATGTTAGGATCTTTACTGAGAGAATAACAAGCACATCAATCAAAACACAAGAGACAATGAACACAGTTTTTTCCTCGGGGAAACCATAAAGGAGAAAACCCCACAACTTCCTCAGAGATAGAATCAACACCAAAATAGTAAAAGCCCCAAAACAGTAAGTGATCTCCCAACAGCAGTAATCTTCTTCTTGACTAGCCCCAGTAACTTCTCCTTCCTCAACTATGTGCTACACTTGAGTGTGGATGAGTTGTGTGTTAAATAGAGACTCCAATTCTCTATTTATACTAATCCCGACATGACTAAAAACCTACTAGGGCCGACCTCTACTAAGAGTGTCTAATAACCCTAGTTCCCCAGAACTGTGAGGACTTTAACACTTAGACAATCAAAGGGTTACCCACCATGACTTGACACGACTTGTTTACATTATTGATCCTCTTGATCGGAGCATCGAGGCATGACAAAATGAATCAAATACATAATAGATACATCCTGAAATAAACATCGGGTTACAATACATAAGATACATAGATGAATACATTCCGAAGTTACAAATACATCAACAAGGAACACATCCAATACCATGTTATAAATGTTAGAATTTCATCATTAAGCTAGTAATACATTAGGATATTTAACTGAGAGAATAACAAGTACAGCAATCAAACACAAGAGACAATGAACATAGTGTTTATCCACGGGGAAACCATAAATGGTGAAAACCATGCAACTTCCTCAAAGATAGAATCGGCACCAAAATTAGAACCCAAAATAGTAAGTGAGATCCCGACAACAGTAACCTTCTTTCTATCTAGCCCTAGTGTCTTCTCCTTCCTCAAATATGCGCTACACTTGAGTGCGTATAAGATGTGTACTAAATAGAGAGTCCAACTCTCTATTTATACTAATATCGACATGACTAAAACCCTACTAGGGCCGACCTCACTTGGAGAGTCTAATAACCCTAGTGCCCCAGAACTGTGGGGACTTAAACCCTTAGACAATAGGAGGGTCACCCACAATGAATTGACATGACTTGTTTACATTATAATAATTCCCGATAGGAACATCGGGGCATGACATGACTCAAGTACATCTCGGAATAAACATTGGGTTACAATATACAAGAAATACAAGTGAAATACAATCCGAAGTTACATATACATCAACACTCCCTCTTAACTAGGAAGGTATTCTTTCAACACAATTTTCAGCACAATTGTTCTTCTCTATATCTTCTGGATCATCATCGAGTCTTCGTCATATTCAAGTATTCTTCATCTTCAAGTCATATTCATCTTCAAGTCATCTTCGTCTTTGAGTCATCTTCATCATCGGATCTGGATCATCACTGGACATCATCACTAGATCTGGATCATCACTGGACATCATCATCAGATCTGGATCAACCCTTGATCTATATCATCACTGTTTGATCATCATCACTGGATCTGGATCATCACCACTTGATCTGGATCATCACTGGGTCATCATCACAGGCGCTATCTCTTGATTCTTCTCGTCATAGGAATATCTACAGAGCTGGCCCTTTTTCATGCTGGATGTACATCTACAGAGCCAGTCCTTTTTCATACTGGATGTATCATCACACAGAGCTAGTCCTTTTTCATACTAGATGTGGCATCCACTCAGAGCTAGTCCTTTTTCATACTAGATGAGTCTTCACAGAGCTAGTCCTTTTTCATACTGGGTGTGGGATCCACTCAGAGCTAGTCCTTTTTCATACTAGATGAGTCTTCATAGAGCCAGTCCTTTTTCTTACTAGGTGTGGCATCCACACAGAGCTAGTCCTTTTTCATACTAAATGAGTCTTCATAGAGACGGTCCTTTTCCATACTGGAAGTGGGATACACACAGAGCTAGTCCTTTTTCATACTAGATGTGTCTTCACAGACCTAGTCCTTTTTCATACTGGGTGTGGCATCCACATAGATCTATTCCTTTTTCATACTAGATGTGTCTTCACAGAGCCAGTCATTTTTCATACTGGATGTGGGATCCACATAGAGCTAGTCATTTTTCATACTAGATGTGTCTTCACAGAGCCAACCCTTTTTCATGCTGGATGTTGCATCATCACATACATCTGACAATGGAAGGAACCAATCCTCTCACCATGTCACATCTCTTACATCCGACCATGGAAGGAACCAATCCTCTCACCATGTTGGAAGGGCACATCACTTATATCTGACCATGGAAGGAACCAATCCTCTCACCATGTCAAAATGGCACAACACTTACATTTGACCATGGAAGGAACCAATCCTCTCACCATGTCAGAAGTGCTAAGCATGGACACATCACTTATTCTTGGGAGGAATCTCGATCTAGAGAACACCAAGCTTCTCCCTGAAGTACTCAAACTTCACCCTAGCCAATGGCTTATTCAACACATCGGCTATCTGTTTGTCTGTCGCAACATAACAGAGCTTCACTGCTCCTCTCTACACCATATCCCTGATATAGTGATACTTGATCTCGATATGCTTTGACTTGTCATGGAATACTGGATTCTCTAAAAACTTTACGCAACTCTGGTTGTCACAGTATATACAAGTAGCATCTAACTAGAGAACAAATGAATCAGACAATAGCTTCCTTAGCCATACTTCCTCACAACTAGCTGAACAGGTTGCAACATACTCTACTTCAGTTGTACTCAGTGCCACACAGGATTGCTTCCTGCTAAACCACAAGATCACACCTAATCCCATACTGAAGCAACACCCAGAAGTACTCTTCCTATCGATGGCACTGCCTGCCCAATCTGAATCAACATAACCCTCTAGGTTAATCCTTTAATCAGTCTTATACTTGAGCCCATAATCAACCATACCCTTTAGGTATCTCAGAATATGCTTTGCAGCAGTCAAGTGAACATGTCTCGGATCTGTCAAATATTGGCTCAAGGTGTTCAAAACAAAGAAAATATCTGGTCTCATGTTCATCAAGTACATCAATGACCCAGTCATCTGACGATACATCGTAGCATCAATCGATTCTGATGAAGCATCACTCAATAGCTTCAGATTTGATGCCATAGGTGTGGTTAATGGCTTGCAATCCATCATCCCAAATCTCTTCAGGATCTCTACTGCATACTTCCCTCATCCAAGGAAGATTCCATCCATAGTCTACCACACCTCCATGCCTAGAAAATTATGCATCATACTCAAGTCCTTCATTTCGAACTCGGCAGCAAGCTTTCTCTTCGTATCAGCAATCAACCCATCCATACTTGTCACAAACATATCATCTACATATAGTAGGAGTATCATTGGGTTGCCATCTTCAACCTTATAATAAAGGTTTGAATCTGCTTTACTCTTGGTAAAGCCCAAGCTGGATAGAAAGCTGTCAATTCTGTTGTACCATGTGCTGGGTGCTTGTTTCAAACCATATAGGGATTTCTTCAATTTGCACACATGAGACTCCCTGTCATGTGTCTCAAAACTGAGTGGTTGCTCCACATACAATTCCTCTTCCACTACACCATTCAAGAAAGCAATCTTGACATCCATTTGGTGTATCTTCCATTTCATCACTGCAGCCAGAGCAAGTACTGATCTGATGGAAGTGTATCTGGATACAGGTGCAAAGGTTTCTTCATAGTCTATTCCTTCTTTTTGTGAGAAACCATGAGCAACAAATCTTGCTTTATATTTCTCTATGCTACCATCTGCAGCATGCTTGATCTTATAGATCCATTTGGAAGTTACAACTGACTTCCCTTCTGGTCTTGGGACAACATCCCAAACATCATTCTTCATGATCAATTGATACTCTTTGATCATCGCATCCTTCCATTCATTCTGTTCTTCTACTTCTTCATATTTGGAAGGTTCTTTATCAATAAAATCACATAGTAATGCTACATAACTGGAACATGATCTGGTCTTCTTTCTTTCTCTGAGATTCTCTTCTTGAGCCCCATATCTTTTTGCACCTTGGATAATCTCTCGTACCCAAGCATGGTTCCTTTTTTGAGGATTCTTCTCCTATGGTGGATCTGCAGGTATTTGTGGTTCTTCAAATTCTCGATCTTCTTCTTGATTTTCTTCATTCATGATTGTATCATCAATTCTGGGAGCTTCTGCTTCTTCAGGTTCTTCAGCGGGTTTCTTTCTAGATTTGATGTAGGTTGAATATTTGTCAAATGTTACATCGCTGTTGATGTCAATCTTCTTGAACCCTGGGAAGTATATTCTTTAAGCCTTCAAGCTTTCAGAGTATCCCACAAATATACCCTTCTTTCCTGAAGGATCTAATTTTGTCCTCTTCTCTTTTGGAATGTGTATGTACACTAGACAGCCAAATATTATGAGATGGATGACTTCAATTTTCTTGCCAAAGAAGACTTCTTCAGGAGTCTTGTTCTCGAGTACTCTGTGTAGAGTACGGTTCTGTACATACACTGTTGTTCTGGTTGTTTCTACCCAAAGATGCACAGGAAGATATTTATCATGAAGCATAGCTCTTGCAGCTTCCATGATAGTTCTATTCTTCCTTTCTGCAATTCCATTATGTTGTGGATTGTAAGGGGTAGACAACTCCCTCTTAATCCTTGAGTCTTTTCATAGTTCCTCGAACTCATTTGAAGTGAATTCTTCGCCATTTTCTAATTGAAAAGTCTTGATCTTATTTTCAGTGTGGTTCTCAATCAGGGCTTTGAATTCCTTGAACATGCTGAACACTTCATCTTTATTATTCATGAAGTAAATCCATGTCTTCTTAGAAAATTCATCAATAAAATAAAAATAGTACACATACCCTCTTAGTAAGCTTGATGACATTGGTCCACATACATCGGATTGGATGATTTCCAAGATTCCTTTTGCTTTGCTTTTTCTACTTGGAAATGTCTTCTTTGTGTTCTTTCCTTTCGCACATCCTTTGCAGACCCCATCAGGTTTTGCTGGAATTTTTGGAAGACCTTCAACATATTTGCTTGCAAGTGGTAGTGCTCTATAATGCACATGTGCAAGCCTTCTATGCCAAAGTTCATTTGGTTCTACTGAGTCATGAACCAAGGCTTGTTCCGGTTGTCCCTTCAACTTGTATTGACCTCCTTCTTGTTCCCCAATCACTATTGCATCATCAAAAGTATTTCCCTTTGGCCACATAAGAACTTGGCCATCTACAAAAGCAACCCTCATTCCTTTTGCATCCAATGCATATATGGAGAGGAGGTTATTCTTTAGTCCTGGAACAAATAATACATTCTTCATCTTCAAATACTTTATAGAGTCTAGTTTATAGGAGGATTCACCACTACCTTTTATTGGATACTGGTAGTCATCGACAAGTTTCACCTTGTGAGGCGACTCATGTTCAGATAGCTTCACAAATGATTCTTTGAATCCCTTCATGTGCTTGGAAGCACCACTGTCTATGAGCCAATCATTGCTTCCATGTGAAACAGTTCCTATGAGAGCAGAGATTAGTACATATTCTTCATCACTTGAAGAATCACTTTCTTGTCTGATTCTCTTTGTGGAAGGTTCATCATCCTCTGCAGCATGAGCATGATGTCTTCTCTTGTTTCCCTTCTTCTTCTTTGAATTCCCTTTGTTAGGATAGAATTTGGATATGTGACCTTTCTCATCACATGTATAACATCTAATAGTAGCCCAATCTCTTCTAGAGTGATAAGGCTTACCTTTGGAGTGATGATGGTCCCTTTTGGTTTTCTTGGTGTGGGTTGTAATAGATTGATCTTCACTTCCCATCTCTTCTTCTCGAGCTCCTATTCGAGCTTCTTCTTGAGAGAATTCTTCCCATAGTCTTCTGAAATTGACTAACTTCTTTCTGGCACATATCCCTTGAATGAAAGAGTCCCATGATCTAAGGAGACCATTCAAGGTGGTCATCACAATCTCTGCATTTTCCACTTCTTCGTCTACTGCTTCCCACTGTTCCTTGATCAGAGATACCCTTGTAAAGTAAGACTGAATAGTCTTAGCATTCTAGATCTTTACATTCTTCAATTTCTTTCTCAGAGTCATCTTCTTGTTTATGTTCTTCGCTTCAAACAATTTGGTTAGGGCATCAAACTTAGCTTTAGGTGTCTTGAGGGAGGACACCTGTCGTATGAGGTGATCCTTGATTGAATCAGCAATGATTCTCTTTTCCATAACCAATTTCTTCTTATGTAAGGCCTTAGCCTCATCTCCCTCTGGAACTGGAACCTCCACACTGATATAGGAGTCTAACTCATTTTCTTCCAGGACCAGGGAGATCCTATATGTCCAGGTTCGGAAGTTATCAGCTCCCTTAAGCTTTTCATCAAGCTTGGTATGATGAGACATCTTAAATTGAGAACCTCAAATGGAAATACAAAATATTTAGATCTTACCAGGTCAAGATGTCGGATCTGGATTTGGAGCTAAAATCCTACAGTGCTGGTTCCGTAGCAAATTAGGGTTTTGCTTTTCTAGAGTTCTATCCAACCAAATGCTTTGAATTTGATCCCTAACTTCGATTTTGGGGAGGAGATCAATCCAGGCCTGAGCTCACTTAAAAATTCCTCTTCTGTGAAAAGCCCTAATTTTCGACTATAGTGTCGGGTCCAAAACTGAAAAACCTCAGAACTGGATTCTGCTTCGACAGAAAGATGCGCCCTAAGGAGGAGAGTTATTCCACCTTACTTTTTCTAAAAATATGTGGAGGAAGGTCCACAAAATAGGAGGCCCTAGTTCCCGCATCTGCACAGTGTCTTGTTCTCAAGTTAGCTCTGATACCATGTTATAATTTCATCATTAAGCTAGCAATACATTAGGATCTTTAACTGAGAGAATAAAAAGTACACCAATCAAACACAAGAGACAATGAACATAGTGTTTATCCTCGGGGAAACCATAAATGCTGAAAACCCTGCAACTTCCTCAGAGGCAGAATCAGGACCAAAAGTAGAACCCAAAACAGTAAGTGATCTCCCGACAACAGTAACCTTCTTTCTGTCTAGCCCCAGTGTCTTCTCCTTTCTCAACTATGCGCTACACTTGAGTGTGTATAAGATGTGTACTAAATAGAGAGTCCAGCTCTCTAATTATACTAATCCTGACATGACTAAAACCCTACTAGGGCCGACCTCACTAGGCAAGTCTAATAACCCTAGTGCCCCAGAACTGCGGGGATTTTAACCATTAGACAATAGGAGGGTTACCCACAATGACTTGATATGACTTGTTTACATTATAGGACTTCCCGATAGGAACATCGGGGCATGACATGACTCAAGTACATCCCAGAATAAACATCAGGTTACAATATATAATAAATACAATTGAAATACATTTCGAAGTTACATATACATCAACAAGAAAGGAACAACACTTACATTCACCAGCATGATAGGACACAACTACTATAATATGTGAAAAGGCATGACACTCACATCCACTAGCATGGTAGGACACACCTACTACCATCTGTGGAAAGCCACAGCACTTACAATTGCCAACATGGTAGGACACACTGGCTACCATCTGTGAAAAGGCATGGCACTCACATCCACTAGCATGATAGGACACAACTACTATCATATGTGGAAAGGCACAGCACTTACAATCACCAGCATGATAGGACACAACTACTATCATCTGTGAAAAGGCACGGCACTCACATCCACTAGCATGGTAGGGCACACCTACTACCATCTGTGGAAAGGAACAACACTTACAATCACCATCATGGTAGGAAATGCCTACTACCATCTATGAAAAGGATTAGCATTCACATCCACCAGAATGATAGGACACACCTACTATCATATGTGGAAAGGCTCAGCACTCACATCCACCAGCATGATAGGACACAACTACTATCATCTGTGGAAAGGAACTGTACTTACATATGATCGTGTAGGAGCTAATCGTGCAGTCACATCAGAATGTCCCTCAGCACCAAGATGAGGATTCCTGGTAACTAACCAGGTACCTCCATTCTCCTAGAGAATGGCATTCAACACTTATATCTGATCATGTAAGAACCAATCCTACAGTCACGTCATAATGGCTTAGCACTCATATCTGACATGGAAGGAATCAATCCTCTCACCATGAAAGAATGGCTCAGCCCCTACATCTAACCATGGAAGGAACCAGTCCTCTCACCATGTCAGAATGGCTCATGGACTCATCAATTCCCCTTTGGGGAAACCTCGATCTGGAGAACACCAAGCTTCTCCCTAAAGTACTCAAACTTTACTCTGGCCAATGGCTTCATCAACACATCAGCTATCTATTCGTCCATCGCAATATACTGGATCTTCACTACTCCTCTCTACACCATATCCTTGATATAGTGATTCTTGATCTCAATATGCTTCGACTTGTCATGGAACACCGGGTTCTCTGACAACTTCACAAAACTCTGGTTGTCGCAATATATACAAGTAGCATCCAACTGGAGATCAAATAAATCAGACAGTAGCTTTCTCAGCCACACTGCCTCGAAACTAGCTGAACAAGCTGCGACATACTCTGCTTTCGCTATACTATGTGCCACACAGTATTGTTTCCTGCTAAACCAAGAGATCACACCTAATCCCATACTGAAGCAACACCTTGAAGTGCTCTTCTTATCGATGGCACTGCCTGCCCAATCTGAATCAACATAACCCTCCAGGTTAATCTTCTGTTTCAACTCATACTTGAGCCCATAATCAACTGTACCCCTTAGGTATCTTAGAATATGCTTCGCAGCAATCAAGTGAACATGTCTCGTATCTATCAGAAACTAGTTCAAGGTGTTCATAGCAAAGCAAATATTCAGTCTTGTATTCATCAGGTACATAAAGGACCCAATCATCTAACAATACATCGAAGCATCAACCAATTCTGATGAAGCATCGCTCAATAGCTTCAGGTTCGATGCCATAGGTGTGGTCATGGCCTTGTAGTCCATCATCTCGAATCTCATTGGGATCTCTACTGCATACTTTCCTTGTTCAAGGAAGATTCCATCCATGTTCTGCCACACCTCCATGCCTAGAAAATAGTGCATCATACCCAAGTATTTAATTTCAAACTCGACAACAAGCTTCCTCTTCGTATCAGCAATCAACCCATCCATACATGTTACAAATAGATCGTCTACATACAGTAGGAGTATCATCGGGTTTCCATCTTAAACCTTGTAGTAAAGGTTGGAATCTGCTTTACTCTTGGTAAATCCCAAGCTGGATAGAAAGCTGTCAATTATGTCGTACCATTTCCTGGGTTCCTGTTTCAAACCATAGAGGGCTTTCTTCAATTTACACACATGAGACTCCCTGTCATGTGTCTCAAAACCGAGTAGCTGCTCCACATACACTTCCTCTTCCACTACACCATTCAAGAAAGCAGTCTTGACATCCATCTGGTGTATCTTCCATTTCATCGCTGCAGCTAGAGCAAGTATTGATTTGATGGAAGTGTATCTGGGTACAGGTGCAAAATTTTCTTCATAATCTATTCCTTCTTTTTGGGGGAAGCCGCGAACCACAAATCTTGCTTTATATTTCTCTATGCTACCATCTACAACATGCTTGATCTTGTAGATCCATTTGGAAGTTACAATAGACTTCCCTTCTAGTCTTGGGACAATATCCTAGACATCATTCTTCATGATCGATTGATACTCTTCGATCAAAGCATCCTTCCATTCTTTCCTTTCTTCCGCTTCTTCATAGTTGGAAATTTCTTTATCGATGAAGTCACATAATAAGGCTACATAACCAAAGCAAGACCTGGTTCTTTTTCTTTCTCTGTGATTTTCTTTTGTTGCCCCATATCTTTCTACACCTTGGGTACCTTCTCGTACCCAACAAGGTTTCCTCTTGTGAGGACTCTTCTCCTGAGGTGGATCTACAAGTTCTTGAGGTTCTTCTAATTCTCGTTTTTCTTCTTGAATTTCTTTATTCATGGTTGGGTCATGAATTTTGGGTGCTTCTATTTCTTCAGGTTCTTCAGCAGGTCTCTTTCTGGATTTGTTGTAAACTGAGTCTTCATCAAATGTTACATCCCTGTTGATGTTGATCTTCTTGAATCCTAGGAAGTATATTCTATAAGCCTTCAACCTTTTAGAGTATCCTACAAATATACCCTTCTTTCCTGAAGGATATAACTTTGTCCTCTTTTCTTTCAGAATGTGTATGTACACTGGACAACTGAATACTCTAAGATGGATTACTTCTTGTTTCTTTATGAAAAAGACTTATTCAGGTGTCTTTTTCTCGAGTACTCTGTGTGGAGTATGGTTCTGTACATACACCATTGTTCTGGCAGCTTCTACCCATAGATTCATGGGAAGATCTTGATCATGAAGAATAGCCCTTGTAGCTTCCATGATCATTCTATTCTTCCTTTCTGAACCCCATTATGTTGTGGATTATATGGAGTATTTAACTCCCTTTTAATCCCTGAATCTTTGCATAATGCTTTGAATTCATTTGATGTGAATTATCCCCCATTACCTGATTGAAAGGTCTTGATCTTATTTTAAGTGTGGTTCTCAATCAAGGATTTGAATTCCTTGAACTTGCTGAATACTTCATCTTTGTTCTTCATGAAGTATATCCATGTCTTCCTAGAAAAATCATCAATAAAAGAAACATAGTATACATACCCGCTTAATGAACTTGATGACATTGAACTGCATACATCGTAGTGAATGATTTACAAGATTCCTTTTGCCTTGATCTTGCTACTTGGAAATGTCTTCTTTGTGTTCTTTCCTTTTGCACATCCTTTGCAGACTCCATCATGTTTTGCCTGAATTTCTAGAAGACCTCCAACAACTTTTCTTGCAAGTGGTAGTTCTCTGTAGTGTACATGTGCTAGCCTTCTATGCCAAAGTTCATTTGGATCTACTGTGTCATGGACCAAAGCTTGTTCTGGATGGCCATTCAATTTGTATAGGCCTCCCTCTTGTTCCCCAATCACTACTGCATCATCAAACCCTTTGGCCACATGAGAACTTGTCTATCTACAAATGCAACCCTCATGCCTTTTGCATCTAATGCAGATATGGAGAGGAGGTTCTTCTTAAGTCCCGGTACAAACAATACATCCTTCATTGTCATAGACTTTCCAGAGTTTAGCTTATAGGAGTATTCCCCACTACCTTTTATTGGATACTGGTAGTAATCTCCAAGTTTCACCTTGTGGGGTGATTCATGTTCTGACAGTTTCACAAAGGATTCTTTGAATCCTGTCATATGTTTGGAAGCCCCATGTGTGATGTTTCCCATGAGAGCGGAAATCAAGACATATTCTTCATCACTTGAAGAATCATCACTTTCTTGTCTGATTCTCTTTGTGGAAGGTTGATCATCCTCTGCAGCATGAGCATGATGTCTTCTCTTGTTTCCCTTCTTCTTGTGAGAGACATTTTTGTTTATAGGACATTCTCTAGCATAGTGTCCTACTTCATCGCATGTATAACATTTGATTCTAGACAAATCTTTTCTAGTGTTACTTTTATGGAAGTGCTTACCTCTGGGGTGATGAGAACTTCTTTTTCTTTTCTTGGAGTGTACTGTGAGAGCTTGATCTTCACTTCCCATCTTTTCTTCTCGAGCTGATATATGAGCTTCTTCTTAAGAGCATTCTTCCCATAGTCTGCTAAATTTTACTAGCTTCTTTCTGGCACGGATCCCTTGAATAAAGGAGTCCCATGATCTAGGGAGACCATTCAAGGTGGTCATTACAATCTCTGCATTCTCCACTTCTTCATCCACGGCTTCAAGTTGTTATTTGATCTGGGAGACCCTTGTGAAGTATGACTATATGGTCTCCACATTTTGGATCTTCACATTCTTCAACTGGTTCCTCAAAGTCATCTTCCAGTTTATGTTCTTTCCTTCAAATAGTTTGGTCAGGGAATCAAACATAGCTTTAGGTGTTTTTAGGGAGGACACCTATGGTATGAGGTGATCCTTGATTGAATCAACAATAATCCTCTTAGCCATGAACAACTTCTTTTTGTGTAAGGCCTTAGCCTCATCTCCCTCTGGAACTGGAACCTCCTCATTGATGTAGGAGTCCAACTCATTTTCTTCTGGGACCATGGAGATCCTATACTTCCAGGATCAAAAGTTATCATCTCCCTCAAAATTTTAATCAAGCTTGGTATGATGAGACATATTAACTGAGAACCTCAAATGGAAATACAAAAGATTTAGATCTTACTAGGTTAAGATGTCAGATCTGGAGTTGAAGCTGAAATTCTGCAGAGTTGGTTCAGGAACATACTAGGGTTTGACTTTTCCAGACATTAGAGGAAATTTCAACTCAAAATGGGCCTTTTAACTTTAACTCAAATTCCATGTAACCATGTGTTAGCCAATGAAATTTCTTTAAATTTTAAATACCGTATAGGTCTTGAACACTTTTTTAATATAAATTTGGGGATAGGTATCATAAAAAAACTACTTTTTTGTTTGTATTTTTGACATATCTCCCAGCTTTTTAACTCAAATTTCGATCCAGAGAGCTTGTTGGATGCAGAATTAAATTCTGCATCCAACGAGTAGCCACTCGACATACTTTTGATGGACCCTGCTTCCCGAAAAACAAGAAATACCTAAAAAAATGTGATGATGATGTGATAACCCACTTGGCATATTTTTGACAGACCCTGCTACCCCAAAAACAAGAAATACCTGGAAAAAACGTGATGATGACATCATCATCACTTTTGTTTTTAGGTATTTCTTGTTTTTGGGGTGGCGGGATCCGTCAAAAGTATGTCGAGTGGGTACTCGTTGGATGCGGAATTTAATTCCACATCCAAAGAGCTCTCTCGATCGAAATTTGAGTAAAAACATGGGGAGATATGTCGAAAATATAAACAAAAAAATAGTTTTTTCTTTTCTTCCTCCAAAATTAATAAATATTATTTTATTATTTTAACTATTATTTTATTAATTTTTTTTAGGAGGCCCATTTTGAGGTGAAATTTCCTTTAATGGTTCTGTCCAACCAAAAACTCTGATCTTGATCTCTAAACTTCAATTTTTAGGAGGAGATAAATCTAGGCCTGGGCTCACTCAAAAATTCCAATTCTATGGAAAGCCCTAATTTCTGGCAGTAGTGCCGAGTCAAAAACTGAAAATGCTTAGAATCAGATTCTGCTTCAACAGAAAGATGCGCCCTAGAGAGGAGAGTCAGTCCAACCTTCTTTTGCTGAAAATTTGTGGAGAGAGATCCAAAAAGTAGGAAGCCCTAGTTTCCGTAGCTGCGTAGTGTCTTCTCCTCAGGTTAGCTCTGATACCATGTTAGATTTTTATCATTCAAGCTAGCATTATATTAGGTTCTTTAATTGAGAGAATAACAATCACATCAATCAAACGCAAGAGACAATGAACACAATGTTTTTCCTCGGGGAAACCATAAATGGAGAAAACCCCGCAACTTCCTCAGAGATAGAATTAACACCAAAAGTAAAACCCAAAAACAGTAAGATGATCTCCCGACAGTAGTAGCCTCTTTCTTTCTAGCCCCAACAACTTCTTCTTCCTCAGCTATGCGCTACAACTGAGTGTGAGTGAGTGTGTGTTAAATAGAGAGGCCCACTCTCTATTTATACTAATTCTCTACTTGACAATAAATCACTAGGGCCGACTTCTCTAAGAGAGTCTAATAACCCTAGGGACCCACAACTACGGTGACTTTAACCCTTGATCAATAGGAGGGTTACCCACAATGACTTGACATGACTTGTTTACATTATAGAACCTCTCGATAGGAACATCGGGGCATGACATGACTCAAATACATTATAGACACTTCCCAGAATAAACATTGGGGTACAAGACATAAGATATACAAGTGAATACATTCCGAAGTTACAAATACATCAACATGAAATACCATTCATACCAACATTTACAAACATATCAATATAAAGACATATATAATGAAAAAATTACCAATGGATGATAGTGATGTCCCACCTCAACATGTCCATATTCCCTACAATGTATTTTGGTTGTTGTGATATTTATTCTTCTCCTTGTAAATCCATTGACTGCATGGACAATAACATTTCCCATCACCCTTTATTTTTAGTCCATCCCACAATCTAGGAAGCAATTCACAATTTTGATTGTGCAGATTAGGAATATCATTATGTTCTTACATTTTCTAATACCAATCTTTACTAATGATTATGGATCTTAAAAAATAAAGGTCCATACTTCACTATTTTTAATCATAGTAACAATTGAAATAATTGTGGCATTTTGTATGCAAAACAGTTCATGCAAAGATTATAACTTCTACAAACCATCGCTTGTATAAAAAACATGTCAGAATACTCCTATTATATAGTTTCTTTCACGTCCCCTCCCCTCATCCCAACGATGGAGAGGACGCGACCTTCACTACTGATGTTGTTGTCAAATGGGAAATATAGCCCCATGAACATTAAATAAAATGTATTGAATTAAAATACATGTATAGACGCCTCATAAATGAAATATACAGTAGAAATAAAACTTATTCAACACATTCAACATGTTCATAATTCATACAATAAGAAAATACATTTGCAGCGATTAAATACATAAGAAAATACTTATCTTGAGAAGAAGTTTGCCCATAACTAGCTATGTCATTGCAACGTTCCACCCAACCATAGTCCAATGTGCTCATCAATCTCTCAGCATCACTACCACTCCTGAGATGGCCATGATTTCCACAAGGAACCAAGGAACAATAGGCTTACACACAGCAAGACCATACACACAAAGTCAAGCCAACACATAGTTGGGTTTCACAGACTATCCAACCCAACCAAAAAACAATTGGGTTTCACAGGCTACTAAGGAAACAAGCCAATAACATATGGGTTCGTTGGACTTACTCAGGAAATCCAAGACATCCAAACACATTAAAACATTTAACATAAGGGTTCCTTGGACTTACTCAGCCACGTCAACACAAGGGTGCACTTCACAACAAAATACAATAATTTCTGGGTATGGGAAAAAAACGTCTTAGGAAGCCAAAACAAAAATGGAAACAAGGGGAAAAAAACCATCTGATAGAAAATTTGATTTCAGATATTTCTATGGCTTCACATGGGAAAAGGCAGCCTCTTCAAACCCCCAATTCGTAGATATGAATTTTGAAAACGCCTATGGGCTTCAGGTGGGCAAAAATGACTGCTATAAACCAAAATATCATGGGTATCTCTTCATAGCCTTTGATCATAACCAAAATCGAGTTTGTAAGCATGGGGAAACTATGGAAATGACATAAAAACCTAAATCCTTGTTGTACATTCACTTTCCAACACAAAAACAGATTTTCCCAGCCATGGCAAGATGAGGAATGAAATAAAACGTGAAGGGAAGAGCTCAACAAGCTTCAACTGCGTGAGGGAGCCAAATGTGATGGAGAGAAATGGGTGAGGAATAAATTTTTGGGCTCTTACTTGCCCAGTAATCCAAAACATGTTTTTCCAAAAATGGGTGGCTTTCCCAATTTGAATTTGACCTCCATAACTTTCCCATCCCAAGGAAATAACTTCCTCAACCAATTTCTTGCAGAAATAAATGATTGGGGAAAAATACAAAATGGGTAATTGACAACTTTATGGGTTTTCCCTTAGACATTTGGATTTTCCCCATTGGCTCAAGGGTTTGAATATTACCCCCTCCCTATTCCTTGTGAAATCATGCCCCCATATCTTTAACACTATGGCACATAGCTAGCTGTGGTATTTTTATTAATTTTAATTTTTACATGATGTCTCAAAACATATTGTGCCTGGCTAGCACATAAACCATCGGCATCAATTTTAATCATCGATACATAAGAAACTAAATTGATGGTGGGGCCTTTTCCTTGAGCTCCACACCATGATTGAATAAAAATATTTACATCATGTGAAATTCAATACCCTAGGGTCGAAACTAGGGCACACAATCCCCTCCCCCTTGGGGTCAAAACCAAGGTGTTACATTCCCCTCCCCCTTCAACAATAGTGTCCTCAGTGCTTTACAAAAATTTAACAAAATTCTACATTGGCACTGCCCTCAATGCTTTGCAAAATTGAACCAAAAATAGGGTGTGCCAATCGCATGGAATCCTTCAGCTCCCATGTAGTCGTATCAGGACCGTGGTGCTTCCCATGCCCTTTACTAGTCCAATGGAACGATTATGAACTCTTCCTTGGTTCCGCTAAGTGGTATTCTTGTATAAGAACTCTTCCAAGTCCTTAATTGCATGCATTAGTACACACCATTGGATATTTTTCTAGGTCTTGGAGAATCCTTCTCTTCATCTTATAACATTTCCAAATTCTTTGGAAACCAACAATACTTATGCTCAAGCCCCAAGCAATGAGTAAATTCTCATGTTAGTATTCATAATATTTTCCAAAATCATAGATGAATCATATGCACATGTATATCTACATAAAATAAAAAAGAAGTTGCCAAGTGAACCAAATACTTATCTGCATAAGTATCTTCTTTTGGTTCCACATGTATTTGACTTGTATTTATACAACCATGGCACTCACAAACCTACCCCACCCCACACCTGGGTGTGCATTAAAAGGTAGCTCGATTTCTGCAAGCCTCGGATCACCTAAAAATACCTCTCAACTGAGATTTGACAGCTCTGTTGTTGAGCCCAAAACCTCCTCTAGGTGCTCATCAACCTCATGTGCTTCCATTAGTGGAAATTTGAGGTGTAAAATGGGCCTCCTAAGGAAAATAATGAAATAATAGTTAAAATAATAAAATAATAGTTATTAATTGTGAAGGAAGAATGAAGAAACTACTTTTTGTGTTCGTATTTTCGACATATCTCCCTGTGTTTTTACTCAAATTCTGAGCAGGAGAGCTCGTTGGATGCGCAATTTAATTCCGCAACCAACGAGCTCTCCCTCTTGAAATTTGAGTAAAATCACAGGGAGATATGTCGAAAATACAAACAAATATGTCAATTCAACCATTGTGGTTGACTCATTTTATTGAAATTCTATTGGTTCTTGAATTCCAACTCACAAAATTTATTGTTGGTGCATTTTCTTNTTCCGGACACCACAATGAATTAACTCATATTTCATATTCATTCCTACACGATGCAATCTATAACAAGATTTTCAAAACCATGGCTGTATCATATGCTCATGTGTATTTACATAAAATCAACAACAACAAAAGTTTGATAAGTAAACCAAACACTTATCTGTATAGATTCTCTCAACCGAGACCTGGTCAACCCCACTTCAGAGCCTAACACCTCCTTGGGTGCTCAATGGAAGCTCTAGCTTAAGTGCCTAACACCTCTTCCAGTGCCCACCAATGATCAGGTGCTTCCTTTCCAGGAACCATAATAGATTAATTCGCATGTCAAATTCATTTTTGCAAGATTCATTTCTTAACAAGATTTTCAAAATCTTAGTTGAATAATTATGCACATGTGTAATTATAGAAAATCAACCAGGATTTTCCAAGTAATCAATACTTATCTATTTAGAATCTATCAGTTGAGATCTGGTAGCCCCGATTCAGAGCCCAACACTTCCTTGGGTGCTTAATGGAAGCTCTAACTTAAGGGCCTAGCACCTCCTCGAAGTGCTCACCAATGCTTTGGACTTCCTTTCCAGAAACCATAATACCTAAGTGTTATTCTCTTCACAGATCCCCCACTCTCGTGACAGTCACCTTGCAAAATGAATGGATTTGGAAAGAAGTCTAACCTGATGTCTTACACATTGGCCGTCCCCAGTGATGCATACTAGTGCCTAGCTGGAAGGGGGGAGAAGCTATGTACCCAAGTACATTTTTCCCAAGGAGCCACGTACCCCAATTACATATTTTCATCACGTCACCTGCGTTACATACAAGCATGCAGTTCACATCAGATGTCATCTTAAAATTTCAATCATAGGTTTTCAAACCTATTCCAAACACATCCCTTCAAGAAGTTATGTATCCAAGTACATCCTTTTGAGGAGCCATGTACACCCAGTACATATTTTCATCATCTCACCTGCGTTACATACAAGCATGCAATTCATATGAGATGTCATCATAAAAAATTTCAATCATATGTTTCAAACCTATTCCAAACACATCTCTCAGTGAAGCTATGTATCCAAGTACATCCTTCTGAGGAGCCATGTACACCCAATACATATTTTCATCATCTCACCGACATTACATACAAGCATGCAGTTCATATGATATGTCATAAAAAAAATTCAATCATAGGTTTTCAAACCTATTGCAAACACATCCCTCTGAGAAGCTACGTATCTAAGTACATCCTTCCGAAGATCCATGTACCCCAAATACATCCTTCCCAGGACTTATGTCTCCCAAACACATTCTTCCGAGAATCTATGTATTCCAAGGGTGTATTTTCATCATCTCACCTGCGTTACATACAAGTATGCATTTCACATGAGATGTCATCATAAAAATTTAATCATAGATTTTCAAATCTATTTCATGCATACATGATTTCCCAAATATCAAACGATCAATGACACTAATATTCAAATAAAAATATGAGTTCACAATTCTGATTCCTACAAAAAATTAGATTTTTGCAACCATGAGGCCATCCTCATATTATTTGGATTTTGCAATTGGGAGCAATTATCCCCTACTTACACATGCTATCCCAAAACGTGGACATCCACATACAATATGTCATCTTGACACCATTTTAAATTAGCCAAACAGTCAATAGAAATCACCAAGAAAATTTAAAATCTAAAATTTAAATATATACCTCGTTCAGAGGTTAGATTTCAGTCATGAGATTCTTCTCATAGAAAATGGCAGCTTCTTGCCTTGGGTTTCATTAGGCACAACCCTACTACTCCTTGCAGTCTCTAGGAAGTCCTCATATGATTGTACTCACCCCTGAGGGTCATCTCCTCATGGAACTAAAATTTCACATGCAAGCCTCTTCAGCCTATAAATAGGCTCCACTTTACCTGCAGAATATCCTTCAGTGAAATTCCTACAATACCTTGCAAGTCCACAAAATATTACATATGGCATCTTTCTTGGAGCATGCCAACTCATAATGGCCTCAATATTTTCAGGGTCCACGGATATTCCTTCATCCGAGATACTATGACCCAAATAATGAATTCTATCTTTATAGAAGTCACATTTGCTCAACCTTGCATACAACTTATGCTTCCTGAGAATATTGAAAGTTATCCTCAAATGTTCCACATGTTCTTCCTCATTCTTAGAATAAATAATAATTCCATCAAGGATAACAAGAACTAACATGTCCAGAAACTTACTAAAAACATTATTCATGAGGTACATGAAGGTAGCTGGTGCATTTGTGAAACCAAATGGTATCACTACAACTCACAAGGTCCATACCTTGTTCTGAAGTCTATCTTATGAACATATTCATCCTTGATTCTTAGCCAATGGTAACTAGACCCCAAGTCAATCTTGGAAAATACCTTTGCTCATGTCTTTTCATAAAAGAGGTCATCAATCCTAGGCAAAGGATACTTGTTCTTTGCATTGAATTTGCTCAACTATCTGTAACCAATACACAACCAGAATGTATCATCTTTCTCTTTCTCAAACAGAAATGGTGCTCCCCATGGGGACAAACTTGTCCTGATATACTTATTTTCCCACAACTCTTGCAGTTGCATCTTCAGCTCTAGAAAGTATGGCGTGATCACCCTATAAGGTGTCTTGGACATTGGTGCTGCTCCCGGCACAAGTTCAACTGTGACATCGACATCCCTATTTGGAGGAAGCCCTAGAACTTCATCGAGAAAAATATCCATGAATTCCTGCAACACATGAAATTACTCCAACCTAGGAGTATGATTCTCTGTTTCCTCCAAAACATGAGCTGCATACAGTGCAACTTTTCCCACTGAACTTGTTTATCTTCTTTGCTGAAATTTTCCTACTGGAGATCACTTTTGGAATTCCTTTCTCAACCTTTAGGTTGTCTTATTCATCTAAGGACTCAAAATTCTTGTTGTAACAATCAAGATTTTCTCTATGTCCTTCCAACCAATCCATTCTAATAAGGACATCATAGGATCCAAGTGGTATAACATTCATATATGCATAGGTGACTAACCCATCCATGACCAATGGACATTTCTTTACCACCTCACTGACCTTCTTCTTGGTTTTAGTGGCTAGTCGGACTAACCATGATATTCTATTCTTTGAGTTCTTCAAAATGCACATCTCAACAAGTCCATAGGTGATATAGTTGTGAGTGGATCCAGGGTCAATCAAAACAGAAATGGTCTGTTCAACAATCTCACCCTCAACTTCCACCACAGTCGAGTTATGACCTGACTAGTGGTCTTCTAACACTACACAAATTTTTAGGAATGGTCCCTACTTCCTAGCCCACAACTTCATCTTCTTGGGTACTAATATTCTTTAACCTTCTTTGACCTTCTTGGTCGAACCAAGACCAACCTTTCAATATGCACTATGAATCTGCAAAAATGTGCTCGGGAACACCATTGTTAGCTGCATAACATTCTCAGGAATTTATAATTTACTTACCTGGATTTAGGAAAATTCTATATTGGTAGCTTTGTCAAACACATACTTTTCTTTTCACAAGCAACGATTGTCTCACATCCCCTCCCCTCATCCCTGTAATGGAAAGGGAGCGACTTTCACTGTTGCTACTATCAAATGGGAAATTCAACCCCATGAACATAAAATAGAATGAATTGAAGTAAAATACATGTACATATGCCTCATAGATGAAATATACAGCAAAAGTAAAACTTATTCAACACATTCAACATGTTCATGATTCATAAAACAAGGAAATACAGTTACAGAGATTAAATACACAATAAAATACTTATCTTGAGAAGAAGCTTCCCTGCAACTAGCTATGTCGCTGCAACATTCCACCCAACCATAGGCCAGTGTACTCATCAATGTCTCGGAATCACTGCCACCCTCAAGCTGGGCATGATTTCCACAAGGAACTAGGGAACAACAGGCTTACACACAACAAGACCATACACATAGTTCAGTTTCACAGACTGTCCATCCCAACCAATAAATAATTGGGTTTCACAGGATACTAAGGAAACAAACCAATAACATATGGGTTCCTTGGATTTAATCAACCAAGCCAACAAGCACATCCAAACATAGTCAACCATCTAAGAGATGGTTTCCTTGGACTTACTTAGCCAAGTCAACACAAGGGTGCACTTCATAGCAAAATACAATTGCTGGGTATGGGAGAAATGTCTTGGGAATCCAAAATGAAAATGGAAACAAGGGGAAAACAAACCTCTTATAGAAAATCTGATTTCATAAAAGTCTATGGCTTCATGTGGGAAAAAACAGCCTCTTCAAACCCCCAATTCGTGGATCTGAATTCAAAAAATGCCTATGGGATTCACGTGGGAAAAAACAGGTGCTATAAACCCCAAAATGGTGGGTATATCTTCCCAGCCACTGAGCATAACCAAAAACGAGTTTCTGGGCATGGAGAAACTATGGAAATGACATAAAATGTAAACCCCTACTGTACATTCACTCCCCAACACAAAAACGGATTTTCCCATCCATGGCAAGATAAGGAGCAAAAAACATGAAGGGAAGAGCTCAAGAAGCTTCAACTGCGTGAGGGAGACAAACGTGAAGGAGAGAAATGGGTGAGGAACAAGTTTATGGGCTCTTACTTGCCCAATAATCCAAAACACGTTTTTCCAAAAATGGGTGGTCTTCCCAATTCGAATTTGACCTCCATACCTTTCCCATCCAAAGGAAATAACTTCCTCAACCAATTTCTAGAAGAAATAAGTGATTGGGGAAAAAGGCAAAATGGGTAGTTGACAGCTTTATGGGTTTTCCCTTAGACATTTGGATTCTCCCCATTGGCTTAAGGGTTTGAATATTATCCCCTCCCTATTCCTTGTGAAATCATGCCCCTATCTCTTTAACATTGCAGTGCATAGCTAGTTGTGGTATTTTTATAAATTTTCATTTTTACATGATGCCTCAAAACATATTGTTCCTAGCTAGCACATAAACCATCGACATTGATTTTAATTGCCGATACATACGTCACTAAATCGATGGTGGGGCCTTTTCCTTGATCTCCACACCATGATCAAATAAAAATATTTACATCATGTGCAATTCAATACCCTGGGGTCGAAACCAGGGCACACATTCCCCTCCCCCTTGGGGTCAAAACCGGGGCGTTAGAGTTTCTAAAAATAAATTATCATTGGATATCCAACGCAATTACGATATTGAATGTTGTAATATTTATGTTGATAATTTGACAATAGAAGTCGAAAATATGACGACGATAGTCAGATTTTCGACGATTGTCATCGGATTACAAACGATCATCAGATATCTGATAGAAATTGAAAAAAAAACGTAATTAAAAAGTCAAAATCTGATGGAAGGGTCAACTTAGTTAGATTGCGTCGGATTTCAAGTTCAATTCTTGTTGTGACTTAAAAACAATTACAACATAAAGAAACAAAGATGAAACAAAGATTTGACATGTTCTTCAACACGACCAAAGAGTTTGAAAGGTCCTTCATTAATTTATGATTCTTAATTGAGAACTAAAGAGGCCTTTGACATTTAGGTAAAATTTTTGAAGAAACCTTGTTATTGAGTTCAATATTTTAGGAGAAAAGAATAAGAAATGGCTCATTAATTCTGTAACATTGAATGTTCAATGCAATTCCACTTTGGAGATTTGTCCATCACACTCCATGGTATGGTGTATGGTATAGAACATGTATTCAAAAAATAAATATTAAATAATGAACCCCTATGGGCCAACAAAGGGAATTAACTGGTTTGAACAACTTATGTATAAATTTTCTCTAGATTCTTCTTTTTAAATATTTTTATTTTCTTTATTCTCTATAAAAGTCCTATTTGAACCTTCAATGGGAAATGCATTTCCCTTTCATATTTTTTCTAAAACCAACAATTTAATGGGTTTTCATATTTTATCTAAAACTAACAATTTAATGGGTGTGTTAATCAATTTCTTTCAAATACAACAACAAAAAATGAAGAAAACCTAAATTAACTTTTCTTTTATTTCTTTTTATATCATGGGATTTACGTTGATGATTATTTAATTCTATTTAATACCAAGATATTTTTACAAACTAGGAAGGATCACTAAAAACATGCGAATGACATTGATGATGATCTAATTCTATTTAAGAGCAACATTTTTTTTAAACTAGGAAAAGTTGTTAACAACCCTACGTTTAAGATTTAAACTTCAATTAGAAAAGCCATCTCCGCAATCTCTAAATAGTCATCCTTTAAAAAACAATTTGTAATATTCAAAAATCGCTAATAAAAATCTCAAACTTAGAAGTGATTAGCCAAGCAAGTTTGAACTTGTCCTTATTTCCATCTTTTTTTATGGTTAAAAATCATGCTCAACTTTGATTTAATCCTATTTAACGTCAACTTTTTCTTCAAATTAGAAAAGGTCATTAACGACTCCATAGTCTAAGATTTGAACATGAATTAGACCAGCCATCTCCATAGGCTCTAAATGTCATCCTCTAAAGGATATTTTGTAATAATTTATGCTTAAAAGTGATGATCCAAACATATTTGAACTAGTCATTCTTTTCTTTTTCAATTGTTGAAAATCATGCTAAACTTTAATTTTATTTAATTTAATAATGATTCAAATTTGTTAACTCTATTTTATTTCTACATGTTAGATATTTGAAAATATATTTTATTTAGTAATATATTTTTTAACTAAGGCTTTTTTACTTAACTTATATTTTATTTATTAATATATTTGTATATTTTTCTAACTAAGGCTTCTTTACTTAACTTAAATTTTTAAGGATTCTTACTTTTTAAACTTTGAGGTTTTTGATTATTTTATATAATTGGTTGGTATAGACTTCTCTATTTAACTTAATTTACATTTTTAAGGTTCTTTAATTTTTTAAACTTGGAGGCATTTGATTATTTTATATAATTGGTATAATTGGTTGGTAGAGAATTAAACATTTTAATAAAATGAAAAATATGGTCTTGTTCTTTTATATATTGTTTTTAAAACAACTGCTTATCTATTTACATGAACAAAAAAATCCCTAAAATAAAAAAATAAACTCGAATTATGTTTATGAAACTTGTGTAATTCTTTCAACCAAAAAGATTGAATTATGTTTATAAAACTTGTGTAATTATTTCTTTATCATTTTTATTAATTCATTATTATTTTTAGTATAGCATGGAAAGAGCTAAGCATTTAAGGTTTTCTAGTATATTTTTTACAATTTTTATAGTTATTTGTTTATTTAAAATGGAGAACTTGCTGTGTCATAATATAATCTCAAAAATGGTTAATATTGTTTGTTTATAAATGATAAGTATATTAGTATAGTTATTCAATTTGTGGCTATGGATAAGTCATCTGTAATTTTTGAAATAGCCTAGATTTAAAAATAAATTTTAAGAACCAATTAAGCAAATAAAAAGTTTTGTAAGTATAATCATTTAAAGTTTGACAAAAGGTTTTAGTTAACCATTTAACTAAGCCCATTCAAATATTAATCAAGATGCATCGCCTAATCTTGTTAATATGCTCAATAAAATCCAAAATCAAAATATGAAATATTAATGTCCATCGACGTAATCAACATATTGATAAGGACATAAGAAACATTTTAAGTTATACTAGAATCATTAATACAATATTAAACTTTGAAGTTGAGCTCAAATTGAAAAACAATATTTTGACTACTATAAGTACAATACAACTTTGTTGCATCACTTAAGTAATGTAAGACCCTAATAAATGTTTGCACAATTACAATTTTAGTTTAATTTGAAAATTTATCTACAAATATTTGTTGTCTTACTTTGATGGCAGTGTTATTGGAATTGCATCAAAAATATTAGAATCACATATATTAGCTAGAGAAATTGTATTTTTGCTGGCACAGGGATATTTAAGAGGGCTATTGAATCTATTTATTGATTCCAAAGCCCAATTTGAACACTTCCAAATTTAGATTTAAAAAAATAATACTAGATTTTAACCAAAAATCCACTTGAAAATAGAAAATGTAAAATAAATAGAATACATGTTTTAATATAAAAAATATTTTGAAAACTCATACTAAATTTTTAAGAGAATAAATAGAGTACATGTTTTAATATAAAAACAAATTAAAATATTGTTATTGAAAATTATTTCTTTCAACTTTATGTTTGATTATTTTTATACCTATATTTAATAAAATATATTTTATTATATATAAAAATAAAATTTAATATTATAAAAACAATTTTATAATAAAATTTACTATTTTTAAAATATAAAATTTATAAAATTTTATGGTATAACTGAAAGTAATGAATTTAAGGTTGATAAGTTAAATTGGTTTAAACAATGTAGAAATTTGAAGAATTTTATTTTATTTTATTTTACATTTTAAAATACTACCACTTCATAAAATTAAACATCATTAATAATGAAGTGTAAATTTAAATTTCACTCTTTATTTTTGTAACTTCCTCGTTACTACTTAGATTCTTCAATGATGAAAGATATAAGATAAATACAAATATTTCAATGATGAAAGATATAAGATAAATACAAATATTTAAATTTCTGGTGATAAGCTTAAGGTTGGAGTTACTCTATTTCCAATTGAAGCAACCGCTGGTCCATCTTTATGGTTGTGCTTTGACAAAGACTCTTCCTTTCTTCTATTGGGGCTGTAAGATTCGTAATCGAAGGAGTACCAAACACAAGTATTACATTTATTATCTTTTCATTGAAATTGTTTCTTTTTCCAGCTTGTTATGTCACCTGAGGTGATATATATGAATCAGTCATGAGTATTAATTCATTTAGATATGGACAAAATTTTTCAATCTTCTAAAGTTTGTAATAGTTCTTATTAGATGTAGTGTAATTTATATGAAGGTTTGGTAATATTTAAAATAGTTAATTATTATTATTATTATTTATTGTCTATTTGTTTAGATTACTATTGGTCTGGGGACATGACGTTGCTCTGGGTTGCTATGCCCCTAGACCGGCGGGGAGATGATATCAGCAATTGTATAATTATCCCCAACCTTTTCTGTTTTTGGCTCCTTGTAAACAGTGCCTTCTTTATCATAAATCTGTCATCAGTGACTCAAATAGCACAGGGCAGGGATGACAATTAATATTCTAGGTTTCCACGATCTGAATTTCAAAAGTAAATCTATCAACCATGGTTTATATCACAGTAACAATTAAGGTTACCAAGCTCAACCTTTGCAGATTTCAAGTGACATATTGCATCAGGATTTCCGAATATTGTTTTGGTACTCAGAGATTGCCGAGCTTGAATATAATGCTTTGTTCACTAAATAACGAATGTTATTGTCTTCCCAGCATTCTTTGTATAGGAGTGAGCAATTACCAGGATATAGCGCTGGTCAATAAGGATTGACATGCGCTTGTTATAGACAGAAAAAGTTTCGTTTTATTGCTTTTAGTTTGATTTTTTCTTGGGATTTCAGCAGGGCTCTCCATTAGCCCATCGTTGAAAGCCCATGTTCCTCCTACTGTGAGACCAACAGATGCTGCTTGCTGTAGCAATTCTGAAACTTTGGATTTGGTGGAACTATCCACTGAAAATAGCATCAGCAGATGCTGCTTGCTGTAGCAATTCTGAAACTTTGGATTTGGTGGAACTATCCACTGAAAATAGCATGAGCCAATATGTGTTGAACTGATTTCCTTTCTTCTCCACCATATTCCAGTCCCCCTCATCTCTTTCTTGCACCTTCAAACAATAATTAATATCTTCCTGTGATCGACCTATCATCGTATGTATCCTTCGTGTCAAGTAATGCGCTACTTATGTACAGGTTAGTGAAAACCATGAGAGCTACATGAAGATGGTAATAGCATAGAGGGAACCTTCGACAGTAAAAAGCATTCTCTAGTTACCGTCATTGATAGGCATAAATTTGCAGTGAATGCTCTCGCTCCAATCCCGAACAGTTTGATCCTCTATTCAGGTGGAGGTCGATAAAATGGTAGAACAGTAAATGTCTCTGTCCCTGGGGAGTTGAAAGGGCACAGACTAGCTGTGCTGTTCTTGGAAATGGTTGACGACATGGTTTGTTATGGATGTGGCGATCAGAGTATTAGAGGGTGGAAGAGAGAATCCGGTATTTTGCACAGCTTGGTAGTAGTTATAGAAGGCCATAGTGCTCCAGTAAAGTGTATTACTACACGAATTGATGATATCATGAGATCTATACTTATGATCTATAAGGGTAGCCTCGATCGGGAAATTTGAGGATGGCATGTAATACATCATGCTCTGAATGAAAAGAATGGATATGTTGATTAGATTGGGTGTGTTTCATGCTTTCTGTTTGTAAAAATTCTTTGTATTACAATGTTTGCTACGAAATTGTAGGCCTGTTATTAATTCTGGTGATACCTTATGTAGCTACACACATGGAACATGTTTGTTGACTAAACCGAACATTTTATTTGAATCTATAAAGGACGATGGCGACACTGAACATTTTATTCGAATTGTAAAAAATGATCAACATCGAGCAACTTATTTAATGTTTAATGTTGTTCCTGGATGCAACAGCTTATTTAATGTTGTTCTACAGTACTTGTTAAATCTTAGATTTTAGGCTAAATATTAATCTAACAATTAGTAACATCTCTATAACAGCACTTAAATTACTCTACAACAGCATTAAATAAACTGTACGCTAAATAATTTGAGCTTATGTAAAGTACCATTTTATAAGCTTCTGCAAGATAGATACTTTTAACCTCTGTAAAATATCATTTTATGATTTTGAAATACCATTTCACCATTGCCAATTAAATCACATTGCAGTTTTATCAAATCCTTGCGGCTTACCACAACAGATGTAGCAGCGGAATTCCTTTTAAAAAAAACTTATTAATATCTTCTTCTTATTAATATTCATAGTCATATTGGATCTTTGATTGCCTTCCTCCGCCAATGCTATGGGATTATTAGCTCCCAACGCTATTTGTAGAAATAGGGAAGGAGTAAGTAACAATGATAAACGCTATTTGTAGAAATAGGGAAGGAGTAAGTAACAGTGATAGACATACGGAAGGAGTAACTATGTCCATTAATTTATGGTTTTAATGCTTTTAGTTTGAATTTTGCTGGACTTAAATAAAACTTTACTTTCAGGATGGTGAATTTTTGAATTTATTTCAGAGTCTGGAACTGTCAACAGCCCGTGAACAACTGGTTTTATTAAAAGGATTTTTATTTGTTTGGCGTCCATTACAAAGCCTAGGATTTTGTAATGCCTATAGATTATCAAGCATTTTTTTTGGTTAAAAAATCTTTAGTCCTTTTATATTCAGACTTTTATATTCCAAGTTCCTCATCTAAATTTCTTTTAGCCCTTAGTGCAACTACTTCCCCATCTGTCTTGAACTTTTACATACTATGCTGTAAAAATAAAATTTAACAGAAACACACCATTTGAAACCCTAGATTATTTATGGGCAAAAATGTTAAGTAAAACTCGACTAAACAACAAATTACAAGATCTTTCTTCAAGGCTAGAATATATATTGTATAAAATATTGCCACATAATAACATATATTAAATTTAAGCTTCTATCAATTTCACTTAAAATCCTTGATAACATTTACATTTTGTTTTAAGTCAAAACATACAAAAATATTTTAAAATTATTTTAAAAATAATTTTAAAAGCTTTTTATTTTTATATTTTGTTTTGGTGAAACACAGACTACATGAATTTTATATGTATAAATTAGAAAGACCACTTGAACAATGAAAGACAATATCACTTTGAAATATAGTCAAAGAAAACCTTTTGCATGGTAAACCAAGTTAAAGACTTGAAATTACCTGAAAAAAGACTTGAAATGATCTAAAAAATAATAATTTGTAAATGCAAAAGAACATGAATTAGCAAGGCTGGTGTTATATTAACTAAAGGCTAAAAGTATCTTAGGATAATCACAAAGGGGTCAAAATTGTTTTAACAAGGAAAAATGGGTTGTGAGGTTGGCAAGTGGTAGGCTCATTTAAGGGTCAGATAGCTCACATGCAAAACACTTGGCATTTTATTATGTTAAATCCATACAACCTATTTTAGATTAATTTATTTTATAAAGCAAGATAATAATGATTGTAAATCTCAAGATCTTAATTTTATAAAGCAAGATAATAAAGATTGTAATTTTATAGAGCAAGATAATAATGATTGTAAATCTCAAGATGATCTTATGTTTAATGTAATAAATACAATACCCCTCAATTCTAGTGACTAGGGTTTGCTTTTCTGTGTCAAATAAATGAGCGAAAAGATGGGAGCATACTTCGATGGATGCATACCATAATGCTTCCAATTTACTTCTTAAACTTAACCCCTATGCTTTGGTCATAGGATAACTCCACCAACATCTAGGTGCAAGAGCTACAATACTTCACAATTTTTCAAAAATATTTTTTTTTCACAATTCTTCAAAAATATACTTTTTCCCTATTTTGTGATCGTAACCAGTAGAGAATGACTCCACACATGAAGAGGGGAGACAAGATAAAAAAAAAATTGGAAAAAATCGAGTTGCAACCAGTAGAGAATGACTCCACACATGAAGAGGGGAGACGAGATAAAAAAAAATTGGAAAAATCGAGTTGCATTTCTAAGGAATTAAGGAATTGTGATCTTGTCATGCACTTTTGACGGATAGGTGGTTATGGCTCACCTTTTGATTCTGGTAAATTTTATATTAAATTTTGTTGTCATCCCAATGTTGGTTTGTTATACTGTGGTTTAGTTATTAGATAATATAGTGGTGATTGCACGTTGACCTTATTTCTATAAATTTAGTGCATGCGGGTTATAATATCTCAACGGAATATATCGTCTCATTTGGCACTACCAACAAAAAAATATATCGTCTCTGTTTTTATTATGGTCTAGGAATATTTACCTATAATTCGAAAAAATTGCAAATAATGTTTAATATATTAAAACTACACTCACATGCTTTTTACATGTATATTTTACAAGGTGTGTCCTTCATTAATTTCTTTTTGTTACAATTATACTTAATACATATACAAGGAGATCACTAATAATATGTTTAAATATATTTTTATGGAAACAAAGTTATGAAAATACTTTATATTTATATTTTTACATGGAAATATGTCACTACTTTACATTTATATAAAATCAACCTCATTTAAATAAAATCTAAAATCAAGGTATGTTTATATTACATAGTTCATACATTTATATAATCAAGGTATGTTTAGATTACATAGTCCATAAGAGTGGCATGTTAAAACTTTTAATGATGGTCAAATAAACTAGTTGTTTTTTCTTATAGCATTGGTTTTTATGGAAACAAAGTTATGAAAATACTTTATATTTATATTTTTACATGGAAATATGTCACTACTTTACATTTATATAAAATCAACCTCATTTATATAAAATATAAAATCAAGGTATGTTTATATTACATAGTTCATACATTTATATAATCAAGGTATTTTTAGATTACATAGTCCATAAGAGTGGCATGTTAAAACTTTTATTGATGGTCAAATAAACTAGTTGTTTTTTCTTATAGCATTGGTGTTATAACAATAGCTACTAACAAGTGCGGTGACATTGCCACCTCGTGGCTCTTGTTGATAAAGTGGAACGTTCCATATTTATATAGTGCCACAGAAGGATTGGTAGCTAAGTAAACTAATTTATTAGTCTTTAACCTTAAAAAGTAAACTAATTTATTAAATTCTTTAACATTTATTCCTTTAGTCGGTTTTCATTACAACTATGGAAGAAATAAGTGGTTCTTTCATCAAGACGTTGTTATGTTGGGATCAACCGCATTTCCTTCTGTTATGGTAATTGTTTATTCAAAAGAAAATTAAATATAAAGTGTTGTTAAGAAAAAGTCGTTAGGGTTTTCACTAGTGAAGGAGGTATTGAGAGCCAAATAGAGGACGGGTAGGGTGGGGAAAGGGAATATCTCTCTCCCCCTCTCTCTCCCCCTCTCTCTCTTACGCATGACAAATTGGTTGAAGGGAGTTTTACAACTTGGTTGGAAAGGAATATTATGGTCTCATGAGAAGGAGTCATCACCACATATTGTGCAAGGTAAGCATATCAAACCTCAACTAGATTGAAATATCTGGATGGATATCTAGGTACTTATGTTGACACATGAAAGTACTTTTATTAATTTGAGTAACTTCCAGATCAAGGAAGTACTTCATCACTCCTAGATCAGTCATTTCAAATTCCTTTTTCATGACTGTCATGAAATCTTCAAGCATTAAATTACCAGTGTAAATTATGTCATCAACAAAAAGACATACCATCAACATTTTACCTTGTCGATCTATTTTTACATACATAGTGGGATCAATGTTTCTTCTGTTGAATCCATTGTTGATGAGATAGAGTCAATCCTACTGTACCAAGATCATGGAGCTTGTTCTAGACCATACAAGGCCTTTTTCATCTTAAACACTTTGTGTTCATGACCTTTGATAGTATATCCAGGTGGTCTGTTTACATAAACTTCTTTAAGAATACCATTAAGAAAGGAAGATTTCACATCCATTTGATAAACATACCATTGATTTTGTGTTGCAATGGAAATAACAACTATAATGGTATCCATCCTTGCTACATGAGCGAAGGTTTCATCATAATATACACCATACTGTTGTGCATATCCTTTGGAAACCAATCTTTCTTTGTTTTCTTCAAGTTCTCATTTTTTCATTTAGTTTGGTCTTATAGACCCATTTGACTCCAATACTAGTTTTGTTTGCAAGGATACCAACAAGATCCCAAGTCTGCTTTTTCTCAATAGAATCAAACTCTTCATGCATTGCTTGTTTCCATTGTGCATCCTGTATTGCTTCATTAAAAGATATGGGCTGACAAGAAAACAAATCATTCTAAAGTTGCTCATTAAGAACAAGCGTTTGCTCAAATAACACTCAAACTTATATTTTTTTGGTTATGTGATGAACTATCTTCTAGTGTTTCTTCTTGCTGGTGTACTTATAATATTGGAATTCTAATAGGTATATCTCACAGATATGAACTTTCTTATTGCCATATGTCTGAAGGATCACTCCAACATTTATCTTCAATGAATTTCACATCTCTTCTCACCACAATATTTTTGGTGATAGGATTATACAACTTGTAATCCTTGTGTTGTTCACTGTAACCAGTGAAAATACATCGCTCACTCTTCTTATACAGCTTTCTTCTAAGTTCATTAGGTACATGGGAAAATGCAACAGAACCAAAAATTATTAGATGTGAAACACTGGTCTTAGTGCCACTCCATGATTCTTCAAGAATCTTGTCCTGGACACTCACCATGGGTGATATATTTAGAAACTAGACTAAGCATGCAATAGATTTATCCCAATATTCATCTGACAACTTCTTGTGTAACATCATGCTACAAGCCATGTTCATGATGGTCGTGTTCTTTCATTCAACAACTCCATTCTGTTGTGGAGTGTATCTGGTGGTGAACCGTATTTGGATGACATGGTGCTTTAGGAAGTCTAAAAACTCATGTGAATCACATTCACCTCCACCATGTGACCTGAGCATTTTAATGAACTTACTAGATTGTTTTTTAGTCAGGGCCTTGAACTCTTTGAACCTAGAGAAGGTCTTTGAGTTTTTCTTGAGCAAACAAATCCATATTTTCTTGCTAAAATCATCAATAAATGTCATAAAATAAAAGCTACCTCTTATGGATTGGGTTTGCTTGGGTCCACAGAGGTCTATATGAACTATTTCAAGATTAGCTTTGGCTCGAGATGTGGAAGTGGGGAAGTTGTCCCTTTCATGTTTCCCAATGATACAATCCTCACATGAGATGGATTGTTCATGTATAGCTGGTAACCCCTTGACCATGGACTGTATGTGCAACAGATTGAGACACTTGAAGGGGAGAAGCCTGAATCTACAATGCCATAACCAGGTTTCATATGGACTAGAAAAAATATGGGATACAGACTATGGAAGGTTAGCACTTTTGAGCAGGGATGATTTTAAGGAACCATACTTATTTAAAGGTGTATAAATATTGGCGAATCTTACTAATTCTTCAAATGCCAACTGTAAAAATTTTGGTGATATTTTTCAAAAAATATTTTAATTTCCAAGGATTTTATATCGTTTATATAATAATTTGGCAATTTTTAGGGTGAAAACATTTTACCCCATCAAAATTGGGTGAAATGGGGCTTCAAAAAATGCAAAATGGCGTATCTTTTTTTGGAGAAAAACATGGAAAAATAGCCCATTGTGCTAAAATTCACCCCTAAAATTATCCTTGCTTTTGAGACTGAGAGGAAATATTTAGTACTTGTTAATTTCAATGTTGGCTATGAGTCTCCTACTGGGGATTTTATCATAAATGGAATAGTATGTATCATAAAATATAAGATCATACTGGCTCTAAAGTTATTAACCTTTATTGATCAAATTTACATTCATATGTGGTACATAGAAAGCATAATGAATAAACATCTTTTCATTATGCTTTGTGAGTGCGGAACAATACCTTTTCCTTTTACTGGAACTAGAAAGTCATCTCCTAGCTTGATATTCATGACGACGAAGGAATCTAAGATGGAGAAAAGGTGACTTGTTACCCGTCATGTGATTGTTACAACCACTATCTAGTAGCCATAGATCTTAGTTGTAGTGTTCTTCAGTTGCTTGATAAGATAGGAACATCATCTCTAACGAGCCTTCTTATTCTTTAGAGATATTGGATCTTCCACTATTCTAGTCTTCTTGCTTCTTTCTGCATTCTCATTCATAATGGCCATACTTCTTGTAGTAGTTACACTGAATATTGGACTTATTCGTCCATCTTTTGCCTCCCCCCCTCTAACCTTGAGGGTTGTGAGAGTGCTTTGAGTGATATGAATGTTCATGACTGGTTTTTTCCTCTAGATTAGGAGACCCTCATCCTCTTATTCCTCTAACTTGTCCTCCTCTATTGAGGGAATATTGGGTGCTAAAAGCATTGGTCGTCGACTCTTCTTCTTGATTGAGTCGGGCTTCATGAGATAGAAGGGATATAGTCAATTCTTCTAGGGTGAACTGAGACAGATATTTTGCTTCTTTTATGGTAGCCACAAACATAGAAAATTTCTTGGTGAAACACCTTAGAATATTCTAAACAACTACCTTCTGTTTGAGAGGTTCGCAATAGTTTTAAAATTCGGTTACAATGCCCGAGACCCTAGTCATAAATTCATAGTTTCTGTTTCCTTCATTTTCAAACTTTCAAACTGAAGTCAAAGGGTTTGCAATATTACCATTTTTACTTGATCTGTTCCTTTGTAGGAGGATGTGAACATATTCCAAGATTGATATGCATTGTTAGCTCCTGAGATATGCGAGAAAATGGACTCCTTAGTGCAACTTAGGATCAAACATTTGGATGTGAGATCTCGGTCTCGACGATATTCTACGACATTATTATAGGGAGTACTTATTGTGTCCAGAGCATTTGTATCAGGTTCTTTGAACTCATTTTTAACCATATCCCAACATTTGTTGAGCGGGAGAAACGTCTTCATCTTGATAAACCAAAAATCATAATTGGTACCAGTCAATATAGGTCCAAAGATCTGCTTCAAATTTGAGGTTGTTGTGCTAGTAATAGCCATATTCTTATGACTATTTGCTCAATCAAATTGGATTTGTAGATATGATAGAAGATCAGGTCCTTTAACTCAGTGGCGCTCCATGTAGAGCTAGCATAGGGTCAACAAACTTTTCCTTTGGATAAGGTGTGCCACTGCCACTCTTTTCCTTAATACAAGGTGCATCAATGACACACTTTTCCTTTGGACAAGGTGTGTCACTAGTGTCATTGAAACTCTTTTCCTTAATGCAAGATGTGTCATTGACACACTTTCTTCTCAAGAAGGGTGCACCACCGATGCACTTTTCCTTCAGGTAGGGTGCTTCAGTGGGTCGTTGACACTCTTTTCCTCCAGGCAATTTATGTCAATGCTCCAAGAGATAAGAAAAAGAAAAAAATACACCCAATTCCTCGATGTGTTCTGACTTCTATCACAACCTTCATGTGTATGTGCTTTCCACTATGTGGAAAGGCTTACCTAAGACAAAAGGAATGGATCATGCCATATGCACTTATACCATGTTAAATATTAAATAAAATATGCAGATGATGGTGGAACACACAACGTGCATAATGATTTCCTTCTCATTATTAAGAAACAACATATATAGGACTACATAACAACAATATCATGGGCCAATACTATGGGCTAGAAAATACTATGTGTAACTAATCAATATAAGGTGAACAAATCAACTACTAAACTAACTAACCAATTGATGATGCATTTGACAAGGAAGATTACATTCTTCAACAAAAGAGACCTGCATAATTCATAGAACTATAAATAAATATTATATAATTCTTTTCTAAAAGAACGCTTGGCCTCCACCATGAAAGTCAAAGAACTATAAATAAATATTATATAATTATTTTCTAAAAGGACGCTTGGCCTCCACCATGAAAGTCAAGAAGTTATACACATATATATTTTATGTCAACCATTAAATTGGTTCTTTGGTGGAAAACCAATACTCTTACATATATACTTCATATGTGTGAAGCCTTCTCTATACCTTTCTCACACCATTCCCATACATAGATTATATATGTGTGGAAGGGGACAAAAATATTGAGATATAAACAATGTAACTTTTATTTATAAGAATAACATATAGAGGAAGAGCTTAACCTTAATATCCTGAACTTTAATGTTGTAATGTTCACTTTATGTTGGTTTAAGAAGCAAATTTGATGACTATAGACTAATGTTTTTTCATTAGCTCTTTACAAACTCCATCTTAAGTAATTAAGGTGAAAAGGTCATGAATTTATTAATTAATGATTAGAAAGAGAGGCATTGCTATAAGGCTTTATAGTAATTTGTAGATGTTCTTTGTAAGATATATTTTACGAAAGTGGAAAATAAATTGCACCAAATGTGTTGTGGATTGTACTCTTCCTTATTGGATTAACAGTAAAGAAATTGACAAATTTTGGTGGACATACCCTATATTTTGGGTGAACCACATATATCGGTGTCTCCCTTATAGTGCACTTATGTATTTTATTTTCACTTTTTGATATTTATTATGTATGATGGATTTAATTTATAAGTGATCCCACTAAAGAGTGTTTTATGCCTAGTGCAAAAATTTAGGTTTAAAGTGATTAGTTATGTAAAGATACTAGGTGAAAGAGATTTACACTTTCACATAATTTATTATATAGTATTTGTTGGGTACAATAAACTATTTCTTGGTTTTAAAATATTAAATGATATGATGAGTTAAAAGTAACCTTTACACAAGAATGACTAACATGTTTTATGAACAAGTGTAATGGGTTACACTAATAAGGGAAAAGAGAAAAAAAAGGGGGTTGAAAGCAATTTTAGAATTAATAAGACGAGAATATGGTTTAAATGATTAGATGTGAGCTTGTAAATACTCTTTTAATCATGCAATTATAGTAATCTTTAATCTAAATTGAAATGTTGAATGATCTCAATAGTGTGAACAATGTTTGATTGCACATGAAATCAACAGATGAGTGTGGTCTCTTAGAGTATTTATTATTTTGTATGAAAAATAATGTATTTTCACAGTAGTATAGGTATAATTATTGTGTGATAAAAGTCTCTAAAGGTATGATAACCATATTGTTTAAATAAATGTTCATTGGTGAAAGGATTGAATAAGTGAATTGAAAAACCTTACAAAGTTATGTTAATAAGATTCATATGGTTGATTGAAATCATTTTAAAAATGTTCCTACAATATAGAAGAAGTTGTTCTGATTTAAAAGAATAAATTATATCTAGTTACATCAAAGTGAATACATCAATATGTACAATTAAGTGATATAACAATTCTTAAGAAGAATTAGGATTGTTTGTTTCACCTTATTGCGTGCCTTAATAGATTAATATTGATATTTGACATGACCTTGAGGAATTTTTTTTTACCCCATTTCTCTGAAACTACTTAAAGAAATTGGGTTTGTTACAATTTGGAAATGCATTTTTATTTTTACAGATCATTAATATCTATATCACAAGTGAGTGCTCCCTTAGACACACTTAATTATTAATAACACATATATTTTCTATATTTTATCTTTATATTTCTATTTCTAATATGGAAATTTTGATTCTTTTGAGGTAAACTTGATTCCAACATGGTTTTTTGGGTCCATGTTAATGGCAAGAATAAACCTTTTTGCCATTATGTGTGTGTTTGGTTTAATTATTATACTTATTATGTTTTTATGTTTATTATATTTTTGTAAACTTTTTTATTTTTTATTATATAAGGCAAGCCATAAAAATTCAATATTTCATATTATTATAAATGTTATTTATAAAAATATCAATTATTATTATGAAAAATAAAATTAAGATTTAAAAATAAAATAAAATACAATATTAAAATTAAAATATCATATAAAATATTATTAACCTAAAACTTTAAAACTTTAAATTTCAATCCTAAACGAAAGAACATGAACTATTTCTTTTTCTTCTAACTTGGCATTTAATTTGTTCTCTGTAAAGACCCTTTATCGATCGTTTGTTTTACTTTTTACTTTTGACGCAGGATCCAGGTAAGACCTTTGTGGATCAACCAAATAAGGTCTGAGAGACAACATCTATCCACTAAGATAATAAATATTTGATATTTGATAGTGTCTAAAACTGTTAATAACACGAGCTGAGTGCAGACCATACAAAATAATAGTTGATAAAGTATGACCATCTTCACGGGAAATTAATGTGAAATCATCCATAATTCACTCAGAAATTAAGAAAATAAACGTGAAATCATTAGGTTTTAAATTAAATTGAAAAATGGAATATTAAAATAATGAAAAATAATTAATGAGAAAGACTATTAAAGTATCTTCCTGTAGGAAGACGTTACAAATATAAGTATATTGTTACTATTTATTTTGTTTTATTCTTTCTAAATTAAAAATAAGTAATTATATATATAACGATTCAAACGTCGCTTCATTCGACAACCATATCTGAACGTGAACGGAAGAAAAAATATGACCCCTTCTTTCGTCGAATATGTTCAACGTGAAAGGAAGAAAAATTGTGATTTTCATCGCTATCCCTTTTTTGGTGGAATATATTTATATAGGAAGTAATTGATGTTTAGGCACTGACATGCTAAATTTAAAAAATTGTAATAATATATTTTTTAAATTACATTGTTAGATGTTTATATTATAAAATTTATTTATGTTGGTGACTTTGTTAGTAGTTATATATTTTGAAATGGGCAGAATTAAGGTTACACAGTCTTTTACCTTATTTAAGAATATATATTAAACACTAAACATAACAATTATAGATCAAATTCATGTCATTTATTGGTTCCTTATAAGTCTTAAAAAGGGAGTTGCCTTATAAGTCAAAGAGGATCATAGATAATTAAAACATTGTATTTCTTCATAATTCCCGCGGTTATAAAAAGTTTGAAGTCATTTAGCCGAAAACATAGTTTTATTGTTATATTGATTATAATTTTATATTATAATGTTAAATTACTGTTAATTATTTATATTTTGTAAATTTTATTTTTTATTTATTATAAATTTTGGTAAATATAATTAAATTTTGTTTTTTATATAATTATACTATAAATAATTAAGTTTTGTTTTATCATAGTTATATAGATAATTAATATTTTGTTTTTCCATATAATTATAAAGTTTTTTTTATGCCTAAATATTTACACTATCCTCCACCATGAACGATATTAAAAACCATCACATTACAAGTGTCTCAACATGAATTAATGGAAAGGAATTCCATCATAAATGAAAGTCCCTCATCATAATGATATAAACTCCATCCTCTTTGAGGATGTTAAAAGTTGTGGAATGGTGGCGATAACACCCATATGTAGGATGAATTCGAGGCATATGGGATTAATTAAGACTTAAATGGAGGGTGAAAGGTATTGTCAATAAGGTTGGGGCAAGATCGGATCCTTGACTAGGCATGTTTATTTGGTATTCTAAAGAGGCATATATGCGCTCATTTATATGCACTTTCATCATGGAAAGCAGTATTGTATCATAGTGATTTGAATGATCTTTGAAAAAAATGAGAGGGATGCAGTGAGACTAGTTGAAATGTTTTATTTGTCCTTGCAATGGAATTATGGGAAAAGAGTTTCAAACATCATTTAAAAGAAAAAAAATTGTAGGTTAAGGGAGAAACGTGTCGTTAAAACTAAGGCTTTTTAATATTAATTTTTGTCACTAATACATAGGAGCAAAATTGCGACGGTTTTTCGTTGCTATTCCCACGTTTTGACGTCTCACTTGCGACAATAACGGCCGCGACGTTTTGTGGCACTTATTGCATGGATATATCGACGAACTTTCTAAGTCGTCGATATAGAGACGAAAAATGACTGCCACGTGTCTTCTATATGGTGGCCTTGAAATTGATTTTTTATCATTCATTTTCTATGTTTCGTCACTCTATCGACATAGTTTTCGTTCCTATAACGATGCAAATATGGCCAAAAACTGGTACGCAAAACCTAGTTTCCACGAAAAACCGTGGAATACGTTCGACGAGCATGTGTCTCTCTCTCGACGAATTCTGGAATTTGAACAGAAAATTCTTCCACGCATTCGTCGCTCTATTAACATAGTTTTCATCCTTATAACGAAGAAAATATGGCCAAAACTGCCATTTTTTTGTTTCCACGCAAAAGCATGGATCATGTTCAACGAAAGTTTGTCTCTCGATCTACGAATTCTAGAATTTAAACATAAATTTCTTCCACGTGTTCATCACTCTATCGACCAATTTGTCGTCCCTAGAACGACGAAAATATGGCAAAAAATGGCTAGACAAAATTTAGTTTCCACATAAAACCATGGAACATATTCGACAAAAGTTTGTCACTCTATCGACGAATTCTGGAATTTGAACAGAAATTTCTTCCATGCAAAACCGTGGAAAACTAAACACTTTCGACGAAATCTACAAGCTGAATGGTAATTGTTCCACAAAACTGTGTCTCTATAGCGACGATATTCCTGGAAAGCCACCCCAGGTTTCAATGGTTTTGCAGTACCTGCGACGAAATTTGGTCGATATTGAGACGAAACTTGGAGGTTTCAATTTTTTTTTTAAAAACCCTGGAAAGGCACCTTCCTTTCCACGGTTTTGGATCTTCAATATGTGCTTGTCAACAAATACGTACTATATTTTAAAGACAAAGAAATGGATAAAATATAACACAGGAAAGGTGATTTATAGAAAAGAAATATATCGGGAAAGTAAGATATGGCAAAAAACATATTGAAGTAAAAGGAAAAAAAATAAATGGGAATTTCAAGGGGGAGGTCAAAAAGTGTTAACTGACTCTAAAAAATAAGGCATAATGATTTAAAAAGTGCCCAAAAGTACTCAAAGTTCCCCTAAGCACCCTAATTATTGTCTCAAAAACTGTTTTCCGATTACGATGCACAAATTCATAATAATTGGCTAAAATACATAATTAGAGGCTAAAGTTGCACCTCCTAGGGCGGATTCTATGACAAGGTAGGAGGGTACGTCTATAAAAATAGCATTGATAAAATACGTTGTAACCACCATAGGGATCGTATAAACATTAATTAAATTATATTCTAGGCATCGTTGAGAGTTGATTTCTATGATAAGGTAGGGGGGTACATCTATAAAAATACCATCGATAAAAGACATAGGCACCACTGGGCTCAGATCAAATTATTGTGATCCGAAATAAGGTTAAGCCCATTGGCGCTTAAAGAGCCCACAAGGGCTTGGAAGGATGCACAAAGAGCTTGGAAGAAGCCTTCCAAGGCCTGTAGATACCCGCAGAAGCTTAAAGAAGCCCACAAGTCTGAAGTAAAGGAATCCCATGTTTCGAAGATGAAGGGAGCTTGAGCTTTGAAGACTGAGGAAGCCCGCATGTGTAAATGAATACAAAGAAGGTCAAGCCTGCAATTTTCAGAAGAGATGAAAATGAAAAACTGATCCTTCTTATGCAACCACCTCAAGCATGGCCAAAATCGGTCAAAGTTAGTACCAAATATGCCCGAAAGAAAAAGAAAAGTCCCTTGAGCACATGATAGGAAAGAGACATGTTAATCAACAAAAAATTGACAACTTATTTCTATTCTTTTACTATGCGTACAAAAAATTCATCTTAGATCACCTTTTGGCATTGATTAGAAGCAGGTTGCATAGTTGAGCATACAATTTGTAGTTTAGAAACCATATCAAAATTTCCTTGGAAACACTTATAAAATATCATCACTTGCTCTACTACGTGTGAAGAGGTAATAGTGATAATTCATCATACTACAAAAAACATACGGTGCATTGAATTCGTCTTTATTGAAAATTAAATAAATAAATAAAAATAACTCAACCCCTACGGAAAAAAAAGTAGTTGTTCACCTGGAAAATCTATGTAGGATCTTTGTAGTGCGAATTGGTGGTAAGTTGTTTTGATGTCGCTCATTATTGGAAGAGGTGAATATGAAAATTTTATTCTTCTTATGCAACCACCTCAAGCATGGCCAAAATTGGTCAAGTTAGTATCAAATATGCCCATAAGATAAAAACAGTCCCCTAAGCACATGATGGGAAAGAGACATGTTAGTCAACAAAGAATTGACAACTTATTTCTATTCTATTACTAGGATTGATCTCATGTGGAAAAAAACTCATCATAAATTACCTTTTGGCACTGAGAAGTAGGTTGTACAGTTGAGCATGCAATTTGTAGTTTAGAAACCATATCATAATTTCCTTGGAGATACTCCTCATGTAATAACATCACTTTATCTTCTACCTTTGAAGATCTAGACATATGAATTTATGGTCCACATATGTGCCATGCAACAACTGAAATTTTATCATCACAGTAATCAAAACATGTAAAATAGTGCAACCAATAACCAGTGTTAATCATTTAAAGTGCCATTCAGCATATGATTTCTAGATCTATGTATGTGATATCATATATATAAAATACTAGCTTAATGAAAATTTAGTGCCAAGCTAACCATAATGTTATTATCATTCACTCGATCCTGTATGTAAGCTCTGAAATATAAAATCATCAAGTCCCTTACCATCACCCAGCTCTCAATAGCAATAATTAGTACTTAGAAAATACAAAACAATACTCAGTAAAATAATGTCAGAATTATATCACTGTGCATTCAGAGATGTAAGGTTCTAGATCTCAATAAAACATCAGACTTACATTTACCCAAAAAATTAATGCGAATAGGGAAGAAAACTAATGGAATCAATAAGATATATTTATACAAAATACACCACCATCTAAATAGTTTGAAATTCTAACTTGTTTTCTATTTTGAGTGTGCAGAGGATGCAGCTAGGGCATATGAGGTCTACAATACATATTGCAGACCTATGTTTGATAAAGGAGAGGGATCAGATTGTGGGAGCAATAGGTTTGCATTTTTAGGGTTTTACACAAATTCTTTTTTTAGGGATTTCTTTTTTGATAAAATAAAAGTTACAAAAACACATAAAAATTAAGTCTAAAACCTAAGAGAAACAAAAATAACCTAAGAATAATATTTACAAGTATACAAATCAGAAAATTTAGTTTTGAAAGATAGATGAATAATTAGGGTTTGAAAATTTAAAAATTCTTAACCTAGGGTTTCATCATGCCGAAATTATAGGAAGAAGGGCCGAAAAAAGCCTAATTTCTTCTACATGATTTTTCTTCTATTTTTCTACATTGCTAAGAAGCATTTGTGTTTTATGTAGAAGGTTGTCTCCTAGTTTGGATGATAGTCTAAAAGTAGTTATTAACTATTGGTTCTATCTCTTGTATCTTAATAGAATGAAATAGAATTTAAGGATAAAGACAAACACATTAAGGATAAAGAACATGTCAAAACCCTTACCTTATCATTGTCCTTTCGCTAGATCCATTCTCCCATACAACTTGATAAGAGTTGTCCATGAGATGCATTTCCATCACGAAGGCCTGCATAAATCATCAAAGACGGAATTTTTATATGAGTAAATAATATATAAGCAAATAAAGAGTCATTTAAATCCTACTACAAAGTCCTGTAGAAATCAATGAACTGTGAAATGTTAAATTTATTAACAATTTTTTTAGAAATAGAGATGCATTTAAAAACTTACAACCATCTTTAATACATAGTAATAAAATAGTATTTATACCTTATTGAGCTCCTCTTTATTTCAAGAACAGTTTTATATTCCCTACTGAATAGGGACAACCACGTGAAGGTGGAAGCTCATATGGCCCCTCCCCCCACTCACATCGCTCTCAATTCCCCATACCCAATAAATGATGTTGTTTACATAGAAAACATTTAAACATTCATGCATAACTAGGCTAGTCATCAAAACATAAAAACATAAAAACATTGAAGCATAATGAGGTAATTCATATAAACATTGTTTTAGACTAACAACATCAATATACATCCAAATATAAGTCATGAACTTATACATCTACTTTTTCTTTGATTTCTATTTTTTTGCATTGAAATAACTGACGATAATTGGGATATTATCATCATCATTTGGTGGATTATCTACAAAGCCATGTCCTGCTAGTGTTTTTGTTTGCATTCCCTCATGTATCATACTTGTTATATGTCGTTCACTAGGGCGTGGAGGCAGTTCTGAAGGGGCATGAATTGCAACAACGAAAATGGGCATATCGATATGTTGAAATATTATTGGAATTAATAGTTCATCATTTTGATTAAAATTACAATATTTCTCTTTACTTGTCTGTGTAGATGTGACAGTTGGTGTGTTAATTACTTCTCTACTTGCTAAGTCTTCTTGTGGTTCACCCTCCTGAGATTCATGATCTTCGATCGAAACAAGTAAATTTAAAAGTATACGTTAGGAAATAAATATCTATAATCATAGTAGATATTTCTATTTCCAAAGCACACATACTACAATGGCCACTCTGCTCCCCGCTATCATGGGACATGCACACCCCAACAGCAGCTGGTACGTGTGGAGTGCCACCGGATTGAGTGTTGCGGTTGCACTGTTGCATAAAACTAAACATAAATATTTAGTTATGGGTGATATAATAAAAACTAATTATACTTTAATAGTATACTACAATGATGTCCTTATTCTTTTTATTTACATGCATCTACGTCATTTGGGAGATTGGAGTTTGCGCCAAGCTTTTCTGATATTCAATGACACTTTTAAAACCATACTTGAAACCAAGCTTTAGGTCTTCCTCAGTGGAAGCATCTTGGAACGTATTTCCCTGCAATGCATAACACATATAAAATTCCCTCTATCAAAAACATATATTTGTTCGCTACTTTGAAATAAATATTCCCCACAGTTAATCATTTAATTCTTACAATTCAGGCTCTTAGTTTTCTATAGCCACCCTGGCCCAGTCTATGTTTCCCGTGCTTTTCCACTCTAGCCTTGGTTTCTTTGGAGGTGTCCAGTAGCCTATATATGAAAATTTTGAAAAACATTAGATATCAGAATTCTTGCTTAAAACAAAAAAGAAAAAAATAAATGAGCATATTTTACTAAAAAGATGATATGTGTTGTACCTTGATTTTCCAGGCCGTGGTTGTTTTCCTTGTCTTTTTAGCAAGTTCTCCTTTGCATCCTCTATGAGTTCCTTCCACTCTTTCTCCGGAACCATGGGAGGGTGCTCATGCTTGAGGTCAAGTTGCAATTTATCCCTATATTGGGCCCTGGTATATTTTAAATTCTCGCCGGCTAACCTTGCAACCACTTTCTTGTTGAATGTATTGCTGAACAAGTTTACCATGTGGTCTATCAATACATCTCTCTTTGTGCTGTCTTGGCTATTCCACCACGTGCGAATGGTGGGGAAAAACAACTCAAATCCTTTGTCATTCAAATTCCTGTAGAAAACATTGTTTCCCACAGAAACGTGTAATCCATTAATTTATAATAATTTCAGCGTATGTCCATTTCAATTTCATGATTAAAATGAATAAATTAATTAATAAATACCCGCAATCTTTTGAATCTTTATAGGAACACAAGCGTCATCCACCAGAAAGGTTAGATCTAGTGATCTGGTGATTTTAACTCCTGCTGCTCCAGGAAAAGTTTCCTGGTCATCTATAGTAGGTTCATCTTCGGAGTCATGTGGAGTCCTAGGCTCCATCTCATCATGCTCTAAGATGCCATGCTGATCAAAATAGGTCCCCTCATCAATGGATTCGAGGCCAACCAGAGGAGTGTAAAAAATCCTCATTGGCACATTTCTTTTTCAGCATTGTTGCTGCATTGGAGCATGACTACTACCTATACCTGTCTCGACAATTTCTCTAGTCACGGGTTGTAAAAACTCCTACAAACGAAAAAAAATCACTTTATCATATTAGTTGGAAAAATAGAAAACATAATATTAGATATGAAATCATGTCATAGCTTAAAAAAATATGTGAGGATGCCACTTACCCCATAAGATTTTATTTGTTCTTTTAGCTCTTCAACACCTCTTCAATCTGTGCCCTGATCTCTTGTGTCATGGGCCTTATGCACGCCAAGGAGATCATTACTATGCTTGCCTTTTTCAGGGTCTTCTTTATAGTATCGATAGGGTCTATGGAATATTAAATTTCATCCGCAAGCTCATCGTCACCCAGATGAAGTGCACTGGACTAAATTCATCAAACAATAAAATTAAGAAAAATATTTTTAACATCATTCAAAAATTGTTATTGTAATGAAATTTAGTTACTATTAAGAACTAACACTTGCCTAATGTGGTGTTGTGGTTGGTGACTTCCCACGCGGTCACCCCCTACTGATCTACTTCTAGTGGGTGATTGCCCACGGTCACCCTTGACTGTAGAAGCAACAGGTGCCTTTCCACAGTCCCCACCCTGACACAATAAATCAATCAATAATTCACCATAAGCACAGAAAAATGCGAATGTCAACAGTGAAAATCGAATGCTAAAAGAAAAAATTGAAACATTTAGTTATTACATTTAACACTTACCTGACGAAAAGCAGAGTGTGACCTTCCACGGTCACCCTAGACCATGGAAGCAATAGGTGCCTTTCCACTGGCATCACCTTGACACAATAAATCAATACATAAACGTTTTGAAAATAATTGTAACATAATAAAAAATGAGATATTGCAATAATATTTATTTTTACCTTAGAAGTAGAGGACATGCGTTTTGTTCCATGATGAACATGGGCATGAGACCCTTGCCATAGTGTAATAATCATGTTGTCACATGGAAATATTTTGGGGTTGGAGTTTTTAGTTATTGTAGTCATATTTAGTTACTATATTTAGTTGAGTCAATAATTGTAACATTAACAACAATGAGATATTGCAATAATATTTATTTTTACCTCCGATGGAGAAGATACATGTTCTTCTCCATGGCGATGAATGAACCCCTGCCACAGTGTAATAAACATGTTATCATATGGAAATATTCACAATAAGCACGGAAAAAATGAATGGTAACATTGGAAATTGAATGTTAACAGAAAAAATATCAACATTTAGTTATTATATTTAACACTTACCTGATGGGGCACAAAGTGTGGCCTTCCATGGTCACCATGGACCATGGAAGTAGAGGAAACACATTCTATTGCATGACGACCATGGGCATACCCCTACCACAGTGTAATAAGCATGTTGTCACATGGAAATCTTCTAGGGTTGGAGTTTCTAGTTACTGTATTCATATTTAGTTACTATATTTAGTTGATTCAATAATTGTAACATAAACAAAAATGAGATACTGCAATAATATTTACTTTTACCTTTGAAGTAGGAGATACATGTTCTGCTCCATGGGTATGTGAAGACCCTTGCCACAATGTAATAAGCATGTTATCATATGGAAATATTCACAATAAGCATGAAAAATGAGAATGGTAACAGTGAAAATCTAATGTTAACTGAAAAGATTGAAACATTTTGTTATTAACTTCATATTTATTTACTATATTTAATATTTACCTAATGAGCCATAGATTGTGACCTTCCACAGTCACCCTGGATTGTGGAAGCAACATGTGGCTTTCCACTGCTGCAACCTTGACAAATTAAATCAATCAATAAAAGTTGAGTCAATAATTGTAACATAAAAAAAATTGAGATAAGAATAACAGTGCAATAAGCATGTTAATCACATGGAAATATTCATAATATGCATGAAAAAAGCGAATGTCAACGGTTGAAATGGAATGTTAAAAAAAATCGAAACATTTAGTTATTGTAGATGTTTATTTACTATATTTAGCATTTACCTAATGAGGCATACCGTGTGACCTTCCACGGTTACCCTGGACCATGGAAGCCACATCTATTCGATTTAAGTTGTAATCGATCAACATCTCTTCACCTAGAAGTATTGTTTTTGTTGCAAATACAAATATACAATGTTCTTCGCATCCCTCAAATTCGCAATTCAGTTTCTTAGTTGCTGTCACTGGCCATGTACTATTTACAAAGCCAACAACGTTTCCGGATGATTTTGGTCTCCCATCAATATGCATAGTTTCCCCTTTGTTTTTATTGTGTTCTGCTAGTTGTATATAATTTGCGGCAACTCTGTATCTCCTCATGCTTCAAGTATTTTTGACCAATATCAACCAATTATTGTATCTTTATAATGGTTCGCCATACTCCATCAATTCAGTTACCATGCCATAGCTGACCTTTATGCCATCCATGTAAAATAGCCCCAGCCCATTGTTGCAATAGATGTCTATACCTCAAGGGAAACTCAATGTCACCTATGCTCTCAGCATTATAATTACATGACCCTCCATTGGCAATAACATATTGCATGCATCTACGAAATATTTTCCTTACCTTTTTAGATCTCTTTGATATAGAACTAATAGATCTAGTACAACACGTATCACTTTCAACCTCTCCTATTATATCTTCACCGTCACTCGAGGAATATAGATCTGATAGATACCTATTTGGTGGTACCTACACTCGATAAAACAACAATATAAGCTACCAAGAGGATATAGTTTAGCATGCAAATATATTTACTTGTAATGTTTTAATATCAAAAGTTTTTTCTTCCCAATAACTTTACCAAAATCTATTTTTCTCTCAAAAGTGTAATTTCTTTTAGAGTTGTTTATATTTGAATTATATTTAAGTATAAGACATGATTTCATTTGGTTTGGAATTTTTTCACAACACGGATATAGAAGTGTGTTAATTGGGCCACTTGACTAGTTAATGCATGAAAAGAGGTATGGGGTTCCCCCTCATATAGATCATGTTGGGGATTCAATTTGGAATGAGCGGTGGTCATATAGCTTCATTCATGGATTGCCCACTAAAACTTGACGACTTTAGTCTAACACTCCCTCTTCCATAGTGTTTTGATATGCAAGTTCCCTCGTGCAAGGTACTCCTTCTCTAACTATGTGCTTGATTTTTTTAAAATAGGATAACATTATGAAATGTCACCAAATTTAGACCAATTATAGGTAGTCTTGATAATTGGTGACATTTGGTGAATTGATGATTATGGACATACACATCCTAGAGATGTTCATTAATGACAAAATAACTTTGGATGGGAATAGGAATGTATGATAAAGTTGGAAAAAGACTAAGTGGTGAAAAATTGTCCTAAAGAAGTAGTATTATGAAAATGCCCACCATATTTCATAAGAAGGAGAAATTGCCCTCCATGGCCTATCATCCCATAGTTGGTTGAAGTATCTATTTGACCATTCTTAGAACAACTCTTTGAGGAAGAAGATACAAGCCTCCCAAAAGAATTTCTTTTTGGTTAAATTAGACAAGTTTCTCTAGGAGAATGCTTGCCATAATTTGTGGGTTGAAAGAAATTCCCGCACCATATGGGAATCCTATAGGTGGATGTGTTTTCTAATTGACCATGTTCTTACTTTGACCTGAAAGTACATGAGGTAGAAATTATGGATCTACCAAAACAGGGTCTTAAGCAGCTTTTACATCATACTTCAGTAAAATTCCCACTGAGGAGAGAGAATGTAGTTCCAGAGGATGAAACTGTTCTTAATGGATTCATTTGGTTGTCCTCTGTTGGGCCTAGAAATGGCCCCTTTTTTACCATCCTTATCCACCTATTTTTTCCTCATCCTACCTTATTCTGCATGCTAAACATACATTTTTCCCTCACTCTGCCCCTCAAGTCACAAAGGTATGGTTAATCATTGTCTTATTTTGTTAATTCTTAGGATTGTGATAATCAAGGCTCTATATCTTAAGATATGCTAACATATGATGGTTTATAAAGGTATTTCGAGATATAGAGAATGCAGGTGTAGTGGGCTAGGCATGCTAAGAGAAGGATGGACATTCATTGCTAAAGCTGATCTCCATCCATCCCACCGTTTCCCAAAGAACGTAGCCCCAATGTATCATTCCATGCGAGCTGTACAAGCGTAGCTGCAACAGATTGTGTCAGATTTGGAGGCGACAGTGTGCCACTACTCAAAACTAGCTGTGATGTGTGGGTTACCTGCTCAATCAATCAGGATCATTATTTATGGGTCACTTAACAGATTCCCTATATTTTCTACTCTCATCCTTCTATGACTGTAAGAATTATTGTAATTGAGGCAACTTGAAGATCAAAGATTTTCATGGCTGCCCAATAATAGGGACAGGGCGTTATGATTGAAATTGTATAAATATGGGGAGCTATTCTGAGCCAAGGGTTGAACCCTTAACCAAATTATTGTATTAGCTCTGGCTGAGGTTGCGTGATTTATCTACCCTTTTTAATACAAGGACTACTTCAGATCTCAGTGTTTTAATGTGTGTTACTTCTAGCATATATGTGTGAAGGCTGGTCCTACCTTCCCACAGGGATTGCTGAGTTAAATTAGGAAATTATAATTATTCTGTCATGTGATGTTGTGATAATTACATTTCCTCATAGTAAGCTGCAACAGTTATTCATTTACGGTGTGTTATTAATTGCATCTCTTGGAAAGCTGCAGTGGTATGGTGTGACAGCCGAATGCATAGGTAATTGTTCCTTATGAAACTGTGTGGTAGTTGTAACACCCTTGCTCATCCCTAGATCTTTCAATTGTTGTATCTATAGATTCTTGCAGTTTGTTCCTTTGCTTTTGTAATTGTAGAATTCCATTCCCGTACTTTGAATTTCTAGAATAGCTGAATTCAATTCATGTTTTCTGGACTTCTAGAATAATTAGATCAAGATAGTTGGGTGAATCATTAGATGGTTTGGTAAACAAGATTTCATTTTTCTGCAAAAGTAATCTAGATGTGATTTCTTGAATATTTCAATTCTAGATCAAGAACAATAAAAGGTAATTGTGACTATATTCTTTAGAGGGTAAACTAGATTAAGTGGATCCTTGGGATGAGCGTAGCTGAGCAGAGAATAGGATTGTTTACTTACAGAAACTCAATGTTTAAGCATATATAGTGCATGTTATCCTTGAAATAAAATACTTCCTTGGGTTGACAATAAATATTGAACACTCCATATGTTAGCTGTAATTAACTTGCATATCGGATGCCCAACATTTTGGCACTGTTTCCAAGGAGGATAAGTATTAAACACTATCATAGTTGCATCCTGTAATTGTTTCTATTCAGTCTTCTTCAGTTTTTTTTCTTCTATTTGAATGATTTTGGTTGCATGAATACAAGAAGGGTAAAGCGTGACCATCTTATAAATCCCAGAACCCCACAAAACACTAACATTGTAGGTGGTCAAGGTCGTGGGAGAGGTCCAAAATTGGGGAGAAGAACATTCATTGACAATTTCGTTGATAGAACCAATTCTTATACCAGGGATCTCTATCAGGAAACACCTATCAGAAGAATCCCTACCAATCCTGGGGTGCTAGCATCAGGTTCTACACTGGAGAACACACGAGCAGCTACAACACCCTCAAATACCCCTGCAGAGGAGGACAGAGTTAGTACTGCAGGATATGCTGATCGAGATCTGACATATCGCATTAACAGGAAGGTTGTAACTGAGGAGGATTAGACACAGTTCCATCAGAAATTTGTCGATCAGTGGAAGAATGAAGAAGAGAAAACAAAAGAAGATATGAGTAACAGACACGAATCCGAAGAGGAAGAGGCAATGGGAGAAAATCATCACCATGAAGGTAATTCCTTTCCTGAAGGGAGGGTGGCTACACTTCATTTCTTAATTCAACAACTATAAGGGATAGCCCCTATGAAAAATATATCACCATCGGTGTTTCCCTGTTTTTATGCAAAAGCGGTAGAGGATCCAGACAAATTTCTTTTCAAATTTGATATCCTCTATCGGAGCTATGATTACACCACCAATGCACAAAAGCTGAAACTCTTCCCTGCCACTCTGAAGGACAATGCATTCCGTTGGTTTATGAGCGTAGGAGGCGGAACTGTCACTAATTGGGATAGGGTAAAACAGGTGTTCCTGGAGAAATATTAGGAGTATTGCAATACCAAGGACATGAGAGAAGAACTGTTTAAAATGGTACAGAAGGATGATGAAAGTCTGGAATATTTTGTCGAGAGGATTTTATATAATGTGTAGAGAGCTGGACAAACTAATATGGGGTTAGATGTGGTCAAAATAATCCTGCTTCATGGGATTAGGGATGATTTCGTAGATATGTTAAACCTGTTAAGGAAGGGGGATATATCAAAGGAGTCTTTCAAGAAAATTGTGGAACTGTGTAAAAGGTACTCCAGGGGATCTTCTAGGAATAACAGGTGGGACAAACGTGACAAATTATAACATGATGTCTTCAACATAACTCAGAAGTCATCTAATGGAGGATCCATCCATGCAGAGATAGGCAACCTCCTCGAAAATTTCAAAACATAAATGATGAGCTCTATCTCCTTGGAAATAGATGTCTTGAGGGAAAAGCAAAAACAAGCAGTAGAGGATCTCACACTAGGTGTATTATGTCCTCGATGTAGAAAGAATCATCCTCTGAAGGAGTGTCTTCTTGACAAGATAGAAGTGTGTCAGCTGTGCGAGCTGAACCATGACACAAAAAAATGCCCGTCACTACCCCAAGTGAAGGCTGTTCTGCTTGCATCAACTCCAGAGGTGGAACTAGCTTACTTTATTGCACAAAAGAAGCCCTGGCAGCCTCGAAATCAAGGTATGACTCAAGAATCGTTTCCATTTTTGAATAACATGAATAATTGGAATAATATGCAGCACATGAATACACAATTCCCTTCATCTTATTCTAATTCTCAATGGTACCCCTATCAATCTTCAATGCAAAATTTTAACTCTTGGAACCCTTAGGTTCATCCACCACACCAACCAATTTCTTGGTCTCCTGGATGGAGGAATTTCCATCTAGGGAACCAGTTTCCTCAACAACTTCCACATCAACTGTTTTATCAACAGCCATACCCTCCTCAATATCCTCAGCCTTATCAACAGTCGCAACTGCAATTGCAGAACAATGCTGCCCCTAGTATGCTGATACGACCTCAATTTCTTGCTCAACCTAATCCTAACCCAAATAATAAAATAGTCCATCAATTTGAGACTGTCAACATGCCTGCTTACTCCCTTACTCCTATGCCCTACAACGATATTCGCTTATGACCAGGAAAGGTAGTGGAGCCTTTAATCATTGAGGATGTTCCATCCCCTGTACATGAAGAAGTGGTGAACCCACATTATTTATCTAATGTGACCCCCATCATTGAAGATCCTGAACATCCCACTAATGTGTCAGCTGAAACACAGAATAATACATCCAGCGACACACAGCCTACCCAGCTGATTAGGAAACCACCATACCATGAAAGATTAATGCTACCACAGGTAGTGGGACAACCTCAATTTAACCTCTTAGGAGAGTTAAAAAACCTTTATGTTAAAATTCCCATCCAATATCTTCAAGATGTACCTATCTACGCTAGAACGGTTTGGGATCTGTGCATAAGGAAACTAGGAAGGAAACCCAGGGATCCTCCCACTGTTCATGTCATAGGAAAATTATCTGCATTAATAATGGGAAAAACCCTTTTTGCCAAATATGACGATCCTGGGAATCCCACTGTCACTGTGCAGATTGGACATACACAGATACCCAACATATTAGTAGATTTAGGAGCAGCGATTAATGTTATGACTATTGAAACTGTAACAAAACTTGGGCTCACTAATATCAGGCCAACCCCCACCATTTTAGAAGTGGAAAATAGATCCACTATTAAACCTGAAGGAATTTTGGATGATCTTGTCATCTCAGTTGATTCTTGGGAGTACCCTGCTGACTTCTTGGTTTTACAACCTAAGTTGCAGCTAGGAGGACACCCACTGATCCTGGGAAGGCCTTGGTTAGCTACAACTGATGCTTGCATCAACTGCCGATCTGGGTCTATGACCATATCAGATGGCACCGAGACAAAGAACCTCACTCTCTATCCTCTAGCTCGATCGAGCTTAGAAGCTAAAACTCCTTTATGGATGGAGCCAGAGGAAGAAGAGGGTGTTCATCCATTATTAACAATAGGGAAGGATTTAACCTTTAAGGATGAAACTGAAGACGATGCCATTAATAATTTCATCAGTTAACCCACTTTTGTCAATAAGGAAATTTATCAAATTCTAAATAATACGCTAGGTGAGGAGGAACAAGAAAACATCACAAAAGAGGCATTAGTCAGTGACACTCATATAATTCTAGTATTGAAAAATTCGAAAAGTATTCCTATCGAGGTAGATTCTAGAAAAACCATGAATATTAACCCTAGTCTCTCCCTAGATGAACATAGTCACCTAATCAGTCTCTTAAAAGAACACAAAGGGGTATTTTCCTGGGAGTACACAGACATGAGGGGTATTCCCTCTAACTTGTGCACCCATCATATTTATATTAAAAGTGACTCCCGCCCTGTGTGCCAGCCTCAATGGCAAATGAACCCCAATCTTAGGGACATAGTGAAGGAAGAAATTCAGAAACTCTTGGAAGCGGGATTTATATATCCCATTTCGGACAGTGAGTGGGTGTCCCCACTCGTAATAACACCCAAGAAAAATGGTAAATGGAGAGTCTGTGTGGACTATAGAGAGCTAAACAAGGCAACACAAAAAGATCATTTTCCCTTGCCTTTGATCAATCAAGTACTCGACACCTTATCGGGGAATAATTTCTTCTCCTTCCTGGATCGGTTTAGCGGGTACAATCAGATCCAGATTGCTCCTAAAGACCAGGATAAAACTACCTTCACCTATTCCTGGGGAACTTTTTCTTACAGAGTGCTCCCCTTTGGTTTATGCAATGCACCAGCAACATTTCAAAGAGCTCTGATTGGCATATTTTCAGAATTAGTTAATGATAGCATGGAAATTTTTATGGATGATTTTACTCATGGAAAATATTTTGAAGAAGCATTGAAAAATTTGGAAAAGGTTTTAACTCGCTGTGAACAGACCCAGCTCTGTTTAAGCACTAAAAAGTACCATATGATGATGAGTGAAGGAGTAGTATTGGGGCATTTCATCTCTGCTGATGGCATCTAGGTGGATCCCTAAAAAATCAAGGTAATAAAAAATATACCTACTCCTGTAACTCAAAAAGAAGTGCGAAGTTTCCTAGGGCATGCTGGATATTACCAAATATTTATAGAAAACTTTTCCAAACTTGCCTCTCCTTTGTTTTCACTATTAATGAAGGATGTGAAATTTGTTTGGAATGAGGCATGCCAGACATCATTTGTTAAACTTAAGGAGAAGCTGTCCATAGCTCCCATCTTAAGAGGACCCAACTGGACTCTTCCCTTTCACATTTCTTCAGATGCTCCTGATACAACCATTGGAGCAATTTTAGGATAGTAGGATGGTCAAGTACCTTATGCAGTTTATTATAATAGTAAAAACTTATCCCTTGCTGAACTTAATTATACTGTCACTGAGAAGGAGTTCTTAGCCATTTTTTACTCCATTAACAAATTTCGACATTATATTACTGGATATCCTACATTTGTGCACACTGACCACTCGACCATCAAATATCTAATGAATAAACCTGTTACTAATGCCAGGGTGACTAGATGGATTTTATTATTATAGGAGTTTGATATTACCATTATAGACAGACCTGGAAGAGAAAATGTTGTCGCTGATTTCTTATCTCCTTTCACTAATAGTGATGATAATTTTCCTGTTGAGGACTCTTTTCTAGATGAACACTTATTTGCAGTTTTAGCTCACTCCCATTGGTATGCAGATGTCGCTAATTACTTGGCTGTAGGAAAGCTTCCAACACATTTGTCCAAAAGAGAAAAAAAGAAAATTATTCAGCAAAGTGCCAGGTATTGTTGGGTAAAATGTCATCTCTTCTACACAGGCCCTGATCTTGAGATCAAAAGGTGTGTAAGAGAATATGAAATATTCCATATTTTGAAGGCCTACCATGATGAGCCTTGTGGGGCTCATTTTGAAGGCAGAAGGATAGGACACAATGCACTGAGAATGGGCTACTATTGGCCGACCCTTTTCATGGATGCAAAAATATATGTCCATTCTTGTGATAGCTTCCAGAGGATGGGCCAACCCAATAGATTAGATCAAATGCCTCTTCAACCAAAATTAGTGGTTGAACCCTTTGATAGGTGAGCTTTATATTTTATTGGTCCTATCAGCCCTCATTCCAAGTAGAAAGCCTACATCTTGGTCTGTACCGACTACATGACAAAATGGGTAGAAGCTATGGTTCTGGTGAAAGCCAATGATCGGGCTGTGATTGATTTCCTGTATAGTGAAATATTTACCCATTTTGGGGTACCCAAGGAAGTGGTTACCAATGGAGGACCGCAGTTTTTTTCGCATCAATTTGAAGCTCTACTACGGAAGTACCATATTTAGCACCGGATAGCTTCACCCTACCATCCCCAAGCCAATGGCTAGGTGGAAAGCTCTAACAAAGTCATTGAAGTTGTTCTTACCAAGACGGTCAAGAGCCATCGTAGAGATTGGGCTAAAAAAATTTTGAAAGCATTATGGGCATATCGTACCACTTGGCGCAACACTACAGGTTTCTCTCCTTATGACTTGGTGTATGGGAAAAGTGACGTCTTCCTAATTGAATTTTAAATTAAGACTTTGAAGATATCCATAGAGGTAAACCTAGATGTAACCGAATCCCAGAAGAGAAGATTGAATCAATTGAACGAACTTGACGAGAGACGGTTAAGACTGTAGATCAGACTGTATTAATTCAGCAACAAAGATCCAATTGGCACAACCGATTCATCAAAAAGAAAGTCTTCTATGAGGGAGACTAGGCACTATTATATGATTCAAGATTCAAAAGAGACTTCAAGGGTAAACTACGCACAAGATGGCTGGGACCATACCTAGTAGACAGAGTATTTGATAATGGTATGGTCCACCTTATAACTGTTGATGAGAACCACATACCATTATTTGCTAATGGTCATAGGATGTCACTGTACCATAAGCCCATTTGAAAGGATGCATTTACCTCACAGATTGCAGTTGATCCAGACTGCCAGCTAGCACAAGGGCAGGAATTTTTTTCTACCCCTGTCAATCCTTAGTTAATCATTGTAAATCTCATATGAATTTTTGTACATAAATAAATTGTTTGTGTTTTCTATTGTTATCTTTTTCTTTTGCACTTGATCCATTTTTTTTTATGAAATGTGTAGGGAAGCACATAAGGAGTGGTGGTCATCATCGGTCCTGGTGACTAGTGTCATTCTTCTGTAACTTCCTACACTAGAAGAAAATTCCTTCAATAAATCTATTGCAGCCGCAACACATTCTTTTACCCCGTTCGCACAGCTACAACACCGTAAAACTTCCACCCTTACCCCGTTTCGCACAGCCACAACACTGTAAAACTCCCACCCTTATTCCGTTCCATGTAGCTATGACAAAGTTTTAATGTTGTCCATTTTTATCTTTTTTGGCAGCTACGACAGCATTTTACTTTTGTCCATTTTTTACCTTTTCCAGCAGCTGCAACACCGTCAACTTCCATCAGCCTAATGCCTTTTTCATATTTTATGGCAGCTTCAACACCATCAACTTCCGTCAACCTAATGCCTTTTTCATCTTTTCCCGTAGCTATGACACCTTTCCCAGTAGTTGCAATACCGTCAACTTCCATCAGCCTAATTCTTTTTTAACTTTTTTCGGCAGCTGCGACACCTTTTTCGACAGCTGTTACATCTTTTTTGGCAGCTGTGACTCCTCTACACTTGGATGATTTTTCTATAATCCAAGGCCGTGACTGTGCTAAACTGTCTAATTTCCTTATGACTTGTGGCTGTGACTCCTCCGTTATTTGTAGAACTCTTTGCAACAGCAGTTAGCAACTCCTCCAGATGTGGCTCCGATTTTTGATGCAAGCAATTCGATTTATACTCCAGCACTCATCATGTTTCCGACCAATTTGACATGATGGTTTTTCATTCACTGGTGGAAAAGGTCATTACAGCACCCCTGTAATAATGATTACATTTAATGACTACACCTCACACATTCTACTATTCTTCAAAGAACATCATCCATCGCACATTTTCAAAGGTATGGCTTTGATTAACTACTTGATTAAGTATTAACTGGATCTGACAATATTAATCATACCTTCCTTTCTGTGCCCATTATTACATCGTTAGCTCTCCACTTGTGCGACGTAATGACTAATTATGTTACCTGATAACCACCACCTTTCCTAATTTGGGATAAATTCCAAATAATCCGATGCGCTGAAACTTTCTAAATTTACCCAACTCCAATCTCAGTTGTTCATGCATACTCTGTGCTTTAACCTCCATTGTTGGAATCTGTAATTTGTCGGACTGCAACATACCTATGAAGGAAGACAAACATGGGTATTCCAGCTCGGTATGAACCTCCAAACATGCAAGAACTCAAACGAAATGATGAAGTTTTTTCTATCTTTCAAGTTGTGGGTTGGACTAAATTCTTCCAACGCCTAAATGAATTTCACCATGAAACAGCTTTACAGTTTTCCTTGAATCTTACAGAAACCCACTCAGAGGTTTGGGGATTCCGTATTGAAGTCTCTGAAGCCATAGTGCCTAAGTTCACTGGTATTCCCTAGGTGGGAAGAGGTTGGTTTGGATGAAGAACCCCCAATCCTGTAGTAGTACAGGATTTTATCAGGGAAGGGGAGCACATTCAACCGTCACACAAGGGGATAGCATTACAGTCACTGCCACGACCATGGAATCAAGTAGCAATTTTTCTCAAGAAGTATATCACCTGTGAAGTTAGGTATCAAATGGTCTATCACTCTAAATTTCCTTTATTATCTCATCTTCATCACAGGGCTTTGCTAAACATTCCATTTTATTTATTCAATGATTTACATCATATGGCGGGGTTTGTCAAAACCTCCAAGCATCCACTCTCTTCACTTACCCACCATGGCCTCATTAAATTAATAATCTTACAGACCCTTGCTCAACAAAACCAAACCTGGGATCAATTTACAGCTCAAGTTTAGGAACCCGTTCTTCTGCCTGGTGTTCCAATAGAAGAGGAAATGGAAGTACTTGTACTCATGGGGTCTGTTCAAAATCAAGAATTGCTGTTCAATCCACAGTTGGGGGGAAATGTATAGCAACAAGACGTTCGGAGTCCCTCCAATTTATTTGGGGGGGGGGGGAATATGAGACTGGATTGGAGGATCAGTTAGGAGAACACGTAGAACAATTGGGAGAGGAGGTACAAGAAAACCCTGTGGAAAGACTAAATATTAGGGAATCTTTGACAGCAGAGGTTGAAACTGGAGCAACATTAGATGCCGTGATAGTTTAAACCAAATATGTTAGAGCTATGATAACAGAATAAAACACTGATGTTGTGACCATTGAATCTTCCCCTGAATGGGGAGGAACCCTGATTGAGGAAGAACATCCTGAAAAAATAAGAAAATGTCGGAACTGGGGATATCCCTTCCTCATCAGCTGCGAATTTAGAAACTCCAGCACCATAGAGAAAAAGGAGGAGATCAAAAGATGAAATAAAGGCATCACCACCAGTAAAATGAAAAAGAACCAAGTCAGTCACAGCAGCAGAAGCAAAAAGGGAAAGATGGGAAACCCTAGAAGCACAAATTGAGTTCACCATTCTTAGACCCAAAGCAATTGATGCCCCACAGAAACCAGTCACAGAAGAACAACAAATTGAAGGACTTCTATTTGAGAATGGGCTATTAAAAGAGGAACTACAAGCACTCCGAAAGGAATTAGAAAATTGGAAGGAAACGGGCAGAAAACAGAGTGAAACAAAGCTACACACATTGGTTGAAGCTGCAGACCAACTGGAAGGATCAATTCCTATTGAGGCTAGTAATGAGGAAGAAAGAGTGGTTTTTCCCTGCATGTGGAGAAATATTTGATGAGTCAGGTTACAAGGTCATAGTTCATGCCTTTTCAACACAGCAGTCTGCACCTACAACTGTGGAAGAAAAGGGACAACCTGATTGGAAAAATGGTGAGACTCCCTAAGAGAAACTCCAGGAAAAGGAAGTTGTAGATGAGTAGGATGTTGTCACACAAGAACCACCGTATTTGAATATTCCTGTTGAAATTACCACCATATTTGGGACATAGGAACTAGAGGATGAGGTTATTCCTAATTTTGTTGAGGAAGATTGCACTGTGACCCCTAAACCCACTCATGACACAGAAATAATAGAAATAACCATGGTAGTAGAATAATGATGAAGTTTAACATGATGCTGACACATAAGAACCAACATCCTTGAATTTTCTTGTTCAAGTGGTCATCCAAATGAGGGAAGAAGAACTAGGGATTGAAGACATTGTGGGATTCAATGAAGAAATTTGCACTATGACTCTTGAATTGTCTCATGACATCGAGATATTAGAAATGGAATCACAACAACAGGGAGATGAAGAAGTAAACCAGGATGTTTCTACACAAGAACTAACAGCCTTGGAAATTTCAGTAGAGACTCTCGTGATGCAACAAGAAGCCAACCCTGAATTGGATATCATTCTTGATGTGAATTTAGGTGAGGATGAACAAACTCAATCACAATCCTCAGGTGATGCTGAAATCCTTGAGGAACAACTTCATATTGAAGATGACATACAATCCCAATAACACGAGGAAAAAGAAGAACAGGGCTCTGTCACACAAGAACCAACAGCCTTACTTTTCCTTGCTAAAATTGTAGCTCATGATCAGGTAGATAAGAAGATTAAAATTCAGGAGGAAGTTGTCCCATAAGAACCAACATCCTCATAGTCACCTACTGAAGTTTCCATAGGAGAACCCCAGAAAGAGGATGATGTTACATAAGAACCAGCATCTCCAGGATTTGTTTCAGGAATACCCATGGTTGAAGTTGTTGCAGAAGAAATTCCAGGAAGGGATGTTGTTACACAAGAACCAGCACCCCCAGAAGTAACCTCAGAAGTGCAGGATGTCCAATGTGGCACATCAGGTGATAAGGTGTGGGCCAGAATTCCTCAAAATGTTATTAATCTGGATTCTGATAGGGAGGAGCATCATGAAGAAGAAGAGATCCCAAAGCTTAAAAAAGAACTCCCGATCCTGAGAATGGAAGTAAGGAAGCGGAGGAGTCAGGTGGAAAGATACCAAGAAGGGATGGTTTCCCTCTCTTAACATATAAATACCATTAGGGGACTGAAAGAAAAATGGGCAAAAGAACTCATGACTTAGAAAATCCATGAGGAAGAACTACAGAAGGAGTTGACGAAGTTGAAAAAGTTCAATTTTATGCAGGTGGAAAAAGACCAGATGTATGCTCTCTCTTAGGAATTATTGGGAACTAGGGCACCCTCCTCCTCTTACCCTGTCTTTTTATTCGAACTATTTATTTGGTTTAAATTAGGGGCTGTGAAAGAAGGGAGATCATATGAAATAGCAACCTCAGTGAAATTCTTGGAAACATTTCTGAGAAGTAATTTTGAGGACCAGAATTTTTTGTGTGAGCTTTATTTGCATGAGATGGCTTGTCCTTTGGATCACCATTAAAATCTTGTTCATTTTTCAGGCGATGTTCAACTGAGGGATTTTGCCTCTTTTGTGAGAAATCATGTTCAGTGGGAAAGGACCTTCCAAACTTTTTCTCACAATGAATCCCACTCTAATCTTTGGATCTGAAGTGAACCTCAAAATACACATCTTCTCCTTGATCGACATCAGAGTCTCCTCTCATGCCCCATCCAAACTTGACATATAATGGAACTACAGGAAGGGGTTATTTCTACTTGTACCAGCCAAATTTCCATACATCAACAAAAAACTTTGGAAGGTAGTAAGCACAGATGGCAGGTTGCATCTCCAACCCTATAAAATAGGGACCCCTACTGTTATAGAAATTTTGAACAAGCACTTTCCAAGATTGAGGGTTATGTTGGATGCATAAGGGAATGTGGGGTTAATTGGGTGGGACTAAAATTTAAATTTTCTCTCATCTGGTGGCCAGCAAAACCGTACAGGGAATATTTCTCATCAACCAGGGAAGAAGAGCAGAAATGTTGGAGATATTGGGTTGTCCATAAGGTGTTTATAGAAAAAGAAGGAACATATGAATTCCCATACAACGTTTCTTCTCTCCATGAACAAAGCATAATGCCAGATTCAGATTCAGAATCATGGAGGTTGTTGCATGAGGACATGTAATAGGACAGCTGGGGGAAGACATTGGGCCCAGAAATGGCCCCTTTTTGACCATCCTTATCCACCTCTTTTTTCCTCATCCAACCTTATCTTGCATGCTAAACATATGTTTTTCCCTCACTCTACCCCTCAAGTCACAAAGGTATGGTTAATCATTGTGTTACTTTATTAATGCTTAGGATTGTGGTAATCAAGGCTCTATATCTTAAGATATGCTAACATATGATGGTTTATAAAGGTATTTCGAGATATAGAGAATGCAGGTGTAGCAGGCCAAACATCCTAAGGGAAGGATGGAAATTCATTGCTAAAGCTGATCTCCATCCATCCCACCGTTTCCCAAAGAACGCAACCCCAGTGTATCATTCCATGTGAGCTGTACAAGGGTAGTTACAACAGATTACGTCAGATTTGGAGGCGACAGTGTGACGCTACTCAAAAGTAGTTGTGATCTGTAGGATACCTGCTCAATTAATCAGGATCATTATTTCTGGGTCAATTAACAACTTCCCTATGTTTTCTACTCCCATCCTGCCACGGCTGTAACGGTTATTGTAATTGAGGTAGCCTAAAGATTAGAGATAGTCATGGCTGCCCAATAATAGGGACAAGACATTATGATTGAAATTGTATAAATATGGGGAGCTATTCTGAGCTAGGGGTTGAACCCTTAACCAAATTATTGTATTAGCTGTGACTGAGGTTGTGTGATTTATTTTCCCTTTTTAATACAAGGAGTACTTCATATCTTAGTGTTTTAATGTGCGTTACTTGCAACATCTCTGTGTGAAGGCTGGGCCCACCTTCCCATAGGGATTTCTGAGTTAAATTGGGAAATTATAATTATTCTGTCGTGTGATGTTGTGATAATTTCATTTCCTCATAGTAAGCTGCAACAGTTATTGATTTACAGTGTGTTATTAATTGCATCTCTTGGAAAGCTACAGTGGGATGGTGTGATAGTCAACTGTATAGGTAATTGTTCCTTATGCAAGTGTGTGGTAGCTGTAACAGCCTTTTCCATCCTTAGATCTTTCAATTATTGTTTCTATATATTCTTGCAGTTTGTTCCTTTGGTTTTGTAATTGCAGAATTTCATTCTTGTACTTTGAATTTCTTGAATAGTTGAATTCAATTCATGTGTTCAGGACTTCTAGAATAATTAGATCAAGATAGTTGGGTGAATCATTAGATGGTTTGGTAAATAGGATTTCATTTTTCTGCAAAAGTAATCTAGATGTGATTTCTTGAATCTTTCAATTCTAGATCAAGAACAATAAAAGGTAATTGTGACTGTATTCTTTAGAGGGTAAACTAGATTAAGTGGATCCTTGGGATGAGCATAGTTGGGCAGAGAATAGGATTGTTTACTTATAATAACTCAGTGTTTAAGAATATATAGTGCATGTTATCCTTGAAATAAAAGACTTCCCTGGGTTGACAATAAATATTGAACACTTCGTATGTTAGCTGTAATTAACTTGCATATCGGGCTCCCAATATCCTCCATCCATTGGATGTATTACACTCCAAGTTTGATGAAAACTTGGAATCACCTTTGAGACATAGCATTTAAAGAAATTGACTAAGTGTCAAATCACAAGGTTTAAGAGGCATTTTGAAATTCTTGCCAAAGATTGTCTGAGTGATGATAAATTCATCAGAAGGTATAGGAATGTTCTTTAATGAACTGGTTATCCATCCATGTTCTTAGTTTTTCTTATGGTAACCACATGAGAAAAATATCAGCCTGCCAAAAGAGGTAAAACATTAGCTTGCATATCCAAAAATATGAAAAATTGACTAAGTGTTGAAAACAGGAGGTTGAGAGCCCACTTGGAGAAAAATTGCTAGAGTCAGCTCTTTAACTGATAAAGTCATCATATGTTATGGGTCCATTCTTTGATGATCTGGGCATCCACGCATGATCTCAGTTTCCCTCTGGTTTTTCACACATGTGAGATATGAGTCTGCCAAAATGCCTCCTGGCACAGTAATGACTAGGGCCTGACAAAATTCACTAAGTGTTGAATTGAGCACTTTGAAAGACCATTTTAAAGTGACTGCCAAAGACTGTGTGTTTTCTAGTAAGGTTTTAAGGTGACATGGTCTTGTTCCTAGTTGAGGTGGATACCTAGCCATATCCTCAGTTGTCACGTCCCGGTCTTGACCCCGTTACATTAGATGTATATGATGTATATATTGTAATGATCATGGTGTGGAGCTAAAGGCCAAGGCCCCACCATTGATTGGTTATGCTATGTTTTGGGATTTAAATCGTCACCGATTGAATATCGGGGCGTGCGGCACATATTAAGTTTCAACATCATGTAAATATGCATCTATAATTAATTAAAATGAACACAACCAGCTACGGCCGCGGAAACTAAATCGAATGGGGCATGATCTTCCAAGGGTAAGGATGTGGGGAAATTGTCCAACTTTAGCCAATAAGGGAAAATACCCATGTGACTTCTTCTTGTTTTTACCCAACCACTTTCATTGAAGAAAGACTGCTGGTGGTTGAGGCAGTTATTGCATGGAAGGGGAAGAGTGTGGGCAACCAAATTCGAATTGGGCAGAGACCCATTTTTGAAAAACGTGTTCTGACTTCCTTGGCAAGAAAAATGCCCAAAAACGCAGGCCATTCTGCCATACATCCACGTTTTCCATTTTCCAGACCATTCTTCTTCACGTTGGGGCTTTTGGGGAGAAGCTGAAGTTTTCCTGTGTGTTTTGGATTCCACGTTTTTGGCTGTGGCTTCATTTTTCCCATGGATTTGAGGTCGTTTTTGTAATGCCAGGGCCTGGGTTGTCTTCCTCACGTTTTTTTTGAGCTGCTGGTGCATATTTCCATTCACGTTTTGTGATTTCATGAGCTTTTACCATGGCTGGGAAGAGCCATTCACGTTTTTGATTGCCTCAGCGACTATTGACCACATGCACAGGCTTTTTGGGGCGTTTTCCCCCTACTGTGAGTTGTGTTCAATGATAAGCTTCAGGACTGTGTGTGTTTCCTCATGTGTGAGTCGTTTTTGCTGTTATGTGTGGGGCTGTGTAATTCATTTTTCCCTGTTTAAGCTGTGAGAGATGAATTAATTGCCGGAGTGCAATTGGTGGTCTTCGAACTGTATTGGGAGCAAGGGTGTTGGCTTAGTTGCTTGACAAACCTGGTGCTAGAAACCACACAGGCAGAGCTAGAGGGCTGGCCTTCTTCTCCATCACCCCTGAATAGCACTGGAAGGGAATGCAGGGCCTGAGGGACTGTGTAGTAGAGAAGGGACTGATTCCTTGTGTTGGGTGTGGATGGGTGTCTTAGAGGTCAGGCTAGTTCTAGTGTAGGTGTTCTTGGCTCTGTTATGAGCTCACCAGCTTAGCAAATTGCCTTCACCAGCTCCTTAATGGCCTGATAAACCCAACTTGGTTGGCTTGGCTATGTGTTTTGTGTAAGCCTGCTAGTTCCCTTATTCCTTGGAGAATCATGCCCAGCTCGGGGGTGGCAGCGTTGCTGAGAGATTGATGAGCACGCTGGCCTATGGTTGGGTGGAACGTTGCAGCGACGTAGCTGGTTGCGGAGCAAAGCTTTCATAAGATAAGTGATCTTGTGCATTTTACCTCTGCAATTCTATAATTTCTGTTAATGGAAATTGATGAAACATGTGTATGAATGCTTGTTTAATTGCATGTTGATTCCGCTGAGCAAGGTTAAATAATTGTAGCTGTGTATGATGATAAAAATGCATCTATGTGTGATAAACATTCCTGTGTACATTTTTTTAGTTCAAATTCTCTTTAAGCATTCCGTTTATGAATTTTATTTAAGCGTGTACATGTTCATGGGCACTTAGCTTGGTCTGATTCAGCCATTAGATCGCGTCCTCCTTGCCGGTCGGAGGCTTGGGGACGTGACAATATGGTATCAGAGCTTTTGAGTTGCAGCATGGGCCTGCAGGAGCCGCCAAGATGCAGTAACAGGGGTTACATTCCCTTTTTTCCCAGTAAAAGTCTGAATGTGGAAGACTGTGAAAAAATTCGAATTGGGAAATTTTTGTGAATAGTCGGAAGATCGGGAGAAGTTCCCTGTCCGCCGTTGCGGACGGTCTCACGAAGTCCCCGTCCACTGTTGCGGAAGGGTTGATGAAGTTTACCATCCACCGTTTCGGGCGGCAAAGCGATCCCACAGCCGATCGTAAAGACCTCCGATCGCCGACACGGTAAGGGAGAAAAAGCCACGAAATTGGTCTAAGTATCGGAGAAATCGGAAAGGAAAGTGGCCCGACGTCCGACCGTGGAGGAAAGATTCACGAAGTTAACCTCCGTCGTTGCGGGTGAGACAACAATCTTTCCATCCGCCGTTGCGGCCGGCGAAGCAATCTCACACCCGAATCGAGATCCGTCCGATCGCCGACGCCGCAGAAAAATTTCAATTTTTTTTTTTTTGGCTAAGTATGGAACGGTCGGGCCATTGAAGGAAGTTTCCGTCCGCCGTTGCGGGCGAACAGATGAAGTTACCGCCCGCCGTTGCGGAAGCTGAAGACATCCGACGTCCGATGTTCCGAGAGTCAGCCGACGCCCGACGTCGGAAGGTTCGGAGCTTTCGAGCGTCCGACGTTGCGGAAGGCTGGAACTTCCGGGGGAGCCGCCGTTGCGGCTGCTTAGATGAATAAACCACCCGATCAGAGAGTCAACCGACACCCGATCAGAGAGTCAGTCGACACCCGATTCACACAGGGAAAATTTGAGTTTTCCATGAGGTTTTAACTGTTTTCCAGTGGGATTTTTTACTGTTTTTCAGTGGAATTCCAGGGTTGAAAATAAGAGAAATTGACAGCGATCTTATGCGCCACAAGGGGGAAATCCCCCTTGACCCCCGTCGTCCCCCTCAGACAGTCACTCCTTGAGGAAGAAAATTCTATGTTGAGCAAATTTTTTATTTTATGATTATTCCAGGCAAAGGTAAGTAATGTTTATCTGTAGCAATATTATACATCTAACAATTGTGTTGTTATTAACACGTCTGCAGAGTCATAATCACCTTCCAGGGAAGTATTCCAAGTAGTACAGTTGATAAGTAAGTTGCGGTTCAGTATGAGAACCCAGGATGGGTATGATGCCCAGGATTCTTACGAGAGAGCAGAAGATGCCATGGGAGAAAATGTCCGAAATAGAAACGATGACATAGAGTCTAATGGGAGGATATTTCAAGAGACACCGTCTGATGTTGCAGCTACTATGAGAAGCCTGATTAAAGCCCAAGAAGAGCAACATCAGCTGAATGCCGCAATGTTGCACAGTTTGACAGACTTGCATAAGAAGATAGACTCTGGACAAGGTACAGCAAAGCCAGAAGGCAGTAAGAGCAGTACTAGGAGAAGGAGAAGGACTTCTAGTGGTTCATCCGATTCTGAAGAGTCCAGTGGGGATTCAAGTTCTTCTTCCCATAAAAGGAAAAAGAAGAGACACCACAGGGATCGCTCTCGAGATGAATTCAAGAAAGCTAAACCTCCTATGTTTGATGGTGAGATAAAGAATGGACAAGAGGCTGAAGCTTGGCTTCTTGGTATTAAGAAGTACTTTCAAGTGCATGACTATTCGGGAAACATGAAGGCAAGAGTTGCCATATTCAATATGAACGGAAGGGCATCCATTTGGTGGGAACACTTCAAGCAAGTGAAGAGGATCAGTGAAAGGAGACTGAAGTGGAAGAAGTTCAAGAAGTATTTCAAGCAGAAATACCTATCTGACAGGTATTATGATGACAATATTAAGGAGTTCCATGAGTTGAGATTGGGACAGCAGACCATGGAAGAGTATGCTAACAAGTTTTTGGAGCTGTTGAGGTATGTTCGGTACATCAGGGATGAAAAAGTAAAGGTCCAACGTTTTTTGAGTGGGTTACCTCAGTCTTACAAAGATCGAATTGAGTTTTATGAGCCTAGAACTCTTGAAGAAGCAATAAGGAAGGCTAAGTATTGTTACGAGCAAAGCAAGGGTAAACCAGATTACCATAAGGCATGGAAGGACAAGAAAAATGAGAAGTTTGACCAAAGGAAGAAAGGTTTTAAACCTTCTAGCTTCAGGAATCAGCAGAAGCAGCCATCTCAAGCTGCGAGTAAGCTAGTTGGAGTGACAGGAGAAAATCCTAAAGATCCACAACAGAATAGAGGGCCACTTCAATGTTGGAAATGTGGAGGACCCCACATGTGCAGAAATTGTCCACTCGAGAATGAGAGTGCAAGACCAGCTTATAATGTTCAAGAGGCAGAAACAGTGGGTCAAGTAGCAAGGGCAGTTCCCAGGATCTATGCAGCACTGGAGGACCGTCAAGAAGATCACCAGTCAGCTGTGGTTGAAGTAGCAGGTAAGATTGCTGAGCAATCTGTTTCTATTTTGATTGACCCTGGTTCTACGCATAGTTACATTACTCCTAGAGTAGTGGATATGTGTGCTTTTAAGAAAGTAAAGCATAGGAAGTCTTGGTTAGTTCAGCTAGCCACTGGAACTAAGAGAAAGGTCAGTGAAGTGTTAGAGAAGTGTCCATTGGTCATGAATGGATTGGTCACTTGTGTAGATCTAAATGTTCTACCGCTTGGTTCCTATGATGTTCTCATTGGGATGGATTGGTTAGAAGCTCACAGAGTGAAGCTTGACTGCTACAATAAGACTTTCGAATGCATGAATGAAGAAGGGAACCTAGTAGTTGTGAAAGGTATTCCAAAGGTGATTTCAGTACGACAGGTTTCAGCAATGCAGTTGAAGAAGTTCTGTAGGAAGGGTTGCCAGTTGTATGCAGCTCAGATTTTGGAGGAAACAAGAGATGAAACTCCTAGGTTGGAGGACTATCAAGTGTTACAGGAATTCAGGGATGTGTTTCCTGATGAGATTCCAGGGCTTCCTCCAAAGCGGGACATTGATTTCACAATTGAACTTGTGCCAGGAGCAGCACCAGTGTCCAAGGCACCCTACAGGATGAGTACACTGGAGATGCTAGAGCTGAAGATGCAACTGCAAGAGTTGTTGGACAAGAAGTATATTCGCCCGAGTGTGTCTCCTTGGGGAGCACTAGTTCTGTTTGTAAAGAAGAAAGATGGTACACTCAGGTTATGTATTGATTACAGACAGTTGAACAAAGTTACTGTGAAGAATAAATATCCTTTGCTTAGGATTGATGACCTCTTTGATCAAATGAGAGGAGCAAAGGTATTTTCTAAGATTGACTTGAGGTCTGGTTACCATCAGGTGAGAATCAAGGATGAAGACATTCACAAGACAGCCTTCAGGACAAGGTATGGGCACTATGAGTTTGTAGTGGTACCATTTGGCCTTACAAATGCACCCGCTACATTTATGTGCCTTATGAATAGCATCTTTAGCAAGTATTTGGACAAGTTTGTTCTTGTTTTCCTTGATGACATTCTTGTATACTCTAAGAATGAGAAAGAGCATGAAGAGCATTTGAGATTGACATTGCAAGTGCTTAGGGAGCATCAGTTGTATGCAAAACTGAGCAAGTGTGAATTCTATAGAGATAGAATTCAGTATTTGGGTCACATTATCTCAGAGGAGGGTATATCTGTAGACCCTGAAAAGATAGAAGCCATTATGAATTGGCCTACTCCAAGAAATGTGACAGATGTAAGATCTTTTATGGGACTTGCAGGATATTATAGGAGATTCATTGAGGGATTCTCCAAAGTTGCACATGCTATCACTTCTTTACAAAAGAAGGGGATGAAGTTTGAATGGACGTTGAGGTGTGAAGAAAGCTTCCAGCAGTTGAAGAGTCTTCTCACTAGTGCACCAGTATTGAAGGTTGCAGATCCAGAGAAAGACTTTGTGGTATGTACCGATGCATGCGGACAAGGGCTTGGAGGAGTCCTTATGCAGGACAACCATGTGATATGTTATGAGTCAAGAAAGCTGAAGGAGCATGAGAAGAACTATGCCACTCATGATCTAGAGCTTGCAGCCATAGTACACGCTCTCAAGATGTGGAGACATTACTTGATGGGTAGGAGATTTGAGCTCAGAACGGATCACTGTGGGCTAAAGTATTTGTTTGATCAGCCTACTTTGAATGCTAGGCAAGCAAGATGGCTGGAATTTTTATGTGAGTTTGATTTTGAGATCAAACACATAAAAGGAAAAGAAAATAAGGTAGCTGATGCGCTCAGCAGGAAAATGCAAGAAATGCATGTGGCATCTCTTAGTATTTGCCAGTCAGATTTGAGGCAACAGATCGTTGATCATGTTGCTGGAGACGAATTGTATGAGCAAGTGAAGGACAAATTACAGCGGCAAAGTCTTGAGAAGTGGTACGAGGGATATAAATTGGAAGGAGATGGGATTCTCACTTATAAAGGTAGAATTTATATTCCAAATGTAGCAGATTTGAGGAGAGTTGTCATGGATGAAATCCATCAAGCTCCGTACTCTGGTCACCCAGGATATCAGAAGACAATTGCTACGGCTAGAAAGCAGTACTTCTGGCCAGGTATGAAAAAGGACATGGCTGAGCACATTTCAAGGTGTATGAAATGCCAGTAGGTAAAGGTTGAGCATCAACATCCAGCAGGTTTGTTGCAGCCTTTGCCAGTTCCAGAATGGAAATGGGAAGTTATTTCCATGGATTTTATTACAGGGTTGCCGATGACTTGGAGACAGCATGATTCTATCATGGTTGTGGTAGACAAGTTGACTAAGGCAGGACATTTTATACCAGTTAAGTCTATGTATGAGGCTGGTGACATTGCAAAGATCTTCATGAAGGAGATTTTCAAATTGCATGGATTTCCTAAGGCAATAGTCTCTGACTGAGATGTCAAGTTTACTTCCAATTTTTGGAAGGGGTTGTTTGCATATTTGGGTACAAAGCTGAACTTCAGCACTGCATACCATCCTCAGACAGATGGTCAGACCGAGAGAGTTAATCAGGTGCTTGAAGATATGCTTCGCATGTACGTGATGGACAAACCAACCAAGTGGGAAGATTACTTACACTTGGTAGAGTTTGCTTATAATAATGGACATCAAGCATCCTTGGGGATGAGTCTGTATGAAGCTTTGTATGGAAGAAGGTGTAGAACACCAGTGACTTGGGATAATCTAGTGAACAGGATTGTGCTTGGACCAGAATTGCTCAAGGAAATGGAGCAAGAGGTTGTAAAGATCAGGCAGAAGCTGAAAGCAGCACAGGACAGATAGAAAAGCTATGCAGATAAGCATAGGATGAACAGGGAGTTTAGTGTTGGGGATCATGTTTACCTCAGAGTGAGGGAAAGGAAGAGTTCCTTGAAACTTGGAAGTTGTGCCAAGTTTTCACCGAGATATTGTGGGCCGTTCGAAGTGCTTGAAAGAATAGGGCCAGTTGCATATAGACTTGCATTGCCTGCTAGCACTAGAGCTCATAATGTTTTTCATGTTTATTTGCTTAAGAGATATGTACATGATCCTAACCATGTGATAAATTGGGATGTGATTCAGGTGGAACCCGAGGGAGAGTTCCGAATCGAGCCAATGCGCATCCTCGACAGGAAGGTCACAATGCTCCGGAACCGAGCCATAGGGCAGGTAAAGGTGCAATGGGAGCACTTCGGACCTGAAGAGGCTACATGGGAGCTAGAGGATGCCATGCAATTGGCACATCCATTTTTGTTCAATTCTGCAGAAGACTGAGGCGATGCCAGTGTAACTTTTTGTTCAATTTTGTAAAGCACTGAGGACAGTGCTATTGAAGGGGGAGGGGAATGTCACGTCCCGGTCTTGACCC
>LPNX010925308.1:108241-183702 GCA_001517045.1 Pseudotsuga menziesii
GAAACCAAATTCGAATTGGGAAGAGACCCATTTTTGAAAAACGTGTTCTGACTTCCTTGGCAAGAAAAATGCCCAAAAACGCAGGCCATTCTGCCATACATCCACGTTTTGCATTTTCCAGACCATTCTTCTTCACGTTGGGGATTTTGGGGAGAAGCTGAAGTTTTCCTGTGTGTTTTGGATTCCACATTTTTGGCTGTGACTTCATTTTTCCCATGGATTTGAGGTCGTTTTTGTAATGCCAGGGCCTGGGTTGTCTTCCTCACATTTTTTTTGAGCTGCTGGTGCATATTTCCATTCACGTTTTGTGATTTCATGAGCTTTTACCATGGCTGGGAAGAGCCATTCACGTTTTTGATTGCCTCAGCGACTATTGACCTCACGCACAGGATTTTTGGGGCGTTTTCCCCCTGCTGTGAGTTGTGTTCAATGATAAGCTTCAGGACTGTGTGTGTTTCCTCATGTGTGATTCGTTTTTGCTGTTATGTGTGGGGCTGTGTAATTCGTTTTTCCCTGTTTAAGCTGTGAGAGATGAATTAATTGCCGGAGTGCAATTGGTGGTCTTCGGACTGTATTGGGAGCAAGGGTGTTGGCTTAGTTGCTTGACAAACCTGGTGCTAGAAACCACAGAGGCAGAGCTAGAGGGCTGGCCTTCTTCTCCATCACCCCTAAATAGCACTGGAAGGGAATGCAGGGCCTGAGGGACTGTGTAGCAGAGAAGGGACTGATTCCTTGTGTTGGGTGTGGATGGGTGTCTTAGAGGTCAGGCTAGTTCTAGTGTAGGTGTTCTTGGCTCTGTTATGAGCTCACCAGCTTAGCAAATTGCCTTCACCAGCTCCTTAATGGCCTGATAAACCCAACTTGGTTGGCTTGGCTATGTGTTTTGTGTAAGCCTGCTAGTTCCCTTATTCCTTGGAGAATCATGCCCAGCTCGGGGGTGGCAGCGTTGCTGAGAGATTGATGAGCACGCTGGCCTATGGTTGGGTGGAACGTTGCAGCGACGTAGCTGGTTGCGGAGCAAAGCTTTCATAAGATAAGTGATCTTGTGCATTTTACCTCTGCAATTCTATAATTTCTGTTAATGGAAATTGATGAAACATGTGTATGGATGCTTGTTTAATTGCATGTTGATTCCGCTGAGCAAGGTTAAATAATTGTAGCTGTGTATGATGATAAAAATGCATCTATGTGTGATAAACATTCCTGTGTACATGTTTTTAGTTCAAATTCTCTTTAAGCATTCCGTTTATGAATTTTATTTAAGCCTGTACATGTTCATGGGCACTTAGCTCGGTCTGATTCAGCCATTAGATCGCGTCCTCCTTGCCGGTCGAAGGCTTGGGGACGTGACATCAGTTTTTCTAAATATGGTCAAGATGTGAAAAATATAATTTTGCCAAAAGTTAGAAAAGTATGCCTATATAGTATTGGTGAAATAAAAGAGTAAGCTATGGGAAATTAATAAACAAAATTTTATAAAGGGAATTGTGCATATGTTGAGAAGGATTTTAGGATAGTATTTTGGAATATATGATGTGATCAAAATTACACAGCATTTATTTAAGGAATAAATGCTTGTAGAGGGTTTAATGAAGACACATGCAGGATACAATATTATTGATAACCTTCGGACTCTTTGATATATGCCAAGCAGAGGTGACCACACTAATTACCATGGTATATGCCAAACAGAGGAAAAAATATATAAGTTTCATTGAAAAATAATACTTTTATCAAATGTCTTTAAAGAATAAAGAGGCATTAGGGCCAATTTACTGGATTCAATTCAAATTTTAGCCAACGAGTCCCAGGGAACTATACATTGTTCCAAAATCCAAACCAGTAAATGGGAAAAGCTTGCAAAGTGTGTTGTTATTCAGGAAAAAGTGAGGATAAAAATAAAATAAAATGCTTCTTTAAAGGAGAAATAGGTCTTAGGTTGAATTGTACGCAGTCATTATATTTGCAGCTCCAATGGAACTCTACAAAATGTTTTAGACCCATAGTATAAAAAAAATCACAAAATCTTGAAAAGTGTGCCATAATCCTTGTAAAACTGACAATCAAAGAAAAATTAAATGTGTCTTTAAAGGAGAAAGAGGTCTCACGTTCAAGTTTTGACAGAATCAGTTCAAATTATAGCTCATAGAGGACTCTGTTCTAGACCATTAAATATAATAAGATTACACAATCTTGCATTCTATAGAATGTTTCAGACATATAATAGAATAAAATAACAAAATCTTGTAATTTGCACCATAATCGAGGTAAAACTAATTATTAAATAAAAATTAAATGCTTATACGAAACATGTCTCGGGTTCAAATTTTGACAGAATCGGTTGAACCAGTTTATATTATAGCTTCTACAGGACTCTGCACACTATTCAGGACCATTAAATAGAATAAATTTACAAAAGCTTGCAAATTGTGCCATAATTCGGAAAATTATACAAGAGCACGGCTGGCTTGCAGTGCTCAACCCATATGTCTTTTCCCCGAATTCAAGGAGGAGCTTCAGATGCTCCAATAATAGAAAACCCTTACTAGATCCACCGATAATAGAAGCGATGGTAGCAAAACAAAAAAATTATTATTTCAGTATGACTGTACTGAATCCATATTGGTTTTCAAATTTGATGTATTTTTCTGAAATTCCTACGCTGCTAGGGTTAATGGGATTACAAAATTCATTGGGCCCTTTGTTATCCTATGGACTGCTGTTGGATTGAATCCCCTGGGAACACTAGTATCCTATGGACTGTGGCTGGATTGACTCCCGTGGGAACGTTGGTATCCTCTCGACTGCGGCCAGATTGCCTCCACTAGGAACGATGGTATCCTCTGGACTGGTATCCCCTGCTCCTCGATTTACCACTACTCTGCTCATCAAATTACCAGTGCTCTGGATGCTGATAATGAACTAGTGCATGGGAGTGAACTTGTTTGTTGTTGTTTTGATAATGAGCTAGTGCGTGGGTGTTTTTTAATTCTACGTTTTTTGTTTTTTTATTTGAATATTTTATATTTTGTGTTTTGTTTTGCTTTTTTATTTTGCATATTTACCTTTTGTTTAGTTTATTTTGGGTTTTTTCTTTTATTTCCATATTTTATATTTTATTTCATTTTAAATTAATTATAGTTAAACAACTCTATGTTTTTAATTTATTGTAGTTTAATTTAATTTAACTAGGATTGTGTTATAATTTGTATTGTTTGCGATGCTTATAGTGAGATCCTATACATAATTCACTTCAAGGATGAACACGATGATGATGACGATGATCACGATGATCATGATGACGAAGATGATGTTGATGATGATAGCAATGATGATGATCATCATCATCATTATCCTCATCACCATCCTTGTAATTGTCATCACTATCGTCTAATTCGTCATCTTCATCAATATCATCATCATCGTCGTCGCCATCATTGTCATCATTATCTTCTTCATCATCATCATGTTCCTTATCATCATCATCATAATCATCATCTTCATCATCAACGTATTCGTTATCACCGTCATCATGTTGATCATCATCATCATATTCGTCATCATCATCATCAACATCTTCATCTTCATCATCATATTCATCATCAACATCTTCGTCATCCAATCCATCAACATCTCCATCATCATCATCATCATCATCATCATCATCATCATTTTCATTATCATCGTCATCATCTTCATCATCATCATCATCATCATTTTCATCATCATCATCATCATCATCATCATCATCATCATCACAATTTTAGGGGGATCTGAGTGTCTGAAGACGTTTACATGATAGGGGGAGCAACCAATTGAGTGAAAAATTAAGGATTGCTCCTAACACCCATTCCAACGACTAATTTGACAATTCAATATTATCCAAGGAAGTAGTAAATAAAAATACAACTTATTGGGTCCTGTGTAGCCTCCTGTTCTTAGATTTGTGCACATGAATAATCAAGATTTATGGACCTAGTCCGGTGTCTTAAAAGAGGAAGATCCAAACTGAGCAGTTTGGTAGTTCCATAAAGTGCATCCTTTATAGGAGTGAATAATCACTCATAACCATTCTATTATAGTGTTGGCGAAGGTCAGAACAATTTAGTGAAGAGCAAGGTAAATATCTTGTCATCACATCTTCATCATCATCTTCATCTTCATCAGTATTTTCATCATCATCACCATCACCATCATGATCATATGCATCTTCATCATCATCATCATCATAATCATCCTCATCCTCATCCTAATCATCATCACGATAATCATGATCATCATCTTCATCATCCTCATCCTAGTCATCATCATCATCCTCATCATCCTAATCCTCCTCATCATCGTCCTCATCCTCTCCCTCATCATCATCATCATCATTGTTGTCATCACCATCATCACCACCATCATTGATCATCATCATCATCTTCATCACCATCACCATCACCATCATCATCGTCATCTCTCTCTTCCTAATCAACATCTTCTTCATCATCATCATCATTTTCATCATCTCCCTCCTCATCATATTCATCATCATCATCATCAACATCATCATCATCATCATCATCATCATCCTCGTCATGCTCATCCTCATCCTCATCCTCATGATCATGATCATATTCATCATCATCCTCATCCTAGTCATCGTCATCACCATCATCATCATCATCATGATCATCGTTGTCATCATCATCATCATCATCATCATTATCATCATCATCATCATCATCCTCATCATCATCATCATCATCATCATCGTCGTCGTCGTCGTCGTTGTCATCGCCGTCATCATCGTCGCCATCATCATCGTCGTCGTCCTTGTCATCGTCGTCGTCGTCATCATTGTGATCATCATCATCATAATCATCATCATCATTTTCGTCATCTCCCTCTTCCTAATCAACATCTTCATAATAGTCATCATCATCATCGCCCTCATCATCATCTTCATCAGCACCACCACCATCATCATCATCTTCATCATCATCATTAAATGTTGATTTATGTTCATCTATGTCTCCTTCCCAAAGGTTTGAAAATGATCTTATTTGAGGAGTTTTGTGGGAGCGCCTTTCAAGTTAACTAGTTAGCAAGTTTTTCCACCATCGAGCCATTGGATGGAGAGTGGGTTTTGATCTACGGTGATAGGTATTTCTATATATTGAAACATGTAGCAACGAAATAAGGGTAAAGTGTGTTAAACTTCAATGATTCACATTCGGGATGGTGAAGATCGACGACGAAAAGCGATTCCATGGAGCAGAGATGCGAGGAAGGATTTATTTTTTAGATTTGAAGAGTCCATTAAATGGGTGTAATGTTGGAGGGTCGAGATCGAAAAAAGGTGAGATCAACGGCCCTAAATCATTTCGCATGGTGAACCTACTTGAAGGGAGAAACTTTTTCAAATCGCGAAAAGGGTTAATCGGCAAGAAAATTGGATGGTTGAGATGAAGGTGGAGATAGATATGTGGTCTCAAACAATTTCGTGGATTGAACTAGCACGGGGAAAGTTATGAATTCGATCCATGGAAAGTGGTAGGGGTTGTGAATATATATGGTTGGAACAAGATGTTGGGTAGATCAACGGGTGAGAAGCATTACGCAATCAGAAGTTTCTCACTCGTTCAGATGAAAAAAGGGTTAACAGAATGTTAAAGTTCTCAAGGTTGAGTGGTCCCAATGAAGGTAGTTTAGAGATCGAAGGTTGATATTGATCTCCCCAAATCAAGCTGTGTAGGTTGATAGCGTTGAGTTTTGTGTATGAATATTTGGTGTATCATGGGCTTATCATAGAAAATATGAACAGATCTATGATACTGACTTCATGGAGAAACACGAGGGTTATGCAACATAAAAAAACTATAAAAAAATCTAAGTGGAGAATATTCCCTCACGTATGATCTCCCTTACCAACAGTTAATTGATTTCCCTGACGCCATTTGAGATACACCCACAGGATAAATCATCCCCGTGGCAGTGCCATCTTGCCCAAAACCAAATACCCATCGTATGGATGGCGTGTGAAATCAAAAAGATATCATGAAAATCTAAGAAGTGGAATATCAAATCTTATCACCACATGTAGCAGGGTAAACATAATGAAATAATGGTTCCGGTATCGTCGTCACAGGAGAGAAAGGGCCAGAACATGTCCAATCCATATTCCCTGAAGCATATGGCTAACTAGGCTACTTAACGATGAAATGTGTGAATATGCTAACCGGTCATCCCCTTGTCCAATTTTCCAATCCTATATAAACATCACCTTTCAGAGCCATTAAGATGCATAGGATGAGCTATTGTAGAAGCAAACTCGCGGTATCATTCTGCCAAGAGGTTCCGAGGATTCTGATATGTTTGTAATGTCAATCTAGTTCAAGAATCTTGTTAGTGTGGGTGCGTTGCTGGTTGGTGAGATTGATTCCAAGCTCATCTATCACCCTGGTTTTTCACACCAGGGAAGCACCAACCATCAAGGAGAAGACATCATACACCACTTTGAGAGATGCACCTATTTTCTGTCGAAGCGAATGCTCGTACTGGAGCATCAAGGGCCCAAGGTCTTTGTTGTAGCTTTCATGCACCCCATCCGCCAACCTTTTCTGAGGTGGTGAGGAGTACTTGAATGACAAGCCACTGTAGAAGGTTCTTTTTTTTTCTAGAAGCAAGGGGGAAGCTATGAAGAAAGCTAAGCACGGAAAGGATATATATAAACTCTTTTTCCAGATTTGAGCGCATACAGAAAGGTTCCTTCGAGCACGAAAAAAACACAAAGGGAAAGGACACGTTGCTGACTCGACAGACGGACAAGTGGTTGATCCCAGTCACAAACGATCCACTAGAAGTATCTTGAGATGTCATTTTCACTTCCCGCAAGTTCACAACCACAAACATCGTGTTGCCATCCAGACTGAGCACGCGCATTTTCTCCATGATGTTTGTTTAAAGATATGTAAACCATGGCAGAAGTACCACGCTCTAGTTTTTAATGTTTGATTATGACTGTAAACTGTTGGTTGTGGAGCCTGATCTTCTAGATACAGAGATATTATTTCGTTGTGTTTGTACCCCAGGTGTATTGTACACTCATTCCCCCTACCTTGGCCGACAATTTTTTAGACCCATGGTATTGGGTTAACCATAGTATTTTCCCATGGTATTTCCCCTATAAAAGAAAGCATTGTAACACGACTGTGTATGGTATTGTATTGTATTGGAAGAGAGACTGCGAGAGCGTGAAGAGGAAGTGCAACGGTTTTGCTGTAGGGTGTATCCCTTCATCTTTCTAGACTGTAATAAAAGGACCGGAAATTTATTTGTGGACGTAGCCCATCGTTTGGGTGAACCACGTTATATTTGTGTCTCTCTGTAATGTTTTAATGTGTTTTTCATCTTATTTATGATTTAACTGTATATCTGTTATTGCTCTGTGATCCTGTTTTCTAACATAAACAGTTTCAGATCCTATTTCGAGGATTAGTCTCAGGGTTTGAGACATTATAAAAAAGCTCCCCTCCAGGGATAAAATTTGAAGGGAAGGGTCCCATTTCCTTTTGAATCTTAAGTTTCAGTGAATTAGCCACCAATTAGCTTACTTCCTATTGAGTTGCAAGTGGTTTCCATTTTCATACATTGATTTTCCCTAATATTTATCATGATAATGGGGCTTGTGGTTGTTGTTGATATGTATATATTCAATTAGTATTACTCATTGTATATCACATGGATGTAAGGATGAAAAATAGAACTTGGGTATGCATAACAATAACCCTCATTTTCATAGATAAATTCATAAAATCCAAAAGCCAAAGAAAATATTTCAAGGTTACACATTACAATTTACAATTCTCATAAGGAAAACAAAATAACTTACTTGAGCCAACTGTAGTTGTGGAATCAAGATAGCTAAGACACCACCCCATGAACAAGAATGGACTGTCTCTCCAGCAGCAACCATATGTACAAATGCCCAAGTTAGACCAAACCCTAAAATATCCAAGGTAAAAAAGTCTTGAAGATAAAATACAACAATAGAGTTTACCTCGAGTTGCCATGCCGAAATTTCCAAGGTTTCCATGTAAAAAACAATGAGACCACCCAATTATACAAAATACACCCTTCCATGAGGAATTTTTTTATAAAAGTGGTCAAAATTGGTCCCAGCAGCCTTAAGAGAATGCCCTCCACAATTCATGGTTGAGAAGAATGCCCGCACCATAGTACCGTCCTATAGCTAGTTGTCTTGGATACCTATTCATGATTTGAGTTTTCTTTAATCTTTCTTGAGGAGAAATATACAGGCCTGCCAAAACATGGTTTTTTACTGGTGGATGCAAAAATGGCTAAGTAGCCTCAAAAGGATGCCTGCCCTAAATTATGGGTTAGAGTAAATGCCCGCAGCACATGGGGTTCTTGTAGATTGGTCTTTGGCCTACCTGACCATGTCTTCATATTGTCTTGGAAGTGGATGAAGAAAAAGTTATGGACCTCCCAAAACAGTGTTTTAGGCAGATTAGACCAAATTGAGAAATTTTTTTAAGTATGGACTTGGTGTTAGATCTGCCCAAGTGGCCTTAAGGAAATGCCCACCATGCCTCATAGGATGTTGTGAAAAATGTATTGAGAATGTGAGTCTGTAGAGTGTTATATGGAGCATACAACCATGTCACTTGCCTCACCAAAATCCAACATATATTTAAGGAAGAATTGGTCCCAGCAACCTTAGTAAAAAATGGTCCCAGCAGCCTTAAGAGAATGCCCGCCACAATTCATGGTTTGAGAAGAATGCCTGCACCATGGTACTGTCTTATATCTAGTTGGTTTGGATACTTATTCATGATTTGATTTTCTTTAATATTTATTGAGGAGAAAGATACAGGCCTGCCAAAATAGGGTTTTTCATCGATGGATGCAAAAATGGCTAAGTAACCTTAGAAAGATGCCCGCCCCAAATTATGGGTGAGAGTAAATTCCCGCAACACATGGGGGTCTTGTAGATTGGTCTTCGGCCTACCTGACCATGTCTTCAAATTGTCTTGGAAGTGGATGAAGAAAAATTATGGACCTGGCAAACGGGTGTTTTAGGCAAATTAGACCAAATTAAGAAATTTGTCTATGGACTTGGTGTTAAATTTGCCCAAGTGGCCTTAAGGAAATTCCCTCCATGCCTCATAGGATGATGTCAAAAATGTATTGAGAATGTGAGTCTCTAGAGTTTTGTATGGAGCATACAACCATGTCACTTGCCTCATGAAACTAGAACATATATTTAAGGAATAATTGGTCCTAGCAGCCTTAGTAAAAAATGGTCCCAGCAGCCTTAAGAGAATGCCCGCCACAATTCATGGTTTGAGAAGAATTCCCACACCATGGTACCGTCCTATAGCTAGTTGGTTTGGATACCTATTCATTATTTGATTTTTCTTTAATATTTATTTAGGAGAAAGGTACAGGCCTACCAAAAGGGTGTTTTAGGCAGATTAGACCAAATTGAGAAATTTGTCTAAGTATGGACTTGGTGTTAAATCTTCCCAAGTGGCCTTAAGGAAATTCCCACCATGCCTCATAGTATGATGTGAAAAATGTATTGATAATGTGAGTCTCTAGAGTGTTTTATGGAGAATACAACCATGTCACTTGCGTCACGAAATTACAACATACATTTAAGGAAGAATTGGTCCCAGTAGCCTTAGTAAAAAATGGTCCCAGCAGCCTTAAGAGAATGCCCACCATACATGGTTTGAGAAGAATTCCCACACCCTGGTACCATCCTATAGATGGTTGGTTTGGATACCTATTCATGATTTGATTTTTCTTTAATATTTCTTGAGGAGAAAGATACAGGCCTGCCGAAACAGGGTTTTTAGTGGTGAAAAACAAGAAATTCAAGGGGTAGTAGTTGATATCCAAAAGATGGATGTTGGGAATCCTATAAAACCTGATGTCATTATAAGAAGTGTGAGACAATAAAAAAATAAAAAAGTCTTAGATGATGGAAATGCAACATTGTATGCAAAATGGTGAAATAAACTTATGTTGCAATAAGCATTTCTAGTGATCTTGCCGTACTCAAAATTTATTCTATTGTGCTAACATTTATGCTACCAAAATTTTGAAATGTAACAAATGATGGAAGGCATATTAAATATTTAATTTTTGTTTTCAGTAATAAAATTATAGTTGTTTTCTATGTTTCCTTATATTTTGTAAATTTTTGTCTTTTTTAGGTTAGTTCTATAGGCATTACAACTTTGGGTTATTCACTGAAATTTGGTTGCATGAGTAGAATTGTATGACATTATTCAAGAATTCGAATTTTAGTTTAATTAGATAAATAAAATTACATAAATACAACAATACATATCATCAAAATTCTCATAAAGAACTTGAGAGTTCTCAATCCATCATCCCCATAATATCTCTATAATATCAACAGTTCCAAGCAAACAACTAGGATCTACCTATGTCACCAAATCTATTGACATCTCATATCCACTAGTCACTATCACTCTTTTAATTTCTTGCAAATTCAAATATATATTCCTACAGTACACAAGTTAAGTTTTCAATTTTGATATTGTTAACTTTCTGGCCTGTTATGTACACTTACTGAAAAGTTAAATTCAAAATTACCATTCACATTAAATGCATAAAAAACATATACAATATTTCTGAGAAATACACACACACACATATATAAATTTATGTATTAAAACTTGAAATGTATTTACATACACAACATATATAAATGATGTTATTCCATATTTCTAGGCTGCTTGGGAGGTTTAGAATGCAAGTCCTCCTTTTCTAGAGAAGATAAATTTGTACATTCTAATCTCTTGGCTTGTCTACAAGCTTCTGGTTCTTCAAAAGCTGCAGCAGGTGCATGTTCTAATTTTCGTTCTAATTCTTTCACTTTTGTTGCACATTTGTTCCAACTTTCTCTCAATCTATCGTTATCTTGGATGTACTTCTTCATCAATTCCACATTCTTCTTATTTTTCTCTTCATGTTCCTTTTCCTTTTGCTGAAGACGATCATTTGCACGTTTCAACTTAGACTGAACTTGGGTCAAATTTTTCTTGAGCTACTCTGTCTCTGTCTCCAACTCTTTTTCCCTCAATTTTGTATTGTCTGGACTATACACAATAGGCTAATCGTTGAGGCATGTTGTTATTCTACAGAGTGGCAATTTGGAATTTCAGATCTTCTATCTCACACTTACATCCCAAATGTTGTGATTCTCTATCCTCCGGTATTTTCAATCTGAGCTCTTTAATCTCATCATCCCTCTCGGCTAGCTTGTTTGTCATTGTTTCTTTTATGGTTGACCACGCAGAGATATCATCTCCATCATTCATTGTTGCACTAGCATCCATCAAGGACTTCTATAAAATTCTTAAGAAGGCACGATAGCTTTGTAACCCCTTTTTGACTTGTGCATGAGCTCATATTGCATTAAAAGATATGTCCAGTGCCTTCTCTCTGTTTTGCAGGGAACTCTCATACCTTATTAAAGCATGTTGGTGTGATGACATATCATAAATTTCACCACAAATCAGATGCCTACTCTGTCCCTTACCAATTTCAGATTCTTTTAACTTTTCAAATCCTCTCGTCTATAGTTCTGCAATAATTTTTTCAAGTTCAACTATTTTCCCTTTCAACTCTTCATATTTCTTAGAAATTATGTTTTTCATTTTTTCCTCTTTTTTTCTATATTCATTTATCTCAAGTTCATGTTTATTGTACTCTTCAACAAGGATGTTTTTAAAGTCACCCTTCATTATTTCAATTATTCTATTTAAATTACTGAGTTCAGTAGTAAGTGTTGCTTCCTGGTCGATAAAAGTCCTTAGAGGGGGGATTTCCAACACCTTCGGTCGATGTTTTAGCTCATCTTCTAGTCTCTTTATGGTTTCTTCATTTTTATTCCAAAAAGCAATATATTCTTCTCTGCATTTCTCATTTTCCTTTCTAAATTCATCCTGAATTTTCTCTAGTTCCTTATTCAAAGACTGAAGAGCAGAGTCCTTTCCTGCTATTATCCTTCTCAAACTATCCACAGTTTTCACAAGGGATCCTTGTAATGTTGCAATTTCCTGTAAACAAGGAAAATTTTTAGGAGGCTTCAAAAAATGGAATTTGAAAACTTTTTTTTTGGAAAAAAGCATTGAAAAATGCCTCCTACCATTTGAAAATTTTTAATACAAGATTCCATAGTATCCACATGTTCTGTTTCTAACCTTGCAATTACCTATAAATAGTGAAAATTTTAACAGGGCTTCAAAAAAAGGAATTTGGCAATTGTTTCTTTTTGAAAAATAGCATTGAAAATTAAATCCTACCTTTACGAGGTACTGAATTAGCATCTACTTAATCATACAGATTTCTACGCTCTGTATTGCGGTAAGATACCAATAGGAAAAGTTGTTTCTATGAAATTCATCTTCTTCTTTGAATTGCAACATTTTATCGAACAGTAGCTTCAAAACAATTTTACCATCAAAAAAATATTTTGGAGAGGAATTTTTCTCAACTCTGAACTATGGAGGTGTATATATAACAAGTGGCATTTCTGTACAAGCATAAATATCATCATCACTATGCTCCTCCTATTCATTAAACTCAACATCATGCATCTCATTTACATTTATTTATCTCCCTTCATGTAATCCGGCCAGAATTGAGACAACATCAAATTCTTCAGGGTCACTTCCCATACCTTCCATGCAGTACTCAAAAATCTCTTCAGGGTCTTGTATATTGTCCTTTGGAGATTGTTGAGGAACTTCCTGGTTAATTTTGTCCAGTTTCGTCCTCTTAATGTATGTAGTTTTAAATCTTCTTCCTTCTACAGTGCTGGGTCAATATAAGTCAATAATATTTTGTAGTGTGCCAAGGTAATTGAACTTCACTCTCTTCATTTTTCTCTCCTCTAGTGAAAAATGCAATTTTTTTGCCAATAGATGAGGGACATCTATGGCCAGGTCTTCAACCCAATGAATCACCAACTACATACAATCACCTGAAATATCTTGCTTGTGGTGATTCATAATTGTCCTAAGTACATTTTGAATTAAGGTTTTGTACAGTCATGGTGGAACATATTGCATCTTTAAACCATTCTGGGAAACCTTAACCGTGTTTCCACATATTTTGTTTGCCATCTCACCCTTTTCTACTTTGAGGGTTTTCTTGTTGGTCAACATTACTCCCCCCCCTGCATGGAATTTTCGCTGCACCTGACAAAAAATTAGGGTCTAGACAAACCCTCCTCCCAAAAATAATCACTTCCTTGGACTCATGATCATAACTAGAAATGAGATCATCTATCTCTTCATTGTTGAAATTAAACTGACTGAAAAGAAAACGATGCACTCCTGCTCTGACCAGGACATTTACAATACCTTCTGACCATTTGGTTCTATCACTCCATGCCTCAGCACTCTCTCCGAATTTTCTGACAGGGAACCTCTTAGTAACTTCAGAACCCCCTGTTTCAGTTGATGGCATGGAAGATGAGGTTGCTGTTTCCATTTTGTAGGATGATGGAACGCTCAGAAAGGAAGAAGGGGATGCATCCAAAGGATACCAGCACGCTGAATTTTCCAAACTAAAATAAAAATTACAAATGTGTTCAGATGTTTCCAAACTATAATAAAAGTTACAAATGTGTTCTAACTTTTGCAAACTATAATAAAAATTACAAATGTGTTCTGACTTTTCCATATAATAAAAATTACAAATGTGTTTCAAGTCAACTATACACAACTTACATTTTCAATTTCAATATAGTTAACTTTCTAGCATGTTAAGTATACTTATTGAAAATAAGAAAGTAAGAGTAAATGATAGAGTAAAGATTTGGCATTCTAACTATTCTCGGAAAATAAGAGTAATAGAGTGAGTAATATAATACTAGAGTAATATTCTTCTCTACATGTGTTGATGTGCTCTCAAAACAAACCCTCCTATTAAATGTTTATAGTAAATGTTTTTGGAAATTGGATGGCTAGATATATTGAGAAGACTATCCTTGTGTTAATTTTATATAACCTAACCTTGTATGCTCACAGTTGACCTATGAAAGGTGCAATTTTAACCTTTTTTGACTGTTATGGACACTTGCTGTAAAATGCAAGCCATAAGCATAAAAATTCAATCTAGGAATGCATAGTAGTTAAATTGAACATGAATGACTAAATTCCAAGTATCTTAGCCAAATTAAAAAAAAAATGACTGAAATTCTAAGTTTCATAAAAAATAGTGTGTAAATATTCAAAAATGGGCTTATGAAAATGCACGCCACAATCCATACAATTGTCATAAGTTGAAACTAACACCATGGGGTTGAAGATAGATATATTTTTGACAAAAGACTCTTTCCATTTTTTAAAATTATGTTTCATTTGTCCAGAGTTAAATTGACAAAATGACAACTTTTATGTTTTCAACCCAGTTTTACCCAGATCACAAAAATGTCTGCCCAACCCTAAGTATTGGGTATTTTTGAGTGATTTTCGTTGAAAATGGTATGTTTTACTATTTTCCACATTACTATCCATTTATTTTTTCAATTTTGGTTCAGAAAGTGCTTGTTGTGCAAAAACACTACATGGCTATCTTGTATTTATGAAATATCCACCTACATTAATAAAAATGGAAGCCATACCCTCCTATTAAATGTTTATAGTAAATGGTTTTGGAAATTGGACATGGCTAGATATATTTAGAAGACTATCCTTTTATTAATTTTATATAACCTAACCTTGTATCTCATAGTCGACCTATCAAAGGTGCAATTTTAACCTTTTCTTACTGTTATGGACACTTGGTGTAAAATGCAAGCCATAAGCATTAAAATGCAAGCTAGGAATGCATAGCAGTCAAGTTGAACATGAATGAATAAAATTGCAAGTATCTTGGAAAAATTCATAATCAATGACTGAAATTCTAAGTTGTTATGTAAAAAACAGTGTGTAATTATTCAAAACTGGGCTTAGGAAAATGCACACCACAGTCCGTACAATTGTCATAAGTTGCGAATAACACCGTGGGGTTGAAGCTAGATATATTTACATTTATTAATAAAATTTTATACTATTAGGTGTAAGCTATATCATGAATTCTACTATTTAATGCATATGAATTATGTGTTTGTTCCATTCAATTATGTCTGGTATATTATTGTTCTGTTATAATTTGGTTTTTCTTTTCGAATAATTTTTTCTTTATATATGAAATTTGTAAGTTTGAAACGATAATATACATTTTCTATCATGTGGGTTATTGTGAAGATGCTTTTATATTGTCTTCAAACTGTCCAAAAAACCTCTTATTATAGACTTCTAGATATGGTTGGATTCACCATACAACACTATAGAGATCCACACTCAAAATATTTTTATCATCATCCTATGAGTTGTGGCGGGCATTTCCCTAAGGCCAGTTATGCATATTTTACTAATAATTCCATAATTGGACAATTTTTTTATCTTCTCCTAGGATCGGTCTAATTTCCCTAAACCACATTTTCCAGGCTACTTGTACCAATATTCCCAAACTTAGCCAATTTCCTAATTTTAACTAATTTGTCATATTTCTCCAGAACAATTCCATAATACAACAATGATTTCAACTTCATTTCACATAATCATCTATTCCATGCCATGCCATGCGCTCATCATCCTTAGTGTGGGCATCACTTTTCCCCTTTAAAACACTTAGCCATTTTTTCTTTGACTTTAGTATGCAAATTAACATTTTTCTTCTATTTTAGCAGGTTGATATTTTCCCTATTTAGTGACCATAAGGAAAAACGAAGATCATGGATAGATATCCATTTCAACAATGAGCAGGACCATATCATATGATGAATTTTATCTTCAAAGGAACACCCCATTTCGGTAATTTCGAAGTGGTCTCTCAAACTTTTTGTCTAACACTTGATCAGTTCTCTTCAAACCCTAGGTCACCAAGGTAATTTCATTTTCCATTCAAATTTGGCAAGTGATATTCCCAATGGGTATAGTTCAACAAGGTGAGTCTAGAAAAACCACTTTCATCTTTTGTAGCTTCTTTCTCTCTCCTCAACGGGCATTTTTCTGGAGGAGTGAAAATATGGCTGAGAGGCACTTTTGGCAGATTGATATCTTCTTCCTGAAAGACTTTTTGGTCAGGCTAATTATATGGTTGGATGCACAATGTACACGTTTCTAGAGATCTACACTCTCATAATATTTTTATCATCAACCCATGAGCAGTGGCGGGAATTTTCCTAAGGCCTATTAGGCATATTTTACCAAAAAATCATACTTGGACAATTTTTTATCTTCTCCTAGGCTTGGTCTAATTTCCCTAATCCATAGTTTTGGTAGGTCCATAAATTATTCTTCAGTGTATATTTGGACAAAATTAGACCATGGTTGAGTAGAAAAAACAACGACCTACAATATCCCCATGTGGTGTGGGTATTTTCTTCAACAAACCATTTGTGGCAGGCATCCTCTTAAGGCTACTTGGACCAATATTCCCACACTTGCCCAATTTCTTGATTTTCGCTAATTTGCCATATTTCTCCAGAACGATGTCATAATCCAACAATGATTTCAACTTCATGCCACATAGTCATATATTCCATGCCATTCCATGTGGGAATCATCCTTAGTGTGGGAATCAACCTTAATGCGGGAATCACTTAGCCCCTTTACAACACTTAGCCATTTTTTCTGTCTTTAGTGTGCAAAATAATATGTTTCTTCTATTTTCCCACATTGATATTTTCCTTATCTGGTCGCCATAAGAAAAACCAAGAGCATGGATAGATATCTATTTCAACAATGAACATGACCATATCATCTAATGATTTTTATCATCAATGGGACACCCCCTTGCAAGCATTTCCAAGTGTTCTCTCAAACACTTTGTCTAACACTTAACCAGTTCTCTTCAAACCCTAGGTCACCAAGGTGATTTCATGTTTCCTTCAAAATTGACAAGTGAGATTCCCAATGGGTATAGTTAAACAAGGTGATTCCATAAAAAACACTTTCATTTTATGTAGCTTCTTTCTCTCTCCTCAATGGGCATTTTTCTGGAACAACGTAAATATGGCTGAGAGGCACTTTTGGCAGATTGATATCTTCTTTCTGCAAGACTTTTTGGTCAAGATAATTACATGGTTGGATGCACCATACAAGTTTCTAGAGATCTACACTCTCATAATATTTTTATCATCAACCCATGAGATGTGGTGGGAATTTCCCTAAGTCCCGTTATGCATATTTTACCAATAATTCACCCTTAGACAATTTTTGAGCTTCTTTTAGGATTGGTCTAATTTCCCTAAACCACAATATTGGTAGGTCCATAAATTCTTCTACAGTGTCTCTTTGGACAAACTGAGACCATGGTTGAGTAGACACAACAACAACCTACAATATCCCCATGTGGTGTGGGTATTTTCTTCAACAAACCATTCATGGCGGGCATCCTCTTAAGGCTACATGGACCAATATTCCCACACTTGGCCAATTTCCTGATTTTCACTGATTTGCCTTATTTCTCCAGAACGATGTCATAATGCAACAATGATTTCAAATTCATGCCACATAGTCATCTATTCCATGCCATTCCATGCAGGCATCATCCTTAGTGTGGGAATAAACCTTAATGCGGGATCACTTATCCCCTTTACAACACTTGGCCATTTTTTCTTTCTTTAGTGTGCAAAATAAGATTTTTCTTCTATTTTTCCAGGTTGATATTTTCCTTATCTCGTCACCATAAGAAAAACCAAGAGCATAGCTAGATATCCATTTCAACAATGAATAGGACCATATCATCTGATGATTTTTATCATCAATGGAACACCCCCTTGCGAGCATTTCCAAGTGGTCTCTCAAACTCTTTGTCTAACACTTAACAAGTTCTGTTCAAACCCTAGGTCACCAAGGTGATTTCATGTTTCCTTGAAATTTGGAAAGTGAGATTTCCAATGGGTATAGTTCAACAAGGTGAGTCCAGAAAAAACACTTTCATCTTCTGTAGCTTCTTTCTCTCTCCTCAATGGGTATTTTTCTAGATCAGTGCAAATATGGTTGAGAGGCACTTTTGGCAGATTGATATCTTCTTCATGAAAGACTTTTTGGTCATGATAATTATATGGTTGGATGCACCATACTAGTTTCTATAGATCTATAGTCTAGTAATATTTTTATCATCAACCCATGAGCTATGGTGGGAATTTCCCTAAGGCCTGTTAGGCATATTTTACCAATAATTCATACTTAGACAATTTTTGACCTTCTCCTAGTCTTGGTCTAATTTCCCTAAACCATAGTTTTGGAAGGTCCATAAATTCTTCTTCAGTGTCTCTTTGGAAAAATCGATACCATGGTTGAGTAGACAAAACAATAGCCTACGATATCCCCATGTGATGCGGGTATTTTATTCAAAAAACCATTTCTTGCGGGCATCCTCTTAAGGCTACTTGGACCAATATTCCCACACTTGGCCAATTTCCTGATTTTCACTAATTTATCGTATTTCTCCATAACGATGTCATAATGCAACAATGATTTCAACTTCATGCCACATATTCATCTATTCCATGCCATGCCATGTGGGCATCATGCTTAGTGCATGCATCAAGCTTAATGCCGGCATCACTTATCCCCTTTACAACACTTGGCTATTTTTTCTATCTTTAGTATGCAAAATAAGATTTTTCTTCTATTTTGTGAGGTTGATATTTTCCACAGGCGCTTCACTTGTGGACCAATATCCTATCACGTTAGTTCATATTGTGGGTTTTAAAATTATAAAAAATTAAACCAATATATTGCAGGTATTGGGGGGATGAGGGGTTTAAGGTGGGGGTGGGTAGGGTGGTTTATAAGGATTGAGGTATAAGAAGGGGTGGGGAGGAGGTTTTAAGTATTGGGAGGGGGTTTCAACAAAAAGTGTTTGGGTCAATATCTCTCGAAATTAAGGGTATTCTTTAATATCCCACGATCGCACGTGCTATTTGAGATGTTCACTAATTGAAGTCCCCGTGATATTTTCATTATCTAGCCACCATAAGAAAAACCAAGAGCATGGCTAGATATCCATTTCAACAATGAACAAGACCATATCATCTGATGATTTTTATCATTAATGGAACACCCCCTTACGAGCATTTCCAAGTGGTCTCTCAAACTCTTTGTCTAACAATTAACCAATTCTCCTCAAACCCTAGGTCGCCAAGGTCATTTCAGTTTTCCTTCACACTTGGAAAGTGAGACTGCCAAGGGGTAGAGGCCAACAAGGTGAATCCATCAAGATCACTTTCATCTTTTGGAGATTCTTTCTCTCTCCTCGAAGGGCATTTTTCTGAAGTAGTGCAAATATTGCTGAGAGGCACTTTTGGTAGATTGATATTTTCGTATGGAAATAATTTTTGCTCAGGATAATTATATGGTTAGATACACCATACAGGAATCTAGAGATCTACACTCTCATAATATTTTTATCACCATCCTATGAGCTGTGGCGGGCATTTATCTAAGGCCAGTTAGGCATATTTTACCAATAATTCCATACTTAGGCAATTTTTTATCTTCTCCTAGTCTTGGTCTAATTTCCCTAAACAATAGTTTTGCAATTTTTGCATGTTTTTGCAGGTCTAATTTCCCTAAACCACAGTTTTTTCATGTTGGGCGTGCATTTGAGTAAAGAAATCCAAAATTGACTCGCTTCAGTAAAATCCACACACATGCCTAATTTCATTTTCCCATACCTCAACCTGTCATACACGTGCTGAATGTATTGAGTGTAAAATATGTCATATAATCGTATAAATATGTAAATTGCATTTTTCTCTTTTCCCTACCTGTCATATTCTGAACTTTCAACCAATTGTCAAATACGTCACTTAACAAACCATCAAGTTCTATGATTCGATTAACCTGAATCGAGTCGGATTCTGATGAAAATGAGAATGATTGCATCACCTAGATGTGAACTCAACAATTCATCATGATTAACCTTTTTTTCCCACCTTTCAATTATTCCAAGGGCCAACACAGTACACATATCCAGATTTGGCCTAACCCCATGGATTCCTTCCTAAGAGTTGCACTCAATTACCAATAATGTTGCTTTTTATGTAAGATTGATAAATAGGGTCCATTGTTGTCAGTAGGCTATGTAGTATTCAATCCATTCTCTATGTTCGTTAATTTTTGTCCAGTATGGCCGCAAATGTGCACAAATTTGAGTTCATGGATAGTATGAGTGAAATGAATAGAATTGAAAAGAATTGGAGATAGTCTCATTTGAGTTCGATGGATTTCATTGGAAGTTCCAATCCATCTTATTTTTTTTATGTTCATTTGACATTCCTTTCCCATCACTTAGGGAAGTCTTTCCTGCACTAATTTATCACCCTATCCCTCTTCAACAACCCAAGCATTCCCTCTCAGTGGCATAGCAGGATTGATTTATTCAATTCCATATTTTAATTTGTCCACATCAGATGGGTATTGCATGTTGTTTTATGCTAAGCCATATTTGTCTATGGCATTTCTCTCTTCCTCACCATTTTCTTCTTTCATTGGTATTTCTCTTTTCTCCTTAGATACCTCTCACGCATTGTGCATCTCTGTTATAATTCTTCTCTACTCGCATCTCCCATCTAGATAACTGGAATGCAACTTCTTCTTCTACTCCCTTTCTACCCCTGGTGTTGAAACATGTCCACTTCAGCCCTGTTTTCCCTCCTATGTTGCACTGTCGTGTTTTCCTTGCTCCATAGTAGTTGGTATCTTTGTTTGAATCTAGGAAATTACAGCAGAGGACGGGTTGTCTTGTGGGTGAATCCACATTTCAGTTTCACTCAAATGAAATCCACTTGTAACATGGTCAATCTGACCCTTGAGGTCTATAAATAGAATTTAATAGGTAGTAGGGACAGTTATTATTGAAGGAGTTGTTTGATGTTACTATTTCAACTGCAAAATATCCCTCTGCTCTGTAATTAAAGCATAATATAATAAAAAATGGTCTTCAGCCCCTTTTAAAACTTTCTTGAGTATCAATCTGGTTATATTTTTGCATTATCTCTATTTTTTTCCTCGGAATGTATTATATATGTTCTGTTCTCATTTATTAATTTCTGCAAGGAATGATGATGATTTATATTATAATAAAAAATAAATAGATGATACAAACTTTCAAAGCCATGAGATTGGTTTCGAAACTATGATGCTTGTCAACAAGAAACCAACATTTACAGTTGTTTTGTTCTCATTTCAAATGTTGGATGCATTCTTATTTCACAATAGAATTTTAATTTATGTCTAAAATTAAAACTATACTAGTCTAATTAGGTTTTTGTATTCAAACTTCCAAATTTCATACCTACAATGTACTTCGATTAGAATTGGTGTGCAGTTTTAGTTCTAGCCATGAAAAATTGGAAAATTGTTGTTTTCGATGACTTAGATTTTACTGTAGATCTTACAATTTACAGAAATAAGTACAAGAGTTTGTAGAAAAGGTTCGTATGTCTATGTTATAGTGCAATTTATTCAATATAGCATGGAATGATGATCTGTCAATTCATTTTTAGAATATATTTCAAGAATATTTCAAATGTCATTTCATTTGTATAATATATTACGAAGAATACATTTCATCATTTGTACTTTCATACACACTTCTCAGTATGGGTTGCACATTAAACTCTCTTAGATATATATAAAAAATGCACGTATGGATTACACATTGCACTTGTATTACACATTAGAAACACATTAACTATATCAAAATATATGCATTGCCAAGAAATACTGACAATTTATATTACAACAATATTTGTATGTACATAGACATCAAATGTACACCATATTATGTTACACAGTGATCAAATTTGAAGGGTGGGTCTTAATTTCAATTGGAAGGGAATTTATTCTCTCAACCCTTCAGAGATGAAGGGAAATATAAATAATTTTCCTTTAATTGACAAGTATAAATTAACCAAACCTTTTCACCAAAAAAAATGCAAAAAACAAATATTGTTTTTCAGCTCTTGTTGTGAAAGCATACATGTATGTGATGGAGGGGCCTAAGTCAACTGAATCCTTGCAACTCAATGTATTTCTAAGTCTCAACACTCCTTTTAAATTTAACCAGAATACCCAAATCAATTTATTAATGGCTATATTTGAGAAAGTTATAGGTGTGTGTAATTAAGTGCTTGGGGTTCTAAAATTTGTTGTGTTTTGTACCAGTCCACGGTTCACTGAATCAATAGTCATCGGTAGGAATTTAAATTAGTTAATGAAAACAATTAATGTGTATAACCTCTATTCCTTAAAAATTTTCCATGTTGATGCAGGCCACTACCCTCTTTATTGTCTTACCAAAAGGCATGATAAAGAGGAAGAAGACCTAAAATTATAAACTTCACCTTCAAAGAATGCCTTGCAATCACATTGGTAAGGACTCGTGATAAGAAGATCAGAACCATCCAACGTGTCAAATATCAGTTGATACTGTTGATTAAAGACTTATAAGATAAATTTAATATAATACTTATAGTTGTATCTTACTCTTTGTGTCTTGACACATTTAATGTTTTATGGTTGTCTTTGGGCCTTAACCCAATTCGTATTATAAGGTGAGGATGTGCAGTCATAATAATCCTTATTTATGACTATGAGATGAGGATTTAAAGAGAAGAGGATGTAAAGAGAAGACAAATTTATATGGATGGATAATTTCAAAAGTTGCACTTCCTTTGAAATGTTGATATAAATTATGCCCTTCTTTATTGGAAGGGTAAAATTCAAATTTTAAATTTTTTCTGAAGGACAATTTTAACTTTACACTTTTGGGAAGGGCTAGAACCCTTTGGAACGGCTGCGAAGGGTTCAATTTTGAATGTTTGGGAGGTTTTTTAAATTCCTCCTTTTTAGAATAAGAAAATTCGCTATACCTTCTCTTTCCTTTTTTGGAGCCCTCCAGTTCTACAGAAGCTTCATCGACCATATGTTTTAATTGTTTTTCTTGATCTTTCACTTTGTTTGCAAGATTTATCACTTTTGTATGCATTATATATTTTTCTGATAGAAATTTCTTCAAAATCTCTACATTATTATTTTTCTGATTTGATTTCTCATCTTCCTTTCTTTTAAGATCATCATCTGTCCAGCTCAGGTAAAATTGAACTGCACTTAATTTTCTCTTGACCTATTGTACCTCCTTCTCGAGCTCTTGTGCCCTCAAATCACTATCATATGGAGTATACAAAATTGCTTCTGCCACAGGTTTATTCTAAAAAGATTTAATTTGGGATTTCAAATCTTGTATCTCACTATCACATCCCAAATTTAGTGCTTTTCCCTTCTCCAATATTTTTTGGTGAAGGTCTCTAATTTCAGCCTCCTTCTCCTCTATCTTCTTCTTCAATGTAGGATCTGATGAGCCAAATGTAAACTCTACAACATTAATTGTTGAAGCAACTTCATTCAAGGTATTCTCTCGTTGTTGCAAGGACTTCTGAAACCAGAGTAAGCTCTCCATAGTTACATCACCTAGTTTGGCGCCACCAAAAAGTTTTGGTGTGATGGCCATTTTAACCTCCACTTTGGATTATTTTGTTGTACATACATTTTTACCCTTGACTGTTTATTCTTCTGGTGTGAAGACCTGTTTACCCTTGATTGTTTATTCTTCTATTATGCAGACTTGTTTACCCTTGACTGCTGATTTTTTTGGTGTGTAGACATGTTTACCCTTGATTGCTGATTCTTCTGGTGTGCATACATGTTTACCCTTGACTGTTGATTCTTCTGGTGTGCAGACTTGTTTACCCTTGACTGTTGATTTTTTTCCTCTTCCAACACTTTTTTCCTTGAGAGTTGTTGAAATCCTTTCAATTCTCTTTTTTTGTAGCAACTCATTTTTGGTTTTAATTGTTTTATTCAATTTTTCCAATCTTGCTTCATATTCTGTAGTCTCATTTTTTGTTTAATGATCATTTCTGTCAATTCCATTTGAAAATCAGCCTTCAAACCTACAATAAATGTTTCTTTCTGATTCAATTCTTGCTGAATTTCTGCTTCCTTACCAAATACAGTTTTCAGTGGTGGCATGTCCAAAAATTCAGGCCTTTTTTTCAGCTCATTTTCAAGTATCCCTATAGTTTCCTCATCTTTTTTCTTTTGATCTTGATACATGTATTTCAGTCTGTCAAGGTCAAAAATCGATTATGCTAGAACTATGGTAAATTTAGAACATTGATCCTTAATAATTTGATCCTTCTGGCTACTTATTTTTTCAGTTTCCACAATTATTTTCTCTAAACCTGTAACACGATCTACCAAATCAATAATTTGGAAATCCTTAGTTCTGTACAATTCATCGCTAGCTTTGAAGGAATCCTCCCACAAGGTATATTGTTCTTTGAAATGTACCATTTTATCAAATAAAGAAAAAAAACTACCATCAAAAGAATATTTGGCATGAATTAGGTCTTCATCACTCGCTGGTGAATGGTCCATATCATTCTTCACAAATTCCTTCCATTGATCCACATTTTCATTTCCATGCATTCCAACCAAAGTTGTGATAGCAACATCTTCTTCAAGGGAAATTGAAGGCATGTCATTTCCCATAGGTTCCATATTGTCCTCTAAAGGTTGGACGATCTTCTTTTTCTGGTTGAGTCACCCATTGAAGAAGCAGAGTATGATTGATCTCTCTAGTTTTGGATATGGTTGATAAAGAAATACAGCCTCAATCTACGCTCAATCAATCGCCAATAACCTTGTCGCAATTATAGAAAATGTGCCGAAAATACATGAGTTGACCCGCGCATTGAAAGATGGCATTGGTTTGGCGGGTGTGCAAAGATAGCCATATATCGTCGATATAAAGACGAAAGTTCCTCTAAAATTAAAAACATTGATATTTCCATGGGTTTTCTGCCATGATAAAAAAAATGAATTATTAATCCACGAATGTTCAAAACGTGGAAATATTTCATGGAAAAATCCAACCAAATGTATTAGTGTGTCATTGTTTATCGAGGGAAGCAAGTAGAGACAACCTTCATTATTACATCACTACAATGTTTGTAGGAATAATAGTGATCCATATCAGACTTCCCCCTACTTGTATATTGGAATTATGCTTTCCCATGATTGTGAATACTTTTGTGGGTTGTGCTCAAGAAACCTACCTAGTGCTCCCATGGAAAATGATGATGTCCATCCTACACATGTTATTAGATCCACACTAGACCATTCTAACATCTATGTGGGATGATGCACAATCATGAGCTCCTTCAAAGACACTTTAGCTTCCATATAAAACTATAAAAACAAGAACCTCTGACTCTAAGAGGAAATTAGATGTAATTGCCTAATGAATTTTAAGATGTTGTAATATGACAAAATATAGTAAATCAAATAAGATCATAATATATATTTTACTTTTAGTGATTTTCTATAGTTGCTTATACTCTTTTTTCTTCCAAAATTGTTTTTTAAAATTTTGAGCACAATATAACATATATGTTTGTGCACATGTAGCGCGATATGAATTGATTGATAGTAATTTTGAATGATTTTTTTTATACATGTAAAGGAAATCTTGTACTAGCGCAACACTATTTTTCTGAAATTATTCCTAATGTTTTCAATTTTTTTTTATGATTTATAGAAGTCAAAAAATCCTGGAAAAAAAGATATGTGTACATGAAACACTTTAGGGGCATAACATATGAATTTTTGAATTTTTTTTTAAATGATTGTAAAGATATCTCTTTATTTTAGTGCACCATATAATATGTTTGAGAAATGGTTAAGGCTACCATATGTTACAATAGAAACAATAGAGCATTGTATTTTGGAATCCTGAAATATGTTGGCACAAAAAAAGTGGACCCAACTTTGTGCACCCACCCTTGTTGTTGTGTAAATATAATGAGAATAACCAACAACAAATGTGAACCTAAACAATAATGCATTCTCTAGACTTAGATGAGAATTCTACTTTTTAATTTTTTGTTTGTAGCATGTATTGTTGTTTTTTACTTTTACTAGGATAATGTGTTAGGAACAACAACTCCATTTATTTTTTTATGTGTTTTTGGAAAAATAACTAGAACCATTTTTTGAATAAAAAATCTGTAACAGAGAATTGAAAGGCAAGGCCCTTATTCCTACCTCCCATTTTGTAACTTAAATAGTTATATAGTTGAACCACAATGATTTAATACAAACCCTTAATTGTTAGTATGAAAAAATAAATATCTAGAATTATACAAAAAATTATATATTTAGAAAATTAAATACTCATTGTAAGCACTCGTGTAGTGTTTGTCATATTTCTAGAATGATCTCTCATGAAAAATGGATGTTATTGGGTGTTTGCATTAACTACACACTATTGGAAACCCACTTTTTAGATATTGTGTATATTGGATATAGTTTGTTTGCTCAGTAACTATATTGTTCTGGAAAAAATTGATATGCAATAATCATATGATTCTAGAGAAGTATGCCACCAATTATTCAACATGGTTGACAATACATATTAATCAACGTTATAAAAAGATATCACTGTGGAGCTTTGTTTTTGAATTTGATTTATAAGTATGTCATTCAATAAATGTTAGGTGTTTTGTCTTTATCGAGTCTCAAGGTCTATTGGTGGTTCTAGGCCCCATGCTCACATGAACCCTATAAGCAATAAATAGGATTTCAAGTCATTAATTTTCTAATATTAATGTCACCTTAGGCCCTAAGAGACATCCATTCTTTGTGAAACCTCAAAATGGTGCCCAAGTCCCATTCATATTCCTAAGATTCACTCTTTAATGCTTGTGTGGTGGTATAGAGCCTCATGGATAATTTATGAGCCTATAAGAAACCATTATATTGTGTTCTTGGATTTTGGCCCCTAACCATTATTGGATGCCAAGACTTATATTTTTATGTCAATCCTTGGAATTATCTCCATATACCACTTATGTGGTTCCATGGCCTTGTGTATCAAAAATAAATCCTAGAAGAAACTCTTAGGGAATAACATCATGCTTTCTTTGCCCCAAATAATCTCTACACCGCCACACACACCCCTACTTCGGAAATCCTAAAAATGGACTCCATATCCCACTCGTTGGATACATATATTCTTTGTAGTGTATATGTGGTGGTTTGAGGACTTGTGCATGTCCCATGATCCCTATAAGTAATAATTAGGGCCTGAGTTATTGGATTTATATCCTAACCCATAGCCTTGGATCTAAGACCCATCCATGCTTAAAGAAGTGTCAAAGTAGTGCTTAGGTTCAATTTATAGGAAAATCGTTATGTTTGTAGGGTCTATATATTGGTTCCGGGCCATATGGTCCCACAATATAATACCCTAAACACATAAATACAATTCTCCATTGATATTTCTTTATCCCACTCATGATAAAACCATTTGCAGCAATATAAATACTAATAAAGTCTATCCATCACAATCACAATGTGTATTTCAAGAGGAAAGGTGTTATTTGACATCGTGAGCCCTAGAAGTGGATTCTAGGAAAAGGTTCCTGATTTTCAACCCTAAACAGTGAAACCCATATTAGTGCCAAAAATTGAATGTCGATGTATTATAGTTATAGGCCAAATATTCCACCTACATGAATTATGTATTGATTTAGGGCCTTATTCTTGGGTCATGATCTCTAGAAGATATTTTTAGGACTCAATAGATTGTTTTTTGGCCCAAAAGCATGTTCTTGATATCAATACCACTATTGTAGTACTATGCTCATCCTTTTAACCCTCCTCATCACCATTTTATAAAAACGTAATAAAATAACATGAATTCAATAAAATAAAATAAAACTAATATCGTTTATAGATGTAATAAAATACATAAATGCTAAATAGTTTTCTATACCCCTAATCCCTCTAATGTTATATTTTCTGAAGATCATATTATATTATCTAGGATCTTTATCTGAAAGAATAACAAGCACAACAAAATGCATAAGATATTAAAGATACACAAGACAAAAACATTTTCATTGGGGAAACCATAAAGGAGAAAACCCCGCAATCTTATTCAGAATAGTAAGATGATAAAAAACAGTAATAAGAAATGTTCAACATCTATCTTTCTCTCCTCCTCTGACTGTCTCTCTCTCTCATGCTCCTTAGAGAGTGTGTAAGGTGTCTATAGATGAGGGAGAGCACCTCCCTATTTACACCCTTTCAAGTCACTGACCAAATATAAGAGTCGAGCCTACATGTCATCTCACATGGGTGCCACTTCTCCCAGAGAGACCACAATTACATATTACATGATGTTATACTGGGGACTATTGCCTCGACTTACAATGGAAGTTGTACCTCAAGGTATAAACACAATTTAGAAATCCTGTAAAGGGGTAAAACACATCCCCAATGGGGTTACAACAACATACACTGATAATATACATTAGAATATCTTCCAAATTTACAAATACATCAACACTCTCTCTTAACTAGGAAGGTATTCTATCTCTACATAGTCATCAACACATATAGTTAGGTCTTCATTGCATTGTCATCATAAAGGAGTCATAAAGTCTTCATCATAGCTGCTACCATAATATTCTTATAATTTGATCACCATCCCATACTATCGGTCATCAAAATTTTCTACAGTGCCAACCCTTTTTCATGCTATATGTAGGTCTAGCCTCCATGTAGGTCTTCATTATCTCTACGAGCAATCCATCGAGTAGGTACATCCCAAGACTTATTATATGCCTCTTGAAAAACTTGCAGGATCTCCTAGGACTGATTATATGCCACTACAAAACTTGAAGGAGCATCCCAGGACTGATTACATTCCTTGAAACACCGGTGTACCCTACTGTTACCTTATCATCTTCATATCATCTCGTCATCACATGGAGCACATCCCAGATAAACATAACACATCATTACATCAACGACCATCAAAGGCCTAGCCTACCACCATGTCAGAAAGGATCTCAACACTTATATCAATGACCATGGGAGACCCAGCCTGCTACCATGTTGGAAAGGCTCAGCACTTACATCAACGATGATGGGAGGCCCAGCCTTCCACTATGTCGAAAAGGATATTAGCACTTAAATCAATGACCATGGTAGGACCAACCTGCCACCATGTCAGAAATAATTAGAATAAATTTGAGTTCTAAAATGGGCCTCCTAAGGAAACAAATAAAAGAATAGTTAAAATAATAGGATAATATTTATTAATTTTGAAGGAATAAAGAAAAAAACTACTTTTTTTGTTTGTATTTTCAACATATCTCCCCATGTTTTTACTCAAATTTCCATCGGGATGGCATGATGAATGAGGAATTTAATTCCACATCCAATGAGTACCTAGGCTACATAGATTTGATGGACCATGCTACCCGAAATAAAAGAAATACCTGAAAATGTGATGATGACACCATCATCCAATTTTTTCACGTATTTCTTGTTTTTAAGGTAGTGGAGTCCATCAAAAGTATGAAGTATGGGTACTGATTGGATGCGGAATTAAATTTCACATCCAATGAGCCCTCCTGAACGAAATATGAGTAAACACATGGGAAGATATGTCAACAATATGAACAAAAAAACTAGTTTTTTTATGATGTATATGTCAATTTAATCATTATGGTTGACTCATTTTATTGAAATTCTATTGGTTCTAGAATTCTTACTCACAAGAATTTCTTATTGGATTGTTGACTTATAAGGCCCATTTTAGACCCCAAATTTCCTCTAATTGCTCTCAACACTTACATCAATGACCATGGGAGGCCCAAACTACCACCATGTCAAAAAGGATCAGCACTTACATCAACGACCATGGGAGGCCCAGCCTTCCACCATGTCAGAAAGGAGAAACACTTACATCAAAAACCATGGGAGGACCATCTTGGAACCATATCAGAAAGGCTCTCATCACTTACATCAATGACCATGGGAGGCCAATCCTGCCACCATGTCGGAAAGGCTCAACACTTACATCAATGGCTATGGCAGGAACATCCTACTACCATGTCAGAAAGGATATCATGTGTATATATGTCTTCCAAACTCATCATTTCCCCTTGGAGGGAACCTCGATCTAAAGAAAACCAAGCTTCTGTCTTAAGTATTCAAACTTCACTCTGGCCATTTCTAGCATAGAATCACATCAGGATTGATTACGTCCAAGGATAACCTGCGAGCTTCGCCAGGAATGATTACATCCGAGGACAACCTACAAGACTGATTATGTCTAAGAAACCTACGAGCTTTGCTAATATTTTATGCTTATAAAATATGTCTCAACGGCTATGCTAGAACTCATCACTCCCTCTTTCACAATATCTCGTTCTAGATCACATACAAGAGCTTCACTACTCCTCTCTACATCTTAAAAAAATGCAATTCAGATCAATCAAATCAAATAGTATCTTTCAAAAAGAAACATAATACCTTACAAATAGCCGCGGAAAGTGGCACCATAATTTTCCTTGGGTGTACTAAGTGCCATGTAGGACTGCATCCTACCATACCAGTAGCCCATACTGGATCTCAAACTGAAGAAGCAACCGAAGGCACTCTTGTTCTTAGTGGTGCTACCAATCTGAATCAACATAACCATGTAGGTTAGTCTTCTGATTCGTATCATACTTGAGCCCATACTCAATTTCACCCTTCAGGTACCTCACTGCATGCTTTGCAACCAGGTGATAATGTCTCAGATCCATCATAATTTGGCCTAGGTTGTTCATAGCAAAGTATATGTCTGGTTTCATTTTCGTTAGGCACATCAATGAAAAAATCATCTAATGATACATTGTGGCATCGTCTGTCTCTAATGAAGCATCACACAAAAGCTTCATGTTTGATTCCATAGGTGTGGTTATTGCCATGCGGTCTAGTACTTCAAATTTCTATTGAATCTCCACTGCATACTTTCCTTGACCAAGGAAAATCTCATTCGTATTCTTCCACACCTCCTTGCCTAAGAAGTAGTTCATTATCCCTAGGTATTTCATCTTGAACTCTGTATCAAGTCTCCTTCTTGCATCTTTAAAGATTTTTTATTTTCCTATCAGGAACAGGTCATCGACATATAACATGAGCATCTATGGTATTCCTCCTTCAACCTTGAATTAAAGGCTGGAATCCACTTTATTCTCAGTAAATCCTAGAGCCATTATTAAGCTGTCCATCCTATCGTACCATGTCGAACTTGAGGATCTTCTGTAGTCACTCCATTTGAAGCGAAGAATCATTCTCCCTCTTCCTTTCGTACTCTATGTATTGAAACATTCTATAATGGAGTGACAAGTAGCTTCCTATGCTACTAATATTCTATGTATCCATCTATGGTCACTAGATACCAAGATCCTCTATCTTGAACTTTGTTGAAAATTTATTCTCACACCCATCTATGAGCTTGTCATCCTCTATAGTCTCTCATCTACAATATTGTAGCAAAGTTTAATATCCTCATCACTCTAGGTGATCTTCAAGCTCCTTATGTAACTGTATGTTCTATCCCATGGGTTCCTTCTGAGCTTGTATAATGCCTTATTTGATTTTCACACATGATTCTTCCTATCATGTGTCTCAACTCCTAGTTGCTGCTCTCAACTCCTAGTGTCTCAACTCCTATCATGTATACTTACTCCTTGAATACTTCATTCAAGAATGTTATCTTGATGTTAGTTGATGTATCTCCCATATCATACTTGTATGTATGGATATAATGGAAGTGTACGACCTCACTGGTGCAAATGTCTCTTTGTAGTCTATGCCTTCTTTCTGTGAGAAGTCTCGTGCTAATAATCCTGCCTTGTATCCCACGATGTTGCCATTTACTACATGTTGGGTCTTGTAGATCCATATGGAAGACACTATGGACTTCCCTTCAGGTCTCAACACCGCATCCTAGACACAATTCTTCTTGAATAGGTATTCTTTTATCATAGTCTCCTTCCCTTTCTTCTGGGAAACTTCTTCATAGCTTGAAGGCTTTATATCCATGATGTGGCTCAACAGTGTAACATAACTATAGTGTGTTTGAGGCCTCTTGATTTATTTGGAAGTCTCATCATACTATTATTCATTTTGGATGATTTCTCGTTCTGAATGTGGTCTTCACGTCTCTAGGTGGATCTATCATTATCTTTATATTATTCTGAAGATCTTTCTTTCACCATAGCGTCTTTGACTCAGGAAGCTTTGCGTTTCTCTTTTGAACTATCATTACTTGTTCTTATTAATGATCTACAAGTCAAGTTTAGTTGCATGATTAGAAACATATCATAATTTCCAAAATATATTAAATAGTGACAAATATATGTCACATAGCCATGCAACTATTTTAGCTAATGTTACAACATTCATCCATATCATGTAAACATACAATAACTTCTAGATGCACTCTACCCCAATATTATTAAGAGTGTGCACTACTCCTAATACTCCAACAAAGAGGTTTTAGTCTAGATTAGTAGTAATGGAATGTTGTACAACATCATTGAATTCTTACCCATCATGCACAATTTAGTAGCATAAATGCAAATACTCAAACATGTATAACACATCATCTGAATATATCAAAATGCATAACTAAACAATATCATGAAATGACAATCGAATACTTATATTTATTTGTTTCATGGGTAGATTCCTTCTTAAGCATTCAACTTCATCAACTTTTTGATTCATAACAACATCATTTCTTATCCAAATGCTAATATGGATAAGAGGTTCTTCAAGAATTGAGTCCTTCATATTCCTCATCGCTTGAGGGATCTTCTTTGAATAGTGAGAGATTGATCTTCAGTTTCTCCCATCTTTTCTTCTCTTATTATGAGTTGAGATTATTCTTGTGTGCACTCTGCCTAGAGTCTTCTGAAGGAAATCACTTCATTCTAGCACACATTCCTCAAATGAATGAATCCCATGATCCTGGGAGGACATTCAAGGTGGTTATAACAATATCTTATTCTTCTTTGATTGCTTCTTCACAGCATCGAACACTTCCTTTTGGTGTCTTCAAGGATGACACATGACGGATGAGATGATATTTAATAGAATATGCAATGATTCTCTTGTGTCTAGCCTTAGCCTTGTCTCCCTCTGGCTCTTAGAAATTCCTTACTGAAATACTTATCCAAGTCATTTTCTTCAAGGATTTCGGAGGTCCTATACTTCCATACTTGGAAGTTGTCAGCTTCACCAATATTTTCATCAATTTGGGTGTGATTACTAATTTTGAAATGAGAGCCTCAAATGCAAATATAAAAATTTAGATCTTACCGATTTGAGGTGTCTGACCTGGTTCCAGACCTGGCTGATCTAGGGTTTTTCAGAGAAACCCTAATATTTCAAAATTTTGACTGGACATAAATATTGGCCTCTTCAAGGAGAGTTGTCCAATGTACTTATTTTCTGAAAACAGTGGTGGGAAGCTCCTAGAACAGTAAACCCTAGCTTTTCAATTTCTTCTGCAAAAATGTCTGAAATTGATTCTGTCGTATCTCTAATGTTTTGTATCCTTAGCATTTGAAACATATCACTATGATATCCTGATAAGTATTCATTCCAACCCCATAGGTTAGATCAGAAATGGATTCTTCAAATGGGACTTATTTGTATTTTCCCAAGGTGACTATTTTGGGGACTATTCATCATAGCGAACTTGTATGGACTTCAACATGTCATTGTTTCACATTATAGGTCTTAAAAAAATACCACAAAAACTACATCCTGTTCCCTACTTGCAACATCTTGTGAAATTTCATTTGGACCTTCCTAGCCCGAGATATAGCAAATCACCCTAGGTCACTTGTTTATGACTCTATTCTTGAGGAGGATGGAACCTTGATTTGGAGGAACCATAAATCCTGAAGTATAGAAAATATGAGCCTACAAAGTTTACACAAGGTACAACATGAATTTCTCTTCATCTTGTTAAAGTTTCATCTTTTGATCCTTCTCCAGTCTTGCGTTATAGAGAAAGTTCTAGAATGACTAAATTCAGTCTTCTAGGGTTTTCAAGGATGAAACCCTAATTTCCATTAGCTACCATTGTAGCTATGATTTGGCTGCACAGTGAAAATTTTATGATTCAGAAACTGCTACCACCAACATATGCACCCTATTAAGGAAATTTATCCTAGACCTCCTTTCTTCATGATCTATGGAGAGAACACCTTCAACTAGGAAGCCCTAGTTCCTGTAGCTGCATAGTGCCTTCTTTCAGAGAGGCTCTTATACCATGTTAGATTTTCTTAAGATTTGATTAGATTATCTAGGATCCTGATATAAAAGATTAACAAGTACAGAAAATTGAATAAGATATAAAATATACACAAGATACAAAATACACAAATATTTTCATCGGGGAAACCATAAAGAAGAAAAACCCGCAAACTTATTTAGAATAGTAAGATGATCAAAAGCAGTAATAAGAAATGTTCAACGTATATCTCTCTCTCCTCCTTTGATTGTGTGTCTCTCTCTCATGTGATTTAGAGAGTGTGTAAGGTGTGTATAAATAAGGGAGAGTTCCACCATATTTATACCCTTTCAAGTCACTGAACAAATATAATACTCAATCCTACATGTCATCTCACATGGGGCCCACTTCGCCTAGAGAGACCAAAATTACATATTACATGATGTTACACTTGGGGCTATAGCCCCAACTTACAATAGAGGTTGTACCTCAAGGTCTAGACACAATTTAGACATCCTGTGAAGGGGTAACACACATCCCAAATGGGGGTACAACAACATACAATGATAATATCGATTAGAATATCTTTCGAAGTTACAAATACATCAACACCTAAGTCACCCGCATTGTCATCTATATTTAAAAGTATATATATTTCAACCACTGGATGAATAATTTCAACTATATATAAGTTCAAAAAAAAGAATCACATAGTTAAAAATTAATTACCTTGTGCATGTGATGTAAATACTGTTGAATTATTGTAACTTTGAACTATATTTACTTATTATACTTCGATGTTCCTATTGGGAGAATCATTTGTATTTCATTATGCCCCAATGTTCCTATCGGGAGAATTACTAAGAGTCATGAGGAAATCCCCTCCATTGTAAGTTGGGTCATTAGCACCCTAATTAATATAATATTAAGTTGTTTGAGTCCTCCTAGAGAAGTTGGCCTAGTCAGTTTTAGTGGGGCCGACATGGTTGAGTGAAATGTCAAGTGAACTGAAGATTATAAATAGAGGTGAGGTGCTCCTCATTTAAACACACTCATACTCACTTGTGTAGCGCATAAGAGAGAAAGAGAGTTGTAGCTGCAAGGAGGAGAAGGATTAGTGTGGGATTTTCTCTTTTCTCTTTTGATCATCTATATTGAGGAAGATTTTGCTGGGTTTTTCCCATTAGGGTTTTCCCAGGATAAATCTATGTTGATCTTGTGATATTATTTATTTCAATGATCTTGTCTATATGATTTTGTTATGAAATTAAAATTGAATGCTCATGATATAGATTAGAATATGGAATATTAACATGGTATCATAGATAACCTGAATAGGACAGCTTTCACAAGGTGAAAAATCCGTCTCTCTCTCCCCGACAAGAAATTAGGGTTTTGGGAAAATTTTAAATTTTTGAAGAATTGATTACATGGAAAGTTGTGCCCTCGTAGAGCGTATCTTCTGATCATGAGATCAAAGTATTTGAAGGAGTAGATATCCAAGAAATTCAAACCCTAGTTTGACTTATGGACCAGAAAACTGCTAGAAGCTGCATTGCTTAATCTCGCAAGTCAGATTTGAAAGGTGAAGAATTAAGATCTCTATAAACCAAGCACACCAGTCAACTCGCTTAGTCAAGAACATATCCTGGTAATATCAACTTATTATTTTCCAAAATTTCAATTTTTTGTGATCTCCTGATGAAAGGGCCCCAAGCACCAAGCTTCAGAACAAACTAGAAGGCATAGAGAATTAAAGAGCATGGAAATACAAAATTTTCCTCATTCTCAAGGAGAATGATCTTGAAAAATATATCAAGGATGAATTTGCAGAACCTGAAGATTCTGAAGAAAACGATAAGCACAAGAAGGATTTAAATAGGGAAAAAATGACTATTGCTGACTCTATCAAGGATCACTTGATCCCTCAAGTGTCATCCAAGAAGACTCCGAAAGAAAGGCATGATGCCCTAGAAATAATGTATGAAGGAAGAAACATAAATAGAAATATGAATATAAGAGCTCAATTGAAGAGCACCAAGATGAGTCATGGAGAATCCATCCATGAATACTTCACAAGGGTCTCCCAGTTCAAAGAACAAATAGAATCCATTGGAGACAAACTTGATGAAGATGAGTTGGTTATGACTACTCTCAATGGTCTCACTAGACCTTGGGAGTCATTCATCCAAATGATGTGTTCCAGAAAGGAAACCATGAAGCTTGATATTGTATGGGAAGATTGTATTCATGAGGATACTAGAGTGGAAAATAGAGAAGCTCTACTAAAGGAAGATGATCAAGCCCTAGCCACTCATACCAAGAGAAGAAGAAGTCGACCCAACTTCAAGAATGGAAACCACAAGGAGTCTCAACCTCCCAAAAGGTTCTGAAGAACAAGAGAAAATATCCCAAGTAGGGACTAATCTAGCTTTCAATGTTTTCATTGTGATAAGATAGGACACATTGCCAGAAATTGTCCTTTGAAGAGACAAGAATATAAGAAGAGGAACAAAAATTACAAAATACATCATGCACATCTAGCTAAAGATGACGATGAAGAAGAAGAAGAGGAAGGACTTCAAAAAAAGCAAGCAACAGAAGATGATGCATAAGAGTATGTAATATTATGTGCACTCTCTGGGTCTATAACACCTAGAGAAGACACTTGGCTTATTGATAGTGGTGCTTCAAATCACATGACGAGACAAAAGAAAAATATGTCAAAACTTGAAGAAAATAACTCTCCTTGGAAAGTATCTCTAGGATATGACTATCAATATCCAATCAAAGGAATTGGTGAAGAAAGCTACAAGCTTGATTCAGGAAGTCCCCTTGAAGATGAAGGAAGTTTTATGTACCAGGTCTAAAGAAGAATCTACTTTCTATCTCAACTTTAGATAAGAAAGGATAAATAGAGTTGCATTGATAGCTGGCCAAGTACTCATGTGGCCCAAAGGAAAGTCAATTGAATATGCAGTTGTCATTGATGAAGAAGAAGGAGGCTTGTATAAACTCAAGGGACATTTAGAAACATCCCTTGTTCATGAGTCCACTAATCCTAGTGAACTGTGGCATAGAAGGCTTGTCCACTTTAATTACAAAGCATTACCTCATGTGAAAAAAGTAGTGATGGGATTACTAGACTTGAAGATCAACCATGAAAGAATTTGCAAAGGATGTGAGAAAGGGAAGAATACCAAGAATCCATTTTCAAAGAGTGAAACAAAAACTAAAGGTACGTTGGAATTGTTTCATTTAGATGTGTGTGGTCCAATTTCCTCCACATCTTTGAGTGGTTTTGAATACTATATTACATTTATTGATGACTATTCAAGAAAGACATGGATATACTTATTGAAAGCAAAGAGTGAGTTGTTTGAGAAATTTAAGGAATTCAAATCCTTGATAGAGAATCTTACAGACAAAAGAATCAAGACACTCCAATCAGAAAATGGTGAAGAATATACTTCAAAATAATTTGAAGCCTTTTGTAAAGATGCCAGAATCAAGAGGGAACAAACTACTCCCTACAATCCCCAACAAAATGGTGTTGCGGAAAGAACAAACATAACCATCATGGAGGTAGTGAAGACAATGATATATGATCAAGATCTTCCAATGCATCTATGGGAAGATGCAGCAAGAACTGTTGTCTATGTACATAATATAATATCTCATAGTGCTCTTGGATTCAAGACTCCAGAAGAGATGTTCACGAGAAAGAATCCTGAGGTAAGTCACCTCAATATATTTGGTTGTCGAGTATATGTTCATATACCGAAAGAGAAAAGAACCAAGTTGGACCCCTCTGGAAAGAAGGGGATATTTGTTGGATACTATGAAGTATCCAAGGAATTCATAATTTACATTCCTTGATTCCATCACATGGAAATTAGTAGAGATGTAACATTCGATGAATACGTAGCTCTCAAGAGATCCATAAAATGTCAACATGAAGAAGTGTATGAGGAATATGCACCTCCCAAAAATGTAGAGGCTACATTCCTCCTTGAATATGAAGCACCTGAAGATCATGATATGACAGAATCACAAGAACCTCCTACGATGGAGATATCATGGAAGAGAAATCCTGCTTGTGAAAGAGAAATTATACAAGAAGCAGAAAGATATGGAGCTCTTGAAGGATCCAAAAGGATAAGCAACAACCACAAGATATTTTTTCAACTATGTAGCTTTAATGTGTGATCTTGTAGATCAAGAACCTACAAACTATGAAGAATATGTACAAAAGAAATAATGGGTAGAAGCAATGACGGAATAATACAAATCTATAATGAAGAATGATGTCTGGGATATAGTTCCCAAACCATAAGGAAAGAGTGTAGTATCCTCCAAATGGATCTACAAGATAAAACATGCAGCAGACGGAAGTATAGAGAAGTACAAGGAAATATTTGTGGCTAGAGGTTTCTCTTAGAAAGAGGGAATTGATTATGAAGAAAATATTGCACCAGTAGCACGACATACTTCAATTAGAGCCATCATGGAACTTGCATCCATGATGAAGTGGAACTTACACCAAATGGATGTGAAAACAACTTTCCTGAATGGTGTGATTGATGAAGAAGTATACATAGAACAACCATAAGGATTTGAAGTTGAAGACAAACAGACTCACATATGTAAGTTGAAGAAGGACATGTATGGCCTGTAGCAAGCTCCTAGAGATTTGTATGGAAGGATATATAGTTTCCTGATGAGCATAGACTTTAACAAGAGCAAAATTGATCCTAACCCTTACTTCAAGGTTATAGAAGATGAACCTGTCATACTATTACTGTATGTGGATGACCTAATTCTGACAGGGAAGGAGAAACAAATTGTGGAATGCAATAAGAAGCTTGCTGAAGAATTTGAGAAGAAATACCTTGGGTTAATGCATTATTTCCTATGTCTGGAAGTATGGTATAACTAAGAAGGAATATTTCTCAATCAAGGAAAGTATGCAATGGAAATTTTGAAAATATTTGATATGTTGGAATGTAAAGCCATGGACACACCCATGGATACTAACATGAATTTGTTGGCTAATGAATCATCAGAACTAGTGGATGTGACTCAATATAGACAGATTATTGGGTTGTTGATGTATCTAAAAAATACCAGAACATAATTTTTTTTTGTTGTGAACACCTTGAGTCAATATCTAGTTCAACCTAGACATGTTCACCTGGTAGCTGCAAAACATGTGATGAGATATCTGAAAGGAACTATAGACTTTGGTCTATACTACGATGGAAACCACGATTATAGATTGTATGGCTAGATAGATGCATATTGGGATGGAAGTGTCTTAGAAAGAAGAAGCACATCAGGTGGATGTTATTGTCTTGCGTCTTCTATGATTTCATAGTTTAGTAGGAAACAGTACAGTGTTTCTCTTAGCATGGCTGAAGCAGAATATATAGCATCTTGCTCTGCTAGTTGTGAAGCCATATGGATTTGGAATTTGATGTCAGGTTTATTCAACCTGGAGTTGGATACCACAGTGATTCTATGTGATAACCCAAGTTGTATAAAGATGATGGAGAAACCAGTGTTCCACGATAATTCAAAGCACATAGAAATCTAGTATTTCTACATTTGAGATATGATACAAAAGGGAGCCATAAAGCTCCAGTATGTGAGTACCGATAAACAAGTTGCTGATGTGTTGATGAAGCCTCTATCTTGAATAAAGTTTGAATATTTTTGAGACAATCTTGGTGTTGTTCGAAAAGAACTTCCCTGAAATGGGGAGAAGTGATGTTGCAGTGGGAGTGTATCATCCCTGGAAATTTGTACTAAAGTGATCCATAGACTTATGTCTCCAAGAAAAAATCAGGATTGTATCATTCCTGGAAATTTGTCCTAAATTGTATCTAGTAACTTCAGTCCTTGAGAATGTTGTGGTATTGTATCATCCCTAGACATTTGTCCTAAATTGTATCCGGTGACTTCGGTCCTCGAGAATGTGGTAGGATTGTATCATTCCTGGACATTTGTCCTAAATTGTATTCGGTGGCTTCGGTCCTCAAGAATGTGGTAGGATTGTATTATCCCTGGAAATTTGTCCTAAATTTTATCTGGTGGCTTCGGTCCATGAGAATGTGGTAGGATTGTATCATCCTTGGACATTTGTCCTACATTGTATTTGGTGGATTCAGTCCTCAGGAATGTGGTAGGATTGTATCATCCCTAGACATTTGTCCCAAATTGTATCAGGTGACTTTGGTCCTCGATAATGTGGTAGGATTGCATCATCCCTGGACATTTGTCCCAAATTGTATCAGGTGACTTTGGTCCTCGAGAATGTGGTAGGATTGCATCATCCTTGGACTTAGTGCTAAAGTGATAGGGAGTGATTATCCTGTAGTTGTATCCGATGACTTCAATCTTTGAGAATGTGGTAGGATTGCATCATCCTTAGACTTAAGTCCTAAAGTGATCCGTATACTTTCGTCTTCGTATTGTGGATTGCAGGTTGTTGCTGCTGATGATGATGTTATTGATCGAAATATCAGAGTGTGATGATGATGTTTCTCAAAGTATTGCTTATGACGATGATGATGTTGCTCAAAGTATTGCTTATGACAATGATGATGTTGCTGATGACAATGATGATGTTGCTCAGATAATTGCTGTTGTTGATGATGATGATCGAACGGACAAAGTATTATTGACGATGATGCTACTGAAAACTAAAATACTGATGATGATGTTGTGGATAGAAAATGTTGATGTTGCTGAAATTAAAGATGAAGACTATATGTCAAAGATGATGAAAAATATTCCAATGATTTATAGATGTATCACCCTGATAATGTTGAAGATTCTCTCTCTCCTTCTCCTACTATTGTTGTAGAATTCCCTTCTCATTAAGGGGGGGTGTTGAATTATTGTAACTTTGAAGTGTATTTAAAAATTATATCCCGATGTTCCTATAAGGAGAATCATTTGTATTTCATTATGCCTCGATGTTCCTATCGGGAGAATTAATAAGAGTCATGAGAAAATCCCCTCCGTTGTAATTCGGGTCATTAGCACCCTAATTAATATAGTATTAAGTTGTTTGAGTGCTCCTAGAGAAGTCAGGCCAGTTAGTTTTAGTGGGTTTGTCTTGGTTGAGCGAAATGTCAAGTGAACTGAAGAATATAGATAGAGGTGAGGTGCTCCTCATTTGAACACACTCACAGTCACTTGTGTAGTGCATAAGAGAGAAAGAGAGCTATAGCTATAAGGAGGAGAAGGAACAATATGGGGTTTTATCTTTTATCTTTTGATGATCTTTATTGAGGAAGCTTTTGCTAGGTTTTTCCCAGAGTAAATCTGTGTTGATCTTGTGATAATGTTTCTTTCAGTGATCCTGTCTATATGATTTTGTTATGAAATTTAAATTTAATGTTGATAATCTATCTTAACAAATATTGTAGTGGCCATTCTTTTGTAACCATTTCTCATTGCATACCTTAATTCATTTTAATTGGTCTAATGACTATATTCATTTAACTATATACAATAATTTAAATCCATATTTTTTCATGGGGAGAAGAGCAAGTGGTAAAATTGAAATGGTTGTAAATGGAAGGTCTCATGCTCAAATACCCCCAAATTGACCCATGCACCATGGTTCGGGCTATGTGGATGCACCTAAGGGTATAATGGTATCAGGTTTGGATCCCTAAAAGCCGTGTCACGCGAGGACTAACCCCATCCCTAGTTATCAATTCCTGTAGTCATATATATATATATATATATATTCAATTGTTATAAATGCATAATAAATTAGGTTTTATTGATAAACTTGTGAAGCACCCTCTAATTAAGGACTTCCTAAATTATCTCAAATAATGTGTAATTATTAATTTATTTGCACCTAGTCATGCATGTACTTAAGATAAAACAAATGATAAATTAAGTTTATCAGTATCCAATAAATGACCCCAAAATTAAGTCAATATTACTAAAACATTGATTATATCTTAAAAAGGTAGAAAATTAAAATCATATAAAATTAAATAGCTGCGAGCATATAAAAATCAATATCTACAAGCATATATTATTTATTAAACCTCTATGACTTTTTTTGTGTGTTGTGGTGTCTGAAGGCCCATTCCTCATACTTTCTTTTCATCAACAATCATTCTTTTCATCAACAATCATTTTGGCCTCTAAGAAAGCGAATTTTTTAAGTATAGTTTTATCAAAAGTAAATAGTTATTTCCTTGATTGTTTAACTTTGTGATGTTCTCCCTAAATTTGTTCAAAACCACATATAAGGAAGTCATAATCTATAAAATTCAATGTTGACATATTGAAATATAATAGGTAAACAAATAGAAACATGGGTGACTAAATATAAGACTGATTTAAACACATTTCATTTAATATGGGTTCTGATGCTCTTTCTAGTGTTGAAGAATCTATGAAGGCCCATTTATCACCCCATAGTACATTTTTTAACCTTCTATATAGATGTTGTAATGTTTTTTTCCTCTTAGCATTGCTTATTTGAGCCCAATGTTTATTTTTTTATTTTGATCGCTTCTTTAAGACTGATAAAAGTTTCTTGATGGAAAACCGCGCCACTCGAAAATTCCAATAATTCTCATTTTCTATTAACTTTTGTATTTCCGTAATGGAGTTCATCTATTATGTCTTCTATTGATACAGATATTCACATATGTTTATGGTGATGTATGTTCCCTATTCTTAAATATTAAGATGGAGGTCATAGAATGAATTTAAGTACCATGAAAAATATAGTACATTGCATTCAATCACATTCTTAACTTCTTAAAAAAAATTAGGATAAATCATACCACCATTAAAATGCTTAAATCAACCATGTCTGAGACCCTAGTAACTTGATATTTTATGTACCAAATTAAATTAATTCATATCTATGTATGGTCTCTCTCTCTTCATTGTCTTTTTTATAAATGTTGCAAATTTTTTTATCAATCTTTTCTACAACATATATCAAAATTTTCCATGTAAATTTTCTACGCCAAAGCTTCCAAGAACTTATGTTGATTCCAATGATGGTACCTATGGTAGACTCTAGATTATTCAAGATACACAGCCATGTCAACAATATTAGGGCTTGAGACAATACAACAATATCCTCATTATGAGCTCATAATGTCACATATGGGAATAAAACCTAGATGGGGAGGATAACACTCTGTCTCATAACCACTCACAATAGAACCAATTGACTTCTACAACATAAAACATACTATCGTAAGTAAAAAATATAATTATTAATGCAACTTTTAATAAATTACATACAAATATTTTGATATTATGTAACAAAACTAAAGTATGAAATTATAACTCACTTGGGGATTGTTACTTGTAACATAACCGTTACATCCATGACAAGATTCAAATCCTATCTTACATGAATTTAGACTAATCTCAATTTAAGTGAACATGGATTAGCTATGAATATCTGTTTCCGGTACTTGAAATCTTGGTTTCCAATATTTGATATATTGGTTTCCTATACTTGATATATTGGTTTCCAATAGTTGTGATTTTAGTTTCCAATATTGTGTACGTCGGTTTCCAATACATAAGTTGTCAGTTTCCAAAAACTGATATATTCGTTTCCAATAGCATTGAGGCCATAATATTAGGGGAGAAAGGGAAGTAGTCAATTCCCTTTCTTTTTTTCTTAATAGGAGGAGTCATGAGCCACTGATATATGGTCATTTATTATGATATTATGCATGATTCAAGTGGGAATAATAGGAATTGAACGATCCAGAGGAGATTTTTAACCATATTGTAGCACCAACATGACTAAAACCATCATGATTATCATTCTTCTTTTGAGCCCCTTTCCACCACCCATGATTATAAACAGAAGGAGTTGCTTCCCTTTCTCAAGCTTGACTTGTCATTCTCATTCTCAGAACGAAGAGGAGTAGTGGCCCCCGAGAGTAAGACCATAAGGAATGATTATCAAACTTATTTTGAAATAGGTATTTTGTAATTTTGTTAATATGTTTGTAAATCATGTATATGTTGTAGAAAGTGGGAATAGAAATCAAGAAAGAATGTTGGATATTGATTTCTCCTACCATGTTGTGTATGTATAGGAATTTTAGCTACTATTAGGAAATTACACATGTAGGTAAATTTCAAATCCGTGCAACTTTAGGAATTCAGAGGAAGTATACTTGACATACTATCTCAAGAGTTATTTAAAACATGAATAAAACACTATTAATTCAATAATCAGTGATAGTCTCACCTTGGTCTTGGTTTCACAAACAACATCATTTCATACATTCATCATAAAGACATTTTTAATTCAAAAAAACTAGTCGGAGTTTCTCCTTGGTCCTAGTATTCTAAAAGAAAAACATTCCCATTCCATATATACAATAGTGAGTACAAGGGGGGATTAATTCATATCTGTTGTGGTCCTATTGTATTTTAGATCAACTAAAACCTTTTAGAGATCCTAAGCTATGAAAAATAAAGGAAGAAAAAGGAGAGGAGAACACAATAATTTGATAGATTTGGGAGACTTGTGTCAACTCCAAAACTCATAAAACATGATGTACCTCCATTTGAACCTCTTCAGATGAGATTTTATATGTTTTTTGATGTCGATTGTTCCTTATAAGGCCGGACACACCTCCTTACCATAATTATGGAATCCTCATATTTTTTTCTGATGGTTTTGTAACTTATTTTGGGGACAACTCAACCCTAGTATGCATCACCCATTGACTTCAAATTCTTGTGCACGCGTCTCTATGTGGACGTTGAAGAAATGAAACTAATTTTGGTATTTAACAACATTGGTGTACCCTCTCTGGTATTGGACAACATCTGTGAGTGAAATTTTCCAGTCTGACCTTCGTGAAAATTATCCAATGCAATGCTAAGTAAGGATGGTGGCAAGAAGGGATAAATACTAAATTGTGGTGGCACCATATGAAACATACTCAACAAAAGTTGCATGACACTCAACAAATTCATCCAAGATCACAAATAATCACTCTCCCAATACTCCCTAAAATGTAATAAATACATAATAAAGGATGAGAGAGTCAAATGTTTAATTATTTACATAAATAATAACAATTCTTTACAAAGTGGAAGCTTGATTATATAGAACTAGAAAAATATTAAAAAACAATAAAATTAGCCTAAAAAACCAATCCAAATGCTTAAAAATCAATCCTGATGGATTTTTTTTGCTATCCCGACTCTACAATGATTTTCTAACCTTTCAGATGTTAGGATCGACAACTTAGAAGAATCTTGTATATGTTGTTTGGAAGGTTCCAACTTCTGTTTTTTTTATTTCGGGATCGATAATTTTGAAGGGATGGTCTGTATCCACTTTGAAAAGTGTCACATATTGGATTTCCTGCCTACCGACTATATTACTCCTCACGTATTAACATGTATCCTTAAACAGTCAATCCCCATGACTTGCTTCTAGGACTACCACGTGATTTGACCCTGAACATTGATGATGAAACCTCTCTTCTGATCTCATTGTATGCCATTACACCTAACACAATATACATATTTTGAAGAACTGTGATATTTGATCTAAACTGTTGATGGTAAGACTCTTGTCTCGACTCTGAGTCCTGTATTTGACCCACTGACATTTCTGATTTTGTTTAATGAGATGATAGTTTTAACCATTGCCTATGGAGGGGGATATATCCTTTTTACGTTTAATGAACGATCCTTTTCCTTTCAATTGTTTGAATTTATTCTGAAAATATGCGAGCCTTCATTCTCTTCGTTGAAAGGGAGGGGCCATGCCAAACTTTGATACTAGTTCTAGTACCTCTAATGATCATGATTAATCCCGAGGATATGCATCATTGTATCTGATTCACGAGCGGAAAAATCATATCTGTTACCTCTGCCACATATCTCAAGACCTCCAATTGTATAGATATGATTTCACAATCTACGCAACTCACTTAGGGTCATTGACGACAAGATCTTTCCTTATATCTACTGCATATTCAGGGACCTCTGATGGTTTAGATTTGTCTTGATGAGTTACAAGATTTAATCATAACTGTTAATGGGTTGATATCGTATTTTTACTAATCCTTATATGAAAATCTTGTATATGACTTAGATCCTTATGGGTGATTTTCTATCTTTGAATGATGACCATCAGAACCATAAATTCTTTTTCTTTCCAGCTCTTTTCTTCATTGGATAAATACAACATTGGGGAAAAGGTGGGTACAACATTTCTCTTCATTGGATAATTGCGACATTAGGGGAAATTGTCGGTATAGAGAAAGACACAACAAACCCTTTGTTGAAACATATCCCTTGGAAGCCCCAATAAATAAAAACCAAAAAGTAAATTTTTTCAATACCAGATTCAGATCTCTATGCATGATCCAAATCTTCAAAGATCCAAATCTTCAAAGATCCAAATTTTTTATTCAGGATTGGGAACTATCCTTTATTTGTTCATTTGAGAAATTCCTCGTTGAACACTATCCATATAAGATATTATAAACAAAAATTGGTTTCATATACTCTATATATTTACAAAAAATAAGTATCAATATAGATACAATATTGTATTACATCACAAGAACATTCACCATGAAATCATTTTCTAATTCTCTGAAATGAATAACTAGGAAAAATTTATGTAAGGAATTTAGAGTATCTATTCATGCCTATTTTTGGTGGATGGATTAGAAAATTACAAAGATTAGACCATATAAGTCTGTATTTTTTCAAATAACCATCATATTCCCAACTCATAGGGGTTTAAAAACATTTTTCCTCTCTATTATGCCCACTATGATACTTAGCTTCATCTATAAACAAGATGTTTGATTTATCATGTCTTCCCTCATAAATGTAAAACACCTTAGATATTTTCTTCTGGTAGAAATGTAACAATTTTCCGTCCCGACATCTCTTGCAACTTCGTGACCATTACCATAAATTTCGATGGTTTGGGACGAAGCTTGTAGTTTTTTCCGTTCACTTTAATATTTTCTTTGAACTTTTCTATGGATTCACTGTGCAATAAATATTGTAGTTCTAAAATCAAAAAAACTTTTTTTTATTCCCACCCCAAAAAAATTCTCAATGTATATAAATATCATATACTCTATATTTAAAAAAACCGCATATACTATAAATTAAATAATGAAAAATTATTAGTGTTCTAATGTGATTACTTGAAGAAATGGAGCATTGCACATTTTTTCTAGTGTCCCATTTCATTTCAGTGTTATCCTCTTTTTCTCAAGAAAGAAAATTAACATAAATAACAAAAAATCCATGTTTGTTATTTTCATTATCTTAAAAATGTATGTTACTAATGGAAATGAACCCACAACAACCAACCATGGGTCATCTTTTTCTACATGAGAACCATCACTGATAATTGATTTTGAGTATTTGGTAATCATTGTATCAAATTATAGCATGACTAGAGTATAGATGGAACCTTCATCAATTGTCTCATTTTCCTTGAACACTTCCACTTTTGTTTCCTCTATCCAAGAAAGAGAAGTAAAAATTAATATTTTGTCTATGTTCATAATTTTGATAAGAATATATGAACAACAACAACAACAAGGATATATTAGTCCAAATAAAATACAAAATGCACTGCATGATAGAGGAAAATGGGAACTGGATGCACCAATTAGCAAGATCATTCCCATAAAGGAAATATCAAGCTATAACACAACCCTATGAGTATAAAAAAATTATACCAACAATCCACTATAGCACTCTAATGTTCCAACCAAATTACAGTCACTTGAAAAATAATGTATTGATATCAAATTGACAACAAAAAAAACTATAGGATTCCAAAAGACTAATTGAGCTGCAATATATTCATAAAAAGTACACACATTTAAATAAAATTGTGCAATATAACATGTAGGAGCATATTAATTACCAAATGGATCACATGGGAGATGGATGGAGGGTCTCAACTACCCTTCATGTGGACAACCCTCAATCAACTCCCTCATTCCAATTAATACCCCGCAACAAATGAGGTTAAGGGAATTTATGGCTTTGGCTCTTTGGCCTCCGCATAGGGAAATTCTCTGTACTTTGGTAGTCATGATCCTCCTCTTGAGTGACATTAATGTTCATGGGGATTATATTCATAATAATTTTATCTTAGAAAGTTTCTCATATTAGGAAATATGAGTATGGCTTCTTTGAAACATTTTTATCCAACACTTTTGGGGAAACATTCTCCTATAGTGGCTTCTACTCACAGGATTTGTGCATCCACTTTGTCCAATTCCTAGGTATTGTTATATTTAAATCCTATAACCATCATGTGATGAGAGACTTAACCCCTATGTTTTCCCTTAATCCCAAAACTTGGAGTGGAAACTTGCTCTATTTGTCAATTCTACTTGAAAAAACCTAGCACCGTGCTTACCCTTTGTCTGATGAGTGATACCTTCTTTAGCACCACCTGTGTCCTATTATAGAAAAGTGGTGCCACCACTTATAGGATTTGTTCTTAAAGCGGTTCTCATCAAAACCGCTCTGTCATAAGGGAACAAAAACAGTACCCTGGGTAAAATGAGAAAAAGATAAGTTTCTTGAGGCTTCTAGATCATGAGCCTCGTGTCCTCCCTTATCCCTATCAATATGGGTTAGTTTGAGCTCAAGATCCCCCTTGGTAGGATATTGGAGCCACCTCACCCACAATTCTCTCAACTATCCCTATCCATTGAGCCTTATAAATACAAGCTCATATCCATAGTTGAGGGGGAGAACTATAGAGGTATTGTTATGCTGTTGAATTGACTACCTAGTCTAAATCATTGGAGAGCATAGAGAGCAAGTTGGAGCTTATGGGGATGAAGTGTTTATCTCATGGAGGAGCTTGTTGACACTAAGGAAATAGTTGTAAGCTTCTTCATTCATTCCTAATGCAAAGCTGATTTCCGTCCCACATATCTGTTGTTTTGATTTCACATGTATATGTTATTAGATTCCTTAGTCACTAGTATGGATATGTAGATGATTTTATGGTAGCTTTGATGTTCTTGTATGTTTGACATGTTTTCAGGTACATAGGTTCATGACCGAAGTAGTATTCTAGGTGTCTACAACATTCAGGGAAGGTCTTCATCCTTTTTCGTTCACTCATTTGTTTTGGATCTGAACCATTCAGACCAGAGGAACAACTTCTGTCCATAGAAGGTGCAATATTCCTAGTAAAAAATCTAGTGACTCCACTATGGCCCACAAAGAAAAATTCAGTTGATCTGATCTTCCTCAGTCCTTGAACTATTGTAAGAATCCAGGCTCCATGTCCAACTCTCTTCAGTCATATCTGTCATCTGACTTAGTGAATTTTGGTTTGAAACTTTTAGATATGTTTAGATCTAAAATATTTCGACTTTATATGCTCTTTGTTATTGTCAATTCATCAATATTTACCTTGATTTGATTAATTTCTAACTTGATTTTTTGTTCTTCTTGTGTTTTGGATCTATTCAGGGAACCACACATGTGCTGTTGGTAGCAAGCAGTGCCACCGCCTAAAATTTGTTAGCCATAAGTGGTGCCACTGCCTGAGTCCCATTATCTATAAGCGGTGCTTGTCCAAAACCACTCTATCAAGACCCCTCAGTGCGGTGCCAGGTAGGCCTTGTTGCAGAACTAGTTTTTTATCATTTTTTGCAAAAAAGTTGGATTTTCTTTGCTTTCATCCCTGCACTGCCATGCTTGTGTGTTAGAATCTGTATGCTCATGGTTGAAAATTCTGTGGTAAAATATTGGTTTGATTGAAGAATTGAAAATCTATATTAGTATTGTTGATTATTCATTTGTTATCATTCTTGTTGGTTGTGATTTTGCAAGGAATTTTTTGAAAGATTAGGTTTCAATTAGTTCTCTTTTCATATATTTTATAAATATTGAAAGAAAATCCATTTGCTTATCATCTTAATTTCATTTTTTCCATAGGGGACTTCTTTTTTCTTTTAAAAAGAGTTTTTATTATTATTGAGATTAGGTCATTATCATCACTGAGCATAAGGCATTGGATCTCTGATTAGCCTCACAAGCTTTCAGGTTCTCTTTGTTCTTTTGTCTCTCTTGCATTAGTACTATCTCATCAAAAGAAAAATAGTGTAGTTTTAAGTTAGATCTATCTATGTTTCAAGAAAAATTGAAAAAATAGAGTGCATATACATGTAGAGTGCTTGGTGTTTTTCTTTTAGGAAAAGAGACTCTTACCCTTTTGATTGCTTTCAAAAAGAAAAATGAATTTGGAATGTGTTGCTTGTCTTTAGATTTGATTTGTTCAAAGTAGTTGTTTGGGAATTTTTTATTTTTAAAAATGAAAATAAAATACTCTCTTTCCCTCCCATAGGTAGGCATACCATGAACGGTAAAGTGAAATATCTGCATCTACATTTTGCAAGGTTTTACTTTTTCTATCAAAATTCCATGTATTCACCTAACCATACACTTTAAAATTAATGGTAGTTATAGGATAAAATTTACATAGAAATTTGAGTGATAGGTTAGTGATGTGTTTGGGCATCGTTAAGTGTAGGATCTGTTGTTACTCGTATGCATTACATCCCAGGAATCCCACGGTTATTCCACGTATCGTCGGTATATCGAACGACCTTTCACATACCCTTGAGGTATATAGAAAGGTATTTCACATACTCAATTGTATATAGGAAGGCCCCTTGTAAACGGTTATGCATCAGACAACACTACTACCAATTTGAGCTACCATGTACCTTGCGTATATCAAGAGACCCCACTAGGATACCTTATCTATTTGAGAAAATCCCTTTGTCCATATTGATTGGATCCATACACAAAAAAAAACATTCACGGATATTACTACGCACGTACCCTTGAGGTATATCGCAAGTGGCACCTTATTGACAATCCTGGTCACGAGGCCTGACTATCTAAACTCCTCCTGTCATTTAAGTTTGCTTGTTTGGCCTATATCTTGAGTAGGGAAATTTTTGGTGTGTTTTCTAGTTTTGAGACCCTAGGTTAGATAGGAACTGTACAAACTAGCTGAATTAAGACAGTCTAGAAGAGTACAGGGCTTGCCACTTGATTTTATTCTTGTTTCAAGAGAAAATCCTATGGAATTTATCAACCAAGGAGTTGCTACCAACTCTCAAGTCGAAGAAAATGTGGTTATATAAAGCAAGGATCCATATCCTTCACACGTGCCTCCCTTGGCTTAACAACCTTCTTAGGGTAATACTTCATTCTATTCTCCCATAGAAGGTCATGTTGATGATACTACCTATCCAGATTATGGTCCCAATGATCCATTTTGGGATACCTTTATAGGACAAGCCATTGCTTCGTTTGGCACCTATTTAAACTCTTCTAAATAATTTCACCAAATGAAGAAGAACATAGACAATACCAGGAAGCTATTCTCCATGCACAAGAAATTGAGAAGAAAATAGATAACATATTGGCTACACCACCTCCTCATTCAACAGTTTTTCCTATGGGATATCGCTCACTTGCTGATTCCATGAGACCCATCGAACCTATTCTAGATCGCACTGTGACTCCACATAATCTAGGGAAACTACCAACCCCACCACCTCCCATATTATGTCTGTTCCAAATCCTCCTGGGTCTTCTGCACTTGGTGCACAACATTCAAGTCCTGTTTCATCAACACCTTCTAGTGCCGAGGGGCAACCCCCGATACAACCTACTTTATATGTCACTGGAATTGTAGCTACTCATGGGCAGACCTGTAGTATAGAGAAATCTATAGTTTATGTCCCTCCTACCCACACAAATGTGGTTATCCCCCCGTCCAGTTTAGGTCAGTCCTTGGGGGCACAACAAGTAACCAATCAAACCTCTTGGGGGTATGGTTACATAGCAAATCAAGTACTTGTAGGAAACATTAATTACCAACCCAATCCTACAGGAATTCCTTATGCTGGAATTCCATATCCTAGTAATACTTTCACACCATGGGGGAAACCTAACTGGTCCTACATGCCAGCTATGGGAGGGATACCTATACATACTACGGGGGATGCCAGAGGATCACCTTATGGAGGTCCTCCCCCTAGGGGGCCTAATGGTCCTAGAGGGCATATTGGCATTCCTTATTATGGTTCTAATGGTCCTAGTGGTCCTAGGGGGCTTGGTGGCTTCCCTCCTAATGGTCCTGGAGGGTCTCGTGGCCCTCCTTCTAGTGGTTTCGAAGGCTTAGGAGGTTTACCTCCTAGGGGTCCCGGAGGCTCAAGAGGTCCTCCTCCTGGCGGTCCAAGAGGTCTTGATGGTCCTCCTCCCAGAGGCTCTAGTGGTCCTAATGATCCTGATCTCGGAAATCAAACCCCCGCAGGTGAATCTTCCGGCAGTTCTTCATCACAACAACCTACCTACCAGTCGAATTATGGTCCTACTGGTACTTATATGCCATATCAATATTACCAGTATGTGAAACCTAATCTTTAGTTACCTTTCCTAACAACTTTAGACTTTCTTGATCCATCCAAGTTGATTAATGATCCCATTTGACATAACCTCTCATGGCCTCCCATTCCGGTAAAGTTACCATCGGGCATTCCAAAGTTCAATGGGAAGCAGGGAGATGATCCAAAAAACCATGTCATGACATTCCATTTGTGGTGCTCTTCCAACTCCCTTATGGATGATTCAGTTCGTTTAAGACTCTTCCGATGAAGTTTGACCAGTACCACCGCGAAATGGTACATTGATCTTCTCCAGCATTCATTTGTGGATTTTGGCTCATTGGCAACTGTGTTTCTCACACACTTTCAACTTCCTATCTGTTATGAAAAGGGTATATATTTCTTAACTTCTCTGTGGTAGAACACCTCCACCCACATATCCGATCATATCCATGAGTGGAGAAGGATGAGAAGACTTATTAAGGCTCCTATGCCGAATTAGTTGTTAGCTGATTGGTTTACAAAATATTTGTTGCCTCCAATTGCCTAAGATGTGGCTATGGGCGGTGCCGTTACTGAAGAGAAAGCTATTAGTTGAGCCTAATATCTGGACTTGGTATATTCCCAGTTCAGAACATTGTATGACTTGATCCCTCAAGCTTCTCGCCCAAGCATCAATCTTGCCAAGCCACCAATAGAAACCCCTGTTGATGGGATTGTTGGTTCAATCTAGTCCTCGTCAACAGCAAAAACTGCCAAGCAACCCTAGACTTCCACCCCCTCTCCTTCAACTCCTAAGGTTTTCACTGAGGTAAATTCCATTCAGAGTATTCAAATGCTCAGCAACAATAAAAATAAAGGTAAAGCTAAAAACAAAAACCTAGAAACTAGCAGGATAATCCAAAACCAACCATCAATGAGAACGATAAAGGGAAAAGAAAAATGAAATATTTATGTCTGCTATGTGGAGGTGACCATTTAATGAAAGAGTGTCCTTTTCATGACGAAATCACCCAATTATTGAAAACTAATCTAGCACCCGCAGTTCTCACGGATTCTTTTCCCTCTCAACAACAACTGATAGACCACATGTCTAATTAGGGAAACTCTAGTTCTCCAGAGGAAATTTGTATGATGTCCTCGGATACTATTAGTTTGTAAACTTGAATTCAGAGTTATGACAAACCCACAGACAAGAAAGAAGACAATTATTCTTCAGGAAAAGCTCCCTCTACTGGTTCTCCTGAGTCGTCGTCTATAGTTCCCCTAACCATTGATAAACCTAATCTCGACATGGTTTTGCATCCACCCAAGAGTACTCTTAGGAAGGATGTTATTAACCCTGATGCCTGAGCTGCTCAATTTTATAATGTAGTTGAATATCTCACTCAGGCACCATGTGCAATGTCTACCTTGGAAGTACTCCAAAGTTGTCCTACACAATGCAAAAACTTGTTAACTACGTTAGGATATTTAGACCTAGAAAACACTAATTTTATTCATTTCAATGTCGAGAACTATAAGTCTATACTACCTCAAAAACTTGCTTTCCAAATCATAATGAAAGTAGTTAGAAAGAAGGTATTTAGAATTGTATTAGATGAAGGAGCTTCAACTTCTGTTTTGTCCCTGTCTTGTTGGAAAGCTATTGGCTCTCCCAAGCTTGTAACATCACCTACGACTCTGAAAGCCTTTAATGGATGAGGTTTCCAGCCCCATGGTTTCATACGAGCCCTTTTAGTTGAGCTTGGGGGAAAAGATATTTCTATTCAAGTGGAAGTAGTAGATTCCCCATTAGATTATAATCTCCTTTTAGGAAGAAATTGGTTTTACGCCATGACTGTTGTCGCTTCAACAGTATTTCGAACTATCCAATTTCCACATCTAGGGAGAATTGTCACCATTGACCAGCTCGATTTCTATATGCCGGATGTTACTACCTCTACGGCTAATAACATCCCTATGTTAGGCCATTCTCCTCCTACTTACCAGTCGATTGGGGTAGACATGTTGAAGGATTCATCCCTTATGGGGATTTTTTCGTCAACTCCTCCTAACATAGACATAGTGACAGTAAATATTATTTTGTTGTTTGATTATGATCCAAATTAAAAACAAATTTTTAAGTCCACCTCATTGAGTCCACATGAATAAATGTACAATGTGATTCAAACCCTTTCTGATGACCACACTGATGAGCTTCATTTGATGGCTTCGGACCCTTACCACTTGCCCTACTAGTTAGAACCCTCTCTTCCTATTCTGGATTATCTCTCTGAGACTTTTCCTTCTAATGAGTCCATTATGGAGATCATGAGTATGAATGAGCCTATATGGGAGGATCATCATCATAGATCCTCGTTCCTCCCAACACCAGTTTGGTAGACCATGATTTTGCATCCCTTTTTTCCATTGATATTGTCAACAGACCTCAAACTCCTATATTGTTTGAAGACAAATATTCTAAAGGAAACCTATGCAACATTACTCAAACAAATCCAATTGACATATTATCCAAGACTGGTACCCTTGAGCATGTTCATGTTGGGTAGAATTTCTCAGCAGAAGAATCTGAAGCATACAAAGCACTTTTCAAAGAATTTCGCTATGTTTTTTCCTGGTCTTACGAAGAAATTACGAGGATAGCCCCATCCATTGTGGTCCATGAAATAAAAACCTATCCCACTGCAAAACTTGTCAGGAAAAAACTAAGGCAATTCCATCCATGGAAAGTCGTAGCTATCAAAGCTGAAATAGAGAAACTTCTCAAAGCAAGCTTTATTTATCCTGTACCCCTGACGGAATGGGTATCAAACGTCATCCCTGTCAATAAAATGCAGGGCACCATTAGATTCTACGTTGATTTTAGAGATTTGAACAAAGATTTTCCCAAAGACAACTTTCCCACTCAACATATCGACTAGATTATCGACAACTATGTCGAAAGTGTCATCTTCTCATTTATGGATGGATTCTCGGGTTATAATCAGATTGAGATTTTACCCACCGATCAGCACAAGACAACATTCATTTTCCCATGGGGAACCTTTGCATATATGAAGTTACCATTTGGCCCAAAAAACGATGGAGCCACTTTCCAGCGTGCTATGTCCTATGTGTTTCACGATATAAAACATATTGTTGAACCATACTTTGATGAACTCCCAGCTCATTCATAGCGACGGGAGGACCACCATGGTCATCTTAAAGACATTTTCTTGAGATGCCTTTATTATGACATATGACTCAATCCTCATAAATGTGTTTTTTGCATTGAGAAGAGACTCCTATTAGGTTTTTTGGTTTCTAAGGATGGCATCTGGATAGATCCATTGAAAATTGCTACTATTTTAGCTCTACCAACCCCAACCAACCTTCTAGAACTCCAAATTTTTCAAGGGAACGAAAACTTCCTCCGCTGTTTCATGTGCAATTTTGCAGAGAAAACACACAGTTATACGTGTCTCCTTAAGACGGACACTCCATTCTTTTGGGCTGACTAAGCCCAATGTGCCTTTGATAATCTCAAACACACTCTGACTCATTCACCCGTGATACACCCCCCATATTATTCAAAGGATTTTCTCATATACATTACTGCCTCCACTACTACCATCACTATGGTTTTGGTGAAGGAGAATCCCGACGGTTAGGAGCACGTGATATACTATGCTAGTAAGAATTTCATGGATTCTAAAACTTGATATTCATGCATGGAGAAATTAGCATTGGCATTGCTGTTCAAAAAAATTTGTCACTACATTTTTCTTCACACAACCACCGCATTGGCAGACCAGAACCCTATGTATTACATCCTGACTCGTCAGGTGCTCGGGGGCAATTATTTCCGATGGATAGTCATCCTACAAGAGTTTGATATGGAATTTGACAAAGCCACATCAAATAAATCCTTGGTCTTTGCTGAGCTCATGTGTGATCTTACCTGTGCTTCGACGAAATATAAGCCTAGTGATTCATTCCAGGATGAATTTCTATTCCTGATAAGCACTACTAACCCATGGTATGGAGATTTTCTCATTTATCTCTAGACACAAAGGTTTCATCCTACTCTATCCCATGATGATCACTGCCATATTTGTCACCATGCAAAATACTAACTCATCTTGAATGACACTTTGTATAGGTGTGGTATCGATTAAGTTCTCCGGTGATTCCTTACCCACGAGGAAGCTGAACAAGTTTTGAATTATTTCCACTCTGGATCATGTGGCGGTCATTTATCTGGTATGGATACAGCCCAGAAAATCCTTTGCACTGGCTATTTTTGGCCTTCGGTCTTTAAAGATTGTCACGAGCCTGTTAAGAAATTCCCACCCTGTCAACATTTTTATCCGAAAAAGTGCACTCATCCTACTCCGTTACACCCCGTCATTACCGTTGGCCCTTTCGCCAAATGGGGGATTGTTTATATGCATTGTAAGCTTACCTCAGTCAGGGGGCATGGTTACATCATCGTAGCCATTGGCAATTTTACAAAATGGGATGAGGACATGCTCACATATGCAGAAGACAGTAAGACTGCCACTCTCTTCCTGTTCAATCATGTGATAGTTAGATTCGGAGTCATGTAGTCCATAGTTACTGATCACAGATCACATTTCCGTAATCAAATGATGGATGAACTAACTACCAAGCTAGGTTTTCGTCATGAAAAATCTATGCCATATTATCCGCAAAATAATTGTCAGGTTGAGGCCATTAAAAAAGTTTTGAAAATGATCCTTAGTTGGATGGTTGGAGACCATAAATCCAATTGGCACCATATCCTTTTCTTCGCTCTTTGGGATTACAGGAATTCGGTGAAAACAACTGCTGGTTTCACAGCCTTCCAGCTTGTCTATGGACTCAAAGTTGTCTTGCCGATTTAATGTCAAATTCCATCCTTAAAACTTGTCGTCGAACTTATCCTAAACACTTCCACAGAGGAAGAGAGATTTCTATATTTGAATAACCTTGACGAAACTAGAAAAGATGCTGCCGTAGCCAATGAGGCACACAAGAAATGTGTCAAGGCGTAGTATGACAAGTCTGTCCAACCTCGTGCCTTTAATGAGGGTGACCTATTTTTTACTTATGATCAGAGATATTACAAACTAGGAAAAGGAAAGTTCGAATCCATGTGGTATGGTCCTTTCGTTATTTCCAAAATTTTAGAGAAAGGGGCCTACGATCTCATGGACTATGATGGGATCCCCTTAGGACAACCTCATAATGGTTTGTACTTGAAGAGGTAATATGGCTAGATCTATCTTGTATAGTATCTTGTATATATGTATATTACTTGAATTTCAGTGTGCTTAAGTATTTTCAATATGGTTTTGAGTTTATTGTCCGTATCTGTTCATACCATGTTTTGGTTGTGTAGAGAAAATGGCTTTCTACGGCTTCGCTGATGGTTCTTGCTGCCACACCTTGAATCTTGCCTCATCTACTTGGGTTCTCTATTCCCCAACTTACGATTTGGTCATTTCATGAGTATTTTAGGTATCGAGTAGTCATAGGTCTTCTGACTAAAGCTGCCTCCCAAGATGTTTGCAACTTGGTAGTCTTGATGGACTCACAAATTGTGGTTTGTCATTTAAACCATGTCTATGCCATTAGGAATCCAGTGCTTCTCCATCTCTTCCAGAGGGTACGTTTATTAGAAAGGTCATTTGAAACTATTATTTATAGGCATATCCCTAGGGAACATAATGCAATTACTGACTCATTGGAAAATTACATCCTAGACTGGCATATTTCCCATTCATGACATGAAAATCAAACATGGTTCATTGTAAAGAAACTATAAAAGACACATAAAACTCATGTAAAATACATTCACCATTTGAGACATATAAACACCAAGGTAGAAGTCTGTATATATATATATATAAACATGTTTTACAAAAAATAGGTCATGAGACCCCATCTGAAGCACACAAGATTTCAGGTAAAAAATCATCATACAAAATTCCTGAAGCTATCTATCATCTTTCAATGAATACATCATGCACTCATCATATAATGATGCTTGTGGTAACAAATCACTGCCCGGGCTACTCTACGTCGCAGTCTGCTGAAACAAACCGGTACTCCCGCAATAGGCCTCTGGTACCTCAGTGGGAGGTCATCGATTGAGGCATCCGGGATGTTTAGAGTCAACCTTTCCAAGTTGTCCTCTATCTCCCCTATCACATCATCACTTGGTGGTACAAAACGGGCTCCGACTCACCTGTCTAATGGGGAGGCTCCCTCAGGTCGTGCTACTCCGATGTATGCATGAAAACATTCAAGTCTCGTTACTAAACATAAAAAATATGAAACTTCAAAACATAAAATCACTATTTCCATTTTAGGTTTTTTTTTTCTTACCGATATCACCCCACTATCCACTAGGTGGGAGTGGTAGGTCAAGGTCACCACTAAAGTCAGTGCCCACATATGCATAGTCCTCCACCATGAGGAGCTGATCTCTCAACCATCGAAAGAACGGGTCACCGAACTTTACCTTGCCTCTACCCACTCTAGTATGAGCCATGATATGGACCCACATCTGCATGTGAGGGTCTCATGCCCTCAACTTTGTAAAGACCACCTAGGGTCTCATCTATGAACCCACTCGAAAAAAAACAAGCTAGAATGGAACCGAAACCAAATTGCTTCAGATCCATGTAGCAGGGATTTCTCCCTTGCTACAGGGCAGGAATGGCTCCCTTTTTTCTATAGGATGGAAGGATAGGTTCCTGTGTGGAAATGCAGAGAAGAAAAATAGAAATGAAACTAGACAAAAGCAAAAGCAAGGATGGACAATGCCTCTGCGAACAAGGTTAGGGTTCCACTCCAATAACCTACAAACAACTATTAGAAACAAAAATCTTGCAAAAACATGTTAGAAATAAACCTGCAAAGAGAAAATAAAAACCTGCAAATAAGCTATGGATTAGACAAAAACAAAGAAACAAAACAAAACACACATGTATACCTTCTGTTTGGTGTAATGGGCCACCATGCCCTGGATGGAAGAAGCACCTCTCTCTTTTTTCTTGGCTATGGAGGAGCTATGGCTCAATGGAGGAATGAATGGATGAGAGGAGGGATGTGGGTGGCTTGAGAGACAAAGGGTCTCAAGGCATCCATGGGCAGCATAACAGTATGCAAGGGAAGAGTTGTTTGAGAGTGACCCACACCCCTCCTTTTATATCTTTTCTGGGGATTTTTAGGTTTTAAGCCCTTGGTCAGGGCTTTAGCCCCTTCCGCCCTAAATTTAGCTCCTTTTATGGTTTTAGTCTCCTTTGAGGGGTTTTATCCCCTTTTTGGAGGCTTTAGCCCCTAGAAGAGTTATTTAGGCTCCTTTTTGGGGTTTTTAAGCCCTTTTACTCATTTTTAATCCTTTTTGAGGGGGTGGGGGTCTAATGGTGTGATACGAAGGTCATGCATGGGTGTCCTTGGCTGGTGTAGGCCATGTAGAGCTGAGTGAGGGATTTTTTGGGTTAACATATTTCCCCCTAATGTGTGAGGGCAGGAGCTCATCATATGGCCGACGAACATCATAGTATTTGCTGCGGAGAGGTGGTGCTTCCGAGGCTGGGGCATGGTGGCTTTTGTTTTTTGTATTAACATGGTTCCCATCAATGGGTGAGATACAAATAATGTGTGACATGTATATGGATGAGGTGGGAATCCCCATGCTCATGCCAATGCCAAAAGAATAATTTGATCTGTGCTTTAAAATACAAGAGCTGATCATATACAACTGATGATACATAGTGGTTGCCTCGATGTGAGGCTAAATACAATACTAATCTAAAAAACTGCTACATTGGACCCATGGAATTCTCATGGAATTCTATATCTTCATGACTAATGGCTTGCTAGATCTAGGATGGTACATAGCTATATGGACTTGCTGATTGAGAGTCAGAGTCTCTGTGGTACAAGTATGCTGCATCAATCATAAATCTATATAGAAGTATTGGTGGGGCTTCTGAACACTATCTTCAATGCAAATCGGAAATCACAAGGGACATAACCTATTTAGGTCCCTTGAATAGACTCATCAATGTGCTAGATTCAAGTGACATCTGGGGTCTTCGACCAAATACTGCACGGACCAAACCCTGTACGAATCTCAATGGTGCAATGATGTAGTTGAAGTCGAGCACGTGAGAAACAACCATCCCAAGAGGCACTAAGGACTCCTCTCAAGTGGTCCAAGGAACTAATCAATGATGTCAATGAAACCAAGGTATAGGGACCTCTGGGTATATCCTCTGGAATATGTGTGTTGTCGTTGACAGAAGGAGACCCACCCCTAGTAAAGGCAATGATGTTTCCTTGAATAGAAGCATGAGGGAGATAACCGAAAGGTGTGAGAAAATTTGTGGACTGGCCCACTGAATGGGGGGGGGGAGGGGGGGTAAAGAATTGAACAGGGGTAGGGGGAGTGTGGTAGAATCAAAATTCCTTTGTTTATAGTATGACGGCAGGGCGGATCAGGCAGCAAATGAAACTGACTCATGGGAATGGGATCAATAGCTGTAATACTAGGATTGTCACTACAGATGGGAAATACTTGGGGGAGGTGGGAACTTTTGATATTGATGGGGTCCAAGGAAGACACAATGTAGAGTACTATGAACAAAGGCGACCCAAATTAGGATTGCTACAAAACTATTTTCGTGGGGTGGTGTCTAGAGACACCGTTATGGTACGATCTTGTAGATTTTTGGCGAGCGTGAGAAGGTAAATTCTTGATGGTGCTTTCAATATTAGAGAGTCTAAAAGCACGAAGAAGACTCTAGTGGGGGATATTTTTCATTGGTAGTCTCATGTGCCTGAAAAAGGATAAAAGTATACATAGGAGAGCTCACCCATCCTGTAGGGGATGAGAGACTTCTTTACCATTGGTAGTCCAATCAGGCCAGAAAAGGTTAAACCTATACTGACTGGATGATCATTCAGATAATTTTATGAGCATGAACGAAACTAAGTTTTCTTGGTAATTGTTTCTTGATGAGAAGGATGGAAAAGAGCTTAACGACAACCCATAGTGATATTTTTCGTAAGGTGCGGCCCCTCTGCCTGAGAAAGCATAAAAGTATGTAGAGGGGAATGGTATTGGCTTGAATACACCAAGGTGGTCATTTTCATTTGATGGTCTACATGGTCCAAAAAAGGAGTTAAACAAGATGATGTAGATGACTTTTCCTATACTTTAGCAAGTGGGAAAGGAAGCAGTTGTGCTCAGCTATCTTTTCATCATTTTTAGGAATCAGAAAAGAGCTTAAACGAAACTCTAGTATGGTCAGACGATTGCGGTGGCACAGGCGGTGCCCCATGTCGAGACAGTGGACAGTGGTCCAAAGGTCATTCGCGTAGTATGGAAGGAGCAGGTGGCTCTCAAACATACCAATACATGCATGGGATATATCACGACATAGGCTCGCGATTCAGTGCGGCAGAAGCATGAAAACCAAGGTGGCTCTTGGACAGAGGTCAGGAGAGCGTGTGTGAGTTGCAGTGGATGGACTTGATTACATGTGATGTGAGTGCAAGTCTGGGGGCACTTATATCCCAAATACATGCAAAGTAAAATGAATAGTTTTGTGGACAATGGTCTAGAGACCCGCGTAAGGTGTGGTGGATGGAGTAGACAACTATGTGTTAAAATAAAAAACAAGAAATAAAAGTGGTGTCCCTTAACAGGTGGTGGCCCAAAAACCCGCATGAATAGCGATAGGGAAGAGTGATACAGGTACAGGTCTGCAAACATTTGCATTGCCATGCTGTGGCTCGTAAATCAAGGTAGCTTTCGGGAAATGGTCCCAAAATTTATTTGTTAAACATGAGACGATGGTCTCATAAGGAGATTTAGGATGGAATTTTGAAACCAGTGGCATGAACGACGTCTCAAACGGAATCTATATGGTCCTGTTATGTTGAACGGGAGAAATTAGGTCAAATAGGGCCTATATAAGGGTGGGGACCACTTGGTGAGGTGTCATTGTCACTGTTCACTATGGAGTTGGATAGGTGGGCCCTAAATCTTCATTTGCTGATTTCTCTTGTTCCAACCAACGGTTTCAAGTTCCGTGAGTTGCAAGTAAGAGCTCTTGCTGAATCTCTTCTTTTTGGTGGTTTACATTCTACATTTGGTCACCCAAAGGGCCTCCATGATCTTGTTGGGTTTTCATGGAGGCAATTCACACCTTTCAAAGGAAAAGGTGTGACCCGTTCGCATCTGTGGGGCATTTTTGAGTGAACTGGTTGCTCATTTTTCCCAAACAAGTGCGACTTGGAATTTGGGTGATGTTTTTTTATGAGAGCAATGGCTGACATCTGTTTTTTTGCTTGTGCAAGATGGCTAAGATCAAGTGGTGAGAGAGAGACTGTAAAGACCTCCAGGAGGCATCATTACCAGATGAGAATGTGTGTGATACACTAGCCAGTTGCGGTTTACTGAAGTTCATGAGGATACCGCTCATGAAGAGCTTGAGTTTGCTGCTGCAAACGGTGGTGAGTTTTTGGCATGTTGAGGAGGAGGTCTTGCTCTTCCAGGGCCAGTGGATTGAGATCACGCTAGTGGATGTATACTTCATGACTGGGATCCCTATGTTGGGAGTTGTTGGTGACTTGGCATCGGTGTTGTCTTGGGGGGGGACATTGGAGGAGCTATGTGATAGGAATTGTTACGCTACGGCATATGTGCATGGCTCCTATATCTTGATGTGTGACATTGAGGATCTATTGACACAGGCAGTGGCGACCTTACTACTATGGATCTTGGGTTCTGCGGGGAGCCACAAGATATATGGAGAGTAGCTTTAGAAAGTAGAGCGTGCTATGGGAGGCACGTATTATGGTTGGGCTTAGATGTATCTTCAGGTTGTTCGACGTCAGTTGAACAAGTCAAAGGTATCTGGAGCAATATTTTTTTTTCCCTCTTTTCTATGTTCTTTCTTTTTTGAGAAATTACCTACACTGTGTCCACACAGGGCTGTACAGGATAGTGGTCCATGGGAGCTACGGATGTACTGGTGGTGTCAGATGATGATACGAGAGGGCGGCGATAGAGTGGGCCGCTTCTTTACTGAGGAGTTGTTAGAGAAGTGGTGTTAGATTCCAGCAATGATTGAGGAGTACCTGTATGTGGGTATGAACTATCATGGGGACCCTAAGATGCCCCGACCTCCCATCCAGGTGTGGGGACTAGCCGGTATGTATGCATGATGTTTTTATGTTCATCTTTATACATAGTGTAGTTTGAGCTAGTTGATAGTTGTATGTTGATATGTGTGGACTGATGGTGTGCTTGTTTGTGTATGTAGATATTGGACCTTGCCCACTTCCCGGTCATCAAAGGCGGGTGGTTGGTGTGGATCTTGTGGCAGTTCCTACTGGGAACCCTCATAGGCAACGGCGGGAGATGGATGGACTAATGCCGCATCTGGAGCGGCTTGCTGCTGGGGTCTCTGATAATGGCTAGCAGCATCTGAGTAATGATGTGATTGATTCTATTCATAGCTTTCCCTCAGAGTGGAATTCTATGATGAGGAGGATGGCTATGGCTTGTGAGCACATTCGTCGGGTGACGAGAGGTGATCTTCCTACAGAGGATGAGTCTTCTGAGGAAGATGACGATACTAAGTCAGATGATGAGTTTGAGTCATATTAGCAATCTAGTGGGGCTGCCCCTAGTGCATTGGTGCACTTAGGAGTTTTTGTGTCGCTATGTATATCCTACTAAGAAAGCATATGTGGCTTCTCATTTTGTATTGGACATATTTTGGACATGTGACTTATCTATTTATATATATATATTTTTACGCATGTGGTTGCACTTTTATATGTGTGAGTCTTTTTATGATGATGTGGAATGCAATGTATAGATGATGTATTATTACATTTGTGTGTGTATTTTTAAATATGATTATGCATGATGTTATGGATATATGTTTCCTATATGCGGTTGTGGATGTGCTAGTTTAGAATGTCATTAGCTATTTGATCTGATACACTATTGAGGTTTCTGGGAATGTGTGTGAATGTGATGGACTCAAATGTTCTAACCATCTATTTAGTGCGTAGAAATTTTCTAAAGAGGCAGGGATCACGTATTCGATCGTAGTTGTTCAACTGAGAAACAAGCAGCTGGGAGTCTAAGAAGACATCGAGATGGTGAATGCCTAACTAGAGAGCGGCGACCAAGAGGCCATTGACACCATCGTACTCATCCTGGTTGTTGGTTGCACTGCCCATGCATATTCTGTCGATATGGATCAACTCATGCAATGGGGAGTAGATGACCGATGCAGCCGAGGCAGGGTTTGGAGACCATCTACTTGCTCCATCAGAAAATCCCATATACCGATTTGAGGTGTGCTTCATCTAGAGCAATGAGAGGAAACCATACATAAGAATCACTTTTGAAAAATGTGTAAAAGAAAAAAAATAAAATGACTATATTACAGGCTATACTATCGTCACTCAAAGGGGTGACACTAGAGGGAAAGTTGCTTGGAATTCTAGCAGATCAGCAGTCATTCCTTTGTGTGACATGATGAACCCTAGGAGACGGCCCATTGGGACATGGAAAACACACTTGAAAGGGTTCAAGAAAATTTCGTACTTGTGACATCATAGGAAGACTTGCTACAAGTCATCTGTGTGATGTGTTTGCTTCTATGACCGCGCAATGAGGTTGTCGAGACAAACCAACATGATGTGAACGAGGTCGCGGAAGCAGTGTGTCATGGCACGCTAGAAGGTGGATCCAACATTTTTTAGGCCAAAGGGCATGACTCAATACACGAATGTGCCCCACGGGGTTGTGAATGCCATCTTATAATGGTCTTCTTTTTGGATCTGGATTTGGTTATATCCAAAAAATCCATCCATGAAGGAAAAGGCCTCATGTCCAACGCATGCATTGATAATCTGATCAATGAAGGGTGCTGGGAACTTGTCTTTGGGACACACCCCATTGAGGTCATGGAAGTCTATGCAAATGCGAATGGTACCCTAGTTTTTATTCATGGGAACAGGATTATAAACCCAAGTGGTATAGGCAATGGGGTAGATGAAGCGGGCTATGCACAACTTCTCTATCTCGGCTTTGAGCGTGGCCACTTTGGGAGGATGGATGGGCCATTGCTTTTGGTTTACGGGGGCCGCATCGGGCCAAGTGTTGATGTGGTGTTTCATGATGGATGGATCCAACCCAGGCATTTCAATGTAATACCAGGCAAAGATATTGTGGAATTCTTAGAAGAGAGCTTTATAGGCAACGACTTCTTCCGGGGAGCAAGATGCCCCCAGCATGATTTCTTCAACAACCTAGGGAATGGTTGAGATGTTGATTTTGATGGTGGGTGGGATGTTGGCCATATTCCCTTCTTCGAAGGCATCTAGTGCCGGGATGGGGTTCTTCAACCAGTTGACTTTCCCATGGATGAAATCTTTGGTTTCCATGGAAAACGGGTCAGATTGAGACACAAATTTTTCGGGGAGGAAGAACGAGCGATGGTGCATGTCATCCCATGGGTATTTTGGGGCAGTTAAATCTTCAAGTATCTCCTCATCATTGTAGAAACAATGAAGAGACAAGTCTAGCGGGTGAGTTGAACTGGACATCATGTAAATGGAAATGGTGTCTGAAGAAGGAGGTGGGGGGTGAATTTATTCGATTAGTGTGATCATAGAATCCAGGGAATGTTGACAGAGGTTAGCTAAAGCCATTCAAAATTCAGGAAAGTCTTGGCAATGGTGAGAATAATGTCCATAGTGGCCACAGAGAGCACAAGAATGGTTTGTTCTTAGTGACTTGTTTCTGACTATTGGCGCGGTTGGAAGTTCAACCACAGGGAGGTTTTTGGTTGTGTCCATGGCATCCAAATGCACATGGATCATTGGAATCTTAGGGTAGTTTTGAGTTGGATGGGCTTGTTGTTCACATACGGTACAAGGAGAGATCTTCCAAGGTTGTGCGGTTGCTTTGGCGTTCTTTCCCATGGCCCTTTTCGGGTGGGGTGTTGTAGGTGTGGGTGCAGTGGTTGGTTTTTGCGGACCGGGTGGAGGATGGGATTCGACCGCAATGGGATGCATAGGTGTTAACACTACCTGGGATATCAATGGTTGAGTTAGTGGATCAAGATGCCACACCTGAAGGCCCAATGTAAAGTTGAGCAAGTTGAGGGTGGCCATTACTGGTTTACTCATGACACTAGGTGGGGAAAAGAGGAAGGGAATTATATGGATTGGTGAGGAGCCTAGATAACTCCCTGCTGGTTGTATGTGGGGGTGTGGTTGTAGTTGCAGCTACGTATAATGCTGTGGCTACAGATGATGTTGTGACTATTGTTGATGTTGAGGCTGTGGAAGGTGTTGTGGTGGTGGTTGGGGCTACGGCTGTGGTTGTTGTTTGGGTGCAGCGATGCCGGATGAGAGCATGCACAAGCCTGCAGTCTCATTTTGTGTTAGTGGTGGTGACACTAAGTGGAAATGAGCCACCATGGTGGTATCAGAAAACAACCTAGGGCCCACATTCAACAATGGGGAGGCTGGTGTGTTGTCAACCATGGTGTTGATTGCAGGCACGACATTGGTGTGTATGGTCGTCCCTTGTGGCTCAATGCTGGTGATGGTAGGGATAACAGTGGCGGGTGCTATTAACCCTTGCAAATCATGATAAGTAAGCTGATCAAAATTCACAATCTTCCATTCATGGGGGAACATCATGAGATGGAAGACAGTTGATGCGAAAACTGTCATGGCGTACATATAACTTCTTCCGAGGAGAAGGTTATAGTCCAGTTGAGGGTTGACAACCTCTATGTGGATCAGCACTGTCTTCCTGGATAATGTGATGGGGAAATGTGGGAGGATTCCTTGGGATTTAGTGGGATGGACATCATAAGTCCGCAAAGTTGTGGAGGATGGTTGGAGAATTGGAGATCCAAGTTTCTGCCATACTAGGGTAGACATAATGCACGTAGATGCCCCCTCATATACTATGCATTGGTGTACAACCAAATTCTTGATAGACACCAAGATTTGGAAGGAGATGGTTGATGGAATGCGCGGTTCTCCATTCTACGTGTCAAATGTGATCAACTTGGATTCGAAGGGGTCTACGGCCCCAAGGGCGGCTAGTAATGCTTTCCACTGCATTGGGCATGTTTTGAGGACCTCAAGAGCAGACATGGCCATTGGTGTTTGGGCCAAATCATCCACGATGCTACAGTTGACGGCATTTTTATCTGTGGTGTTATTGGCAAGTCGGCGTATGGGGGGGCGGGGGAAGGGGGGTAACTGAAGAGGTGCATTGACCAATTTGGACGTAGAGGCCGCTGATGTGTTAGTGGGTTTGGTGGTGGTTCTGTACTAATTCCGTCTAGTTTGTAGGTTGACCTCTTCAGTCGTCATGGCTATCAGGTGGTGGACACCTGTTTTGGCAGTGGGAGGTGCCCCCAGAGTGTTGGGATTGGATTGGGGAGGGGGTGTGGTTGCCACCAATCCTTGTACTTGTAACAGGTTTTGGAGCACCATAGGAGGAGGTCCTTGTGGTGCCGGGTTGTGTTGGGCTTGGTCCGTTGTGTTGGTGTCATGTTGCACCTCATTCCAAATGGCCTGCTTCACATGACCCATGAAGGGACACTCGAATGTGTAGTGCCCATAGACCTCACAAAGTGTGCATGGTTGGTTTGTATGTAATGGAGCATTGTGTCTTGGTGCATTTGGTTGTGGAGGATTTTGGGTGGGTTTGTTAGCTGTGTCCTTGTTGGGCGGGTTTGGTTGTTGACCACCTCCTTGTGGTTGATTATTGGCTTAGTTTTGGGGTCGGTTATTTCGGGCCTACCCTTGTTGATTATTGGGGGTTGGCTGGTTGGGATGGTTTTGTTGTGCAAATACTTGTCCCAATGGAGAAGGTGGAGTGGGGGCAAGGGCTTGAACCGCTTGCACTGGTGGTGCATAATAAATTTGGGTAGGCGGAAGTGCAACAAATGTGGGAATTTTCTCCACATATTGTTGTGTTTTCCATGCCAAGGCCTGAGCCTACTGCGGTGGTGTAGGTTGTGCATAGGAAGCTGTTGCTCCGGACTAGGACATCATTCTGGCATAGTTCAGAGTTTGGTTTTTGTAGGAAACACTAGCAATGTTGCTTGGTTGTGGTGGAAATGTAGGTGGTGTCGTATTGTGTTGTGGTTGTTGGGAGACCGAGCCTATGATTCCATCTGTGGCATGAGATGCCCCCGGTGCATCTCGGTAGGAGGTACCCAGAAGGGGAGCATATGGAATGACGTTGTAAAGGTATCCAAATTGTGCATAGATTAGGTCAAATTGTTGGGCTTTTAGTATGGCCTCCTCTTAGGATTGGGGACATTTAGATGCGACATCCTTTGCTATGGGTAGGAGCAAGGTTTTTAGAAACCAATCCAAGAAGATCCTGTCATCAATTTGGATTTTTCACAAACTACGATGTTTCCACCACTCATGGATGTGGTTGGTTATATGTGTTGCAGTGCTCTGGCAACAAGATAACAAGATATCCACCCCTTCATCATATTTGATAGGGAGTTCGAAATACTGTAGGAACATGAAATCTACAGAGTTGAAATCTGGGTACTTGGCTTACGATAGCTCAATGTAGCATTTGGCTATCGCACCTGTGAGGGTGCGTTGGAACAATCTTAGCCTGATCGAGTAATCTACAATGCTATTTGAGGAGCACCATAGATGAAATGTCATGATATGATTTTGGGGACACTCCCCTGTCTTTGCTTCAAACTTGGGAATGTCTGATGGAAGTTTGGTTGGGAATGTCTGAGGGAAGTTTGGTTGGCATGGGAGGCCAGAAGGTTTGATGGTGGATTGGGTCATTTTTCAATCGAGCCAAATCAGGAAAGTTAAGACAAGCCATGAAATGAATATTTGACCCCAGGTTGATGTGAGATGGGGCAGGTATGGGGGTGGGGTTTGCAGGTGCATAATGTACCTTCATAGCTAAGGGTGCTGGTGGTGCCATTATGGATGGGCTAGTGCCCCCAAGTATGGGGTGAGGGATAGTGTGGGGGGAGGGCTAATGCCCCCATGTGTGACTGGAGGGGAAGTGTAGGTGGAGGGGCCACTGCCCCCAAGTGTGACAGGAGGGGCAGTGTAGGTGGAGGGGCCACTGCCCCCAAGTGTTGCAGGTGGGATAGCTTGAGTGGTTACTATGGGTGGTGGTAGCTAACTAATAATAGTTTCCATGATCATGTTGGGGCCACCTGCATGGTTGTTGGTGATAATTTTTGGTGTGGACATTGGTCCACTAGCGATTGCTATGTCGTAAAATGGATTCAGGTTTGCACTAGCCATGGGGCTTGATGGTGTTGTGTGTAGGTCTAGTTCAGACTGATATGGGTTTGAATCTGAAACAGAAGTAGTGTGGCCTTCTGATGGTGTGAGAGGTCATCAAGAACGGTCTTGACGGTGTTAGTTCAATGACCTGAATTGTGGTGGTTCACCTCTTAGGTGTGAGGAAGAGCATGAGGGATCAATTGTGTTAGATTTGTGTATCAAACTGGTGGGAATGATTTTTTGGACCCCAATTTGAATGGATTCCTATTGGCTGTAGGTGGTCACTCGGCCACCAATACTGCTAGAAGAAAGCGCTTGTCTTTTTCCTCACAGGCATTCTACTCAATCGGTGGGGGTCATTGCTCGTTTCGCTTAGCAATTCCTCTCAGTGGCCAGCTACTTTGGGGTTCGCGTGGTACTCCTCACAATGATTTTCTAGGCTAAGCCAATGTACTTCCCACAGTTAAGGTAGTCAGGGACTTATGTCCTCAAAGACTGCATATTTTTTAACTTAGTGTAAATTAATAAATTTTAGTGGCTCTCTCAGCGTCATGAACTGAGTTGGGTTGATTTACGTGGTATAGTGTGTATGTATTTCTGTGTTTTTGTTATTTGGTGGCTACAAATGGTTTATGAATTCTTCATATTGTGGTTGAAAGCAGTAAATGAATAGAGATTTTGTATACAAATACCATTTTTTACCCTAAATCGTGATAGCCTAACTAGGTGACTACCTTACACCTATATTCTTCTTCAACCAAGAGAAGGTGTTGGGCTCTCAACACAATGGGACTAAGCCCATTCTTAGATCCACAATTCACCTCCTAGATGCAAGGTTGGTCAACAGGGAGGACGCTTAGCGTCATGAGAATCCCTCCTTCTCTACCCCCTTTACCTTCCAATTCATCCGTCTTTAGTGGTTTCAAACAATATCGGGTGAAGAGCCTATTACTATACGAGCTGTGCCTTTGTCTTATCCTAGAATACCCCAGAGGGTGATGAATAGGTAGAGGAGGAAGGGTAAGCAAGATTGATAATTTTATGTCAGTTTTAGTTAGGCTATGTTCATTAACCAATTAATTTTTTTTTACTTACACTTAGTTCTATGAATGAAATTGTAGTAAAATGAAACAGAAAAATAAATGGAATAATTTTGCTAGATAGAGGCGGCTGAGCCGCACTTAAAATCCTTAGTAAATTGAAAATTAACTTCTAAGTGACATACCGCATGTTTCGGGTGAAATGTGGCGAGGGGGTCGCACAAATTTCACAAACAGAAGCAGTCTACCTTTCTGAAGGAAGTTTCACCTTTCGAGGGAAAAAGGGTGACCTGGTCACACCTGTGAGGCCTAAATGAGTGACCTGGTCCCTTGTTTAGGCCCGATAAGTGCGACCTACTCTATATTGGGGTTTTTTTTGATCCCGAGTCAGATCCAACTGACAATAACCTGTACTGTGGCCAAATGGACTTGGATTTGCCTTGTGGAGGCTCGGTAGAAATAATAAACTGTAAATAAATAGGATTTAAACTAGATTTGACAAGAAATTTTAAACCTAGGGAACAAACTAAAATAAAACTTGAAATTTAAAAAACTGAACCAGGGATCCTGTGGGATCAACCTGGTATGGTCGCTAGTTGTGTAGCAAGTATTTCTCCCTTACTATAGGGTAGGAATGGCTCGCTTCCATCTATAGGATGGAAGGATAGGTTCCTGTGTGGAAATGCATAGAAGAAAAATAAAAATGAAACTAGACAGAAACGAAAGCAAAGATGGAGAACCCCTCTGCAAACAAGGTTAGGGTTCCGCTCCAATAACCTACAAACAACTATTAGAAAAAGAAAGCCTGCAAAAACATGTTAGAAATAAACCTGCAAAGAGAAAATAAAAACCTGCAAACGAGCTATTAATTAGACAAAAACAAACAAACAAAACAAGACACACATGTATACCTTCTCTTTGGTGCAATGGGCCACCATGCCCTAGCCAGAAGAAGCACCTCTCTTTCTCTCTTGGCTATGGAGGATCTATGGCTCAATGGAGGAATGAATGGATGAGAGGAGGGATGTGGGTGGCTTGAGAGACAAAGGGTCTCAAGGCATCCATAGGCAACATAATAGTATGCAAGGGACGATTTGTTTGAGAGTGAACCCCACCCCTCCTTTTATAGCTTTTTTGGGGATTTTTAGGGTTTTAATCCCTTGGTCAAGGATTTAGCCGCCTTTTTGGGATTTTAGCCCCTTCATCCCTAACTTTAGCTCATTTTAGGGTTTTAGGCTCCTTTGAGGGGTTTTAGCCCCTAGGAGAGTTATTTAGGCTCCTTTTTGGGGTTTTTAAGCCCTTTTACTCATTTTTAAGCCTTTTTTAGGGTGTGGGGGTCTAATGGGGTGATATGAAGGTCATGAATGGGTCTCCTTGGGTGGTGTAGGCCATGTAGAGCTGAGTGAGGGATTTTTTGGGTTAACAATCCCCTTGCCAACACTTGGTTAGTTGATCCTTGAAGATCAGAAGTAGGGCTTCTGTTTAGTTGAAAACTGTGGGTACGATCACTTCTATGGCGTAGAGCATATGCGCTCTAGATGCCTTGTGTACTCCTTGGATTCCCACCACTCTCTGCATGGTAAACAATACTATCTGTATCGGGCCATCCACCACTACTTTTATGGGAATTTTCTTCCTTGATGTCCTGGACCCAGGAATGCAGTGGTGGTTTATCAACTCCTTAGTAGTAATTTCCCCTTAACGGGAACCAGTCAAAGAGATGGGAGCACCCCATCTCGATAGGCCTGTCAGGAAGTAGATGTTCTCTACTTCAACTGTCAATATGTGAGCACCAACCTCAAAATATTGTTGCTCTTGATTCCACATCCAGAGTATATGTTCTAATAGTCGCTCATCTGACACCATGCTAGGTTTATCAACGTGGATATACAAACCGCGTTTCATTTGGGAAAAGCATTATGTTGTCATGTTTCCTCTCTTTCCATATGACCATTTTTTTATCAATGAGAACCTATCAAAAACCATCAAAAGACCATTTAGAAGCATTCCCAATCATTCAAATTATCAAAAATGAGCTATTTTTTCTTGTGCATACATTTTTATTTACCCACGGCTGCCACTGCTTATGTCCCATTGAGGACAGGCGGTGGCACCTCCTGTGCATAGTTATTTCGGCACGGTTCTAGTGGGGTACCTCTTATCCCGCAAGGGATAGGAGCGGTTCCCACTTCCATGGTTTTAGGGCTCTCCCAATGAGTCCAAAACACCACCAAAAGTCAAAATTGAAAGCATGAAATGAAGAGTAGTGTCTAAGCTATTACCTGGAACTGACGGTGCGTGAATCCGACTGTAGATGCTCCTAATATCAGCAACTGAAAATATGGACAAGAAAATGATGCAAAGGCTTTCCACTATGGGTAAATGGTAAAATGTTTTTATTTTTTACTATTTACATTACTTTTATATACATTTTAGGGTTTGACATATTATAGTTTTGTTTTAAAATCATTTATTACTCAAAATCTATCAGTTGTAATCCTTTAATGTGAGTTATTGGAGAATTTAACACTTCTTTTTCAAGTCGTTGCAGGATAGAAGAGCGGTAGCAGTAAAGTTTTGGGAGTTCATTTTTTGACATTTTCGTACTACCATAAAATGGAAAAAGTCTTTTGAGCGTTTATTGCGACACTTTGGTCACGCTCTCAAAACTTAGCATCAAAGGTCTAAGTCCTTTTCTGATTCTTTTTAGACTTGTAAAATCTCTCATCATGAAAAGAGACCCGGTGGAGTCTTCTTTAAACTCTTTTTGGGATCCTTAAATACGAAAAATATTGTCGAGTGATCTTGTCTTCTTCACGCTCATTAAAGCACTTGAAGATTCATTCATCTGATGGTAGGTTATCTCTTTTTTTGTTTAGGTGAACTATTTTTTTGAAAAAGGACCCTATGGGGTCTTCTTCTGTGGTCGTTCAAGTTCTCTAAAGATGAACGATACTGAGTTAACATTCATTGGAATCATTAAATTAAACATTGAGAGACCCTCTTTTGGGAACGAACCCATCCTCTCTTAGGTTTGTAAAACATATGATTTTGGACTTGTCTTTGGATGAGATATAAGGAGTGTTTTTTACCCTCTTTGAACTCATAAAATGGAAAAGAGGCACTAATCAACCATGATAGGGAAAATTGGAAGGGAATCATTTTTCAAATAAATGGAAGTAGTTCGTTGTTACCTTTGAACATGGCACTTGTCTACATATCATTTCAGTCAATTGGGTATTCAGCTGATCTCCACGATGATCCACTTTCATGAGTCATGTCACTCCTTTGAATATTTCAAAAGAATGCATTGTCGACTGTCGCACTATGTGTTTTTCTGGTTTAGTGATGCTTCCAAGTCTTTTGTCGTCCCGCCCAATGTTCAAAGGGAAGTTGAAGAAGTTTTACCTCTGCAGTCAAAAAAATTTGTGTCAGTACTTTTGAGTCAGTATTATGGTTACCTCATTCACATCATTCCATAACTTTGTTTCGAGTTTCCTATCGTCAATGTGGGACTCATCATGGCCCTCCTTTGACAAGACTATTTCCGTCGACATCAGCTCATCATCTGGGAAATAGTCTTAGAAACAAATTTAGTACCTTGAGATTTGTATGCCTCAATGAAATATTCTCTCGCTCTCGACATAGGTTCACATCATTGAACTTTGATCGATAGAATAAACTAGGTGTTCGACATAAAGACATCTATTCACACCCATTATATTGTACTAGTGTACCTTGGGAATCATTGACATCAATGGTGATCTCCCTCGCACTTGTTAACGGTTCACATCATTGGCTAGTAATCAAGTGGTTTCTACCATGTTCAACTTTAGATCATTGTAATCACATGGATGGGTGAATCCATGGAACTGGGTAACACTTTTTGGCAAGCGCATTTGGGAAAAAATAGAAAAACGCACCTCGGTCGAGGGCTTGTTAAGCCCTCGACCGAGGTCTTAATATCTTGGTCGAGGTCTTGTTAAGCCCTCGACCGAGGTATTGCGGGCTTTACAAACCCTCGGTCGAGGTATTTAAATACCTCGACCGAGGTATTTAGATACCTTGACCGAGGTATTTAGATACCTCGGTCGAGGGCTTAAAAAAACAGACTTAGCCCTCATTCAAACAAATGGAAAATTTCCTGTGCCTTGAAGAGGTGTAAACCCTACCATTCCTAGCACATAACTGAGCGGAGTTGATACCGATAGATTCACCAACGAATCTTCTATCCATTGATGTGTCATACACGCATTTTGGCATTCATATGCTATTTATTTTTTAATTACTTCTAAAACTTATACTTAGAAAACCACACTACAACTTCGAAGCAGCTCAAAGAAAAATCCGCAGAGTTAAA
>LPNX010925308.1:184075-198266 GCA_001517045.1 Pseudotsuga menziesii
AATATGAAGCCAACATAATATTCTACAATTTGTATTTTTACTGCAAGTCAAAATTCACATGGCATATATGCGTTTTGAGGGCTTCTATCTAGCACATGAGTAAAAATTCAGGTTTTCATCGCCAAATTTGGCCAAAAAGTGTTACCCATCTTCATGGAATCACTCGGATAGAATCATACTTTGTGGAAGACGAGATGAAAAACCTGGGCATTTGTTTAGCAATCATTGCTTTCCCCAGGTTGTGATGGAGTTTTGTATATCTAGCATGGATCCACATTTGTATGGTCGTGGCTATGCTCAAATTTCCATTTGTATGACATAGATCTATGTTGTATGTCCAGTATCTATGTCCAAGTTTGAGTCCTCTATGACATGGATCTACACTGTATTCTAGTAGCCATGCTTGTTTATTCCTCTCATGGGTCTGCCTTGTATTGGTCTGCAGCCATGACTTGGTTACATTTGTCTATGAGTTGAATGTGTTGATGTACTATAGATTCCTACTCGATGACATTCTCCGACCGAGATGACATTCTCACCTAGAAGTGACAACTTGTTCTCTCAAAGCTCTCACTTATCGTATCGCTCTAAGCCTCATGCTTTGGGGGGCATTCTGTTATACCTAAATCCTATCACCATCATGTGATGAGATCCTTAACCCCTATTTTTTCCCTTAATCCCAAAACTTGGAGTGGAAACTTGCTATGTTTGTTAATTCTACTTGACAAAACCTAGCACCGCGCTTACCCTTTGTTTGATGAGCGGTACCTTCTTTAGCACCACCCATGTCTTGTTATAGAGAAGCGGTGCAACCTCTTATAGTATTTGTTCTTAAAGCGGTTCTCATCTAAACCGCTCTGTCATAAGGGAAGAAAAGTGGGACCCTGGATAAAATGGGAAAAAGAGAAGTTTCTCGAGGCTTCTAGATCATGAGCCTCATGTCCTCCCTTATCCAGGGATAATTTTAGGGGTGAAATTTATCCCATGGTCTATTTTTAGGGGTTTTTCTCCAAAAGAAGATTCGTCATTTTGAATTTTTTGAAGCCCTGTTTCACCCAATTTTGATGGGGTAAACTTTTTCCACCCTAAAAATCACCAAATTATTATATAAACAATAAAAAATACTTGAAAATTAAAATATTTTTTGAAAAATATGGCAAAACATTTTATAGTTGGTGTTTTAAGAATTGGTAAGATTTTCCAACATTTATACACTTTTAAATAAGTATGGTTCCTTAAAATCATCCATGCCCTTATCCCTATCAATATGAGTTAGTTTGAGCTCGAGATCCCCCCTAGTAGGATCTTGGATCCACCTCACCCACAATTCTCTCAACTATCCCTATACATTGAGCGTTATAAATACAAGCTCATATCCATTGTTGAGGGGAAGAACTATAGAGGTATTGTTATGTTGTTGAATTGACTACCTAGTCCAAATCATTGGAGAGCATAGAGAGCAAGTTGGAGCTTATGGGGATGAAGTCTTTGTCTCCTGGAGGATCTTGTCGACACTAACGAAATGGTTGTAAGCTTCTTCATTCATTCTTAATGCACAGCTGATTTTTGTCCCACATATCTGTTGTTTTGATTTCACATGTATATGTTATTAGATTCCTTAGTCACTAGTATGGATATGTAGATGATTTTTTGGTATCTTTGATGTGCTTGTATGTTTGACATGTTTGTAGGTACACAGGTTCATGATCGAAGCAGTATTATAGGTGTCTATAGCATTCAGAGAAGGTATTCATCCTTCGTCATTCACTCATTTGTTCTGTATCTAAACCATTAAGACCAGATGAACAGCTTCTATCCACAGAAGGTGCAATATTCCTGGTAACATGTATCTTGGGCTCATCCTTTCTAAGCCTCTGCATATACGTTCCCAGGAACATAGTCTCAAGGGATTGTTTTATGTAATTGATATGTCAAGGAGAATTTGTTCCACTCCATGTAATAGGAATGGAGGCTGGGGACGCTCAGGTCACTTTGGTAGCATAGGTTCAAATGATAGTGATTATGACAGCACAATCCCTAGGAATTTGAGAAATATTGTGGATCACTTACAAATGGAGATGGTGGTGCAGCAATTGGTTGGATAAAGATCCCAAACTCACCACAAGAATTACTAGAAAGTCAACAACATGTTATCCCAGATCCTTCTGCACTCCCAAGAGAATTCACAAAAGCATGGTGATTCCCCTTATTTATCCCCAACTCCATATTTTCATCCTTATCCTTCACATGGTCCTCCACATTATTATCAATGTCTAGAACATTGAGCATAATAAAAAGGAACCCATTTCAACTCATGACAAAGTAGAAGTTGGGCCCAAAGTAATCGCAAGAATAATCATGTGGAATGCAAGTATTTAGTTGACCCTTCTTCTTTCTGGAAATTGTCGACTCTTCCCATAAAAGGTGGAAATGAAATATATACCAGCTCTGTAGACTACCATTTTATGATAATAAAGGAAAAAAAAATTAAGACACAGATTCTAACTACTTCTCCAAGTAATCTCATGATTTTAGTTTTTTTCAAATAGTTTGTTAGATACTAGTTCTGCAAAACAATTGTCTATAGCGATGGAATGGAATATGATTCTTGGTGTTAGCAAGCAATATTGTAGGATTGGTACCCATTTAGGTGTAGTATCCATAGGTCTAGGAATTATTTTTTAATCTAAGTAGGTATATTTTTTGATATACTAGTTTCCCTTGCATGGGTTTGCCACTTGTGCATTACTGTTTAAAGTTATGTTTTCGTATGGGACCTTTAAGGTCCAAGACATTCTAATTCTCTTGCATCTACTTTAATTTGTAAAATAATATAATTTCTCTAAAGGTATTTTATTTATCCATTCATGTTTATAAAACACACTGCATGTAAATGTAGCTACAACCTCGATCCATTCTGTATATGTACTAGAATGCTTCTTTGGTTGTGATGGTTCTATAAAAATGGTACAAATTTATTTATTGTGATGGTTATGAAATAGATTGGTATTCTATGGATGTGTGCATTTACTATAATATTCCTTCTTTAGGAAATTAATATTATTATTTGAAGTCAACAATATCGTGGAAAAAAATAGAGAATATAGAGTATACCTATGTGTGATCGAACAAGTATACTAGCATCTTCTTTTGTGGAGGGGGTTTTTTGAGATGTGTTTGACTTTTAGTTCATACTAGATAATAAATTAATTGATGTAATTTAGGATAATATGATTATTTGAAGTCAACAATATCGTGGAAAAAAATAGAGAATATAGAGTATACCTATGTGTGATCGAACAAGTATACTAGCATCTTCTTTTGTGGAGGGTGTTTTTTGAGATGTGTTTGACTTTTAGTTCATACTAGATAATAAATTAATTGATGTAATTTAGGATAATATGATTATTTGAAGTCAATTACAGAATCTACCTAGTACGGCTGATCGATCCACTATATCATCTACTTCTAGTGGTTGAGATGTATTTGACACTGAATTGATACCAGGAAATAAATTAATTAGTGTATTTTGGCTTATAACAAACATTGTCTTCATATATATTTGTATATATATATTCCTCATCAAAATATGAACTTACCAATTAATATTACTTTATTTTGACATGCATCAAAATCCATTACATGACCTTCATCGATAAGTTGAGAAAGTTATTCAACATGCATTACTATCTTATTCATAGGTTGAGCATATTTGTTATAATGGAGAACATCATAAAATTAACATTTTTAATTTGAATTATTAACAAACCATAGCAATGGAAAAAACATTGTAGTAAATACTGTATAGTTTTATAAACATCACAAACTTTACCAACTTGCAGTGTTTATAACTCTCTGATAATACATCTTCAAATATTCTTCCCGGTGTATGTTCTCCAAAAAAAGAGACCAATATATGCTTTCGTTCCCACATTATAAATTGAATAATTCTACCTTTTCCATAAACCAAGAGAACCATTCCACCTTCCTCTACAAAAGTTTTAGTAACATTTTCCCAAAAAAAATTATTTCTTGCATTTTTTTAATGGATGTTTAATGCTCCTCTGAAGACCAAATTCCTCGAATGAAGGAAAGGGATGTATTTTATCATCATATTCATTATTTTCATGATGCATATGCATTGATTGAATTATTTCAATTTTATCACCTTTTTCATTGCTGATATATCTTGTGCAACACAATGGTGGTATCTCATCTGTCATATGGGTTTTTATTATTGAACTGCATGAAATATCTAATTTTAAGAGAATAATATTTCATTGTATTTTTGAAAGACATCTTGAATGTAGCATAAACCAAATGGCCTTTCAATGGATCAACAATAAAGATGAAATACATCTACCATGGCTTCTTCCCATTATGCTAAACAACTCTATTAAATCATTTTGAGTCCAATTAGTGACCATATTTCATAAATATACCACCAATAAATCCATTTCCAATGTCAAAATATATGATCACAAGATTTTCAGTGCACACTTCAGTGAACTTGGGTAAGATGAAGCATAGGAAGAATGATAGTTGTTTGGAATGGATCCCCTTATGACACCATTCATTTTCATGATATACATATCCAATATGTTCTTGGTTGGTTCCAGAACACTTTGATAATCATCAGTAACCTTTCTTTTGTTTTTTTTAGTTGATTTGTCAGGTTCATCATTACCATTTATTTCTTGGATCTCACCAAGGATATCACAAAGTTGTATGATGTTTTTCCCTTTCATGTTGTATAGTTCTAGTATGTTTCCTAGGTGTACTTTGAAATATCCATGACTATCCACATCATTATGCTCCATGTATCTTGATGCAAATCTACAAACATGTCTCCGTTCCTTTATCCTCTTGCAGTATATACTTAATCCCTCTACTGCCACCCCTTATATGACCATATTGCTAAAAAAACAATTCCTTCTATTATTGGAACTAATAAGTAATCTAGATATTTATCCTCCACCCCCCTTGTACACCTAAAAATGATTCCCATGTATTTAGATGTACTGTTAGGAGTGAATTTTGCTTGTGATTCCTTCTTAGTTGAACATGATTGATCACCATTTCTGTAAAGGTAAAAAAAACTACCCTTTTTTTCCATATTTGTCGAAGGAGAGACACTAAGGTCAAATTATCCTTGAGACACCCAGCCTTCTATATTTTGAAGATGCTCTTACATTTAATTTTCTCAAACACATGCAAGGTAAATAATAAATGTGGGAAAATATATATTTTTAGAATCATATAATAAATGGAATTGAAGTACACAACTTTATCATCTATTTAGAACAAGATTTTTAACCCCTCCTTGGATGCTTTGACACACATAAATTCTCCCAATGGTACCTAGATTTCAAAATATGTGCAATGTACTTAGTTTAAACTGATTTTTTGTTTGCCTAGTTTTGTTGTTTGCAAAGATTTAGGATGGTATTGAAACATGTGACAGGGTCCACAATTTGAACCATGTTCACTATGAAATTATCATGAAGACTAATATATGCTTTATTTTTCAATATTTCCTTAAAAGATTCTATTTGTTGTTTCCCATCAAGAATAAAAAAAATTGAATCTTCCCTTGAAACATATTCCTATGTCATCAATTCTACAAATTATAACGATGTTTGCGTACTGTTGGTTTTTCTCCCTCATATAAGGATCCTGATCAAGGCTCATTCCCCTCTTCTTAGTGCAACAAAGTCCAATATATTGGTCCAACAGATCATAACTCAATTGGCAACACCTGTTGTAGTCTCACCCAACATATCTATTTCAATGGGTAACTGCAAGAACCACGTTTCTGCAGTTGGGTGGGGTATTCTAGTACCTTGGTCCCTTGCCAAGGTGCTCAACGAATCCGGTGGGTGGATTATTTATGCATATTGTGAACAGTTAAATTGAAACCCAACTTCTCTTGTGCAACTTATTATAATAACAATATTTGTGTAGCATAATCATATTCAACTAATACAATGCGATTGGTTTACATCTATTCATTCATAAGAAAATATATACTCATCCATTGAATGCAACATTTACACAGGTAACTCAAACACATGCACCATTCACACATATATAAATAATATAACATGGAAATCCATTCGGGAAAAAACCACAAAGGTTCTCTTCATCTGGCATGAGAAATATATGCACCTTTCATCTGTGTACTGAGGTACAAACCCTATTTTATATATTCTTCTCTATATTTAAAAAATATTTCTTCTTCTCATGCTATATGATCTTCTCTCTGATCTCTTCCTAGCCAGCTTTACTAATGATTCACACACAACCTAGATCGAATCAACCTTCCCTATACTTCTGCACAATCAACTACAGATTCTTTAACTCATATGCACTCAGCAATACTAACAGAAAACAAAATATATAATAACTAATAGTCTAACAATACAGAGCCAACAATAGATAAGCTAACTCACATAGAGCTTGGGTTCCTTCTTTTCTAGACTCTTTTACAAACTTGTTACAAACTCATTTCAGACTCGTTTTCTATCGCGTTCTCAGCCGAGTTTCTATACTTAGCCAATAGGATGTCTTTCCTATTCTAGTAACACCTAATGGGAGGCACTAATATACTGAATAACAAAGATACCTTCATATGTGTAGTTCTCGCTGGCTCTAGCGAACTCGTACCCATGATATTTAAGGCTTGTCACTTTCTAACCATCATGCCTTACTGCCATTTTCCAGCCATTATGCCACTTACACACCTTCTGATACCATTATTCCATTGCACCTTCCCTTGTCGCACTCATTCCTTCTATTATTAGGAATTCTCAACCAGTGCTGACACTGCTTGTTCCTTTGTAATGCAAAACATAACTACAGAACAAAAAATCACAGCCACAGGTCCTTCCCTTGAATAGTCAAATTAATTAACATAACACATCACATACCTCAACCGTAGATCTGTTTATCTTCTCTCTCGAAATTCCTTGAGATGATTCAATACCTGCAAGATAAATTACAGCAAAAATGAAAAGATGAGAGCATCATGATAATCAACTATCCATACTGATGATCAAGGATTCCAATAATATTTAATCACAAACACAATAATGAAATATAGGAAAGGGAAATGTTTTTGTATTAATCACGAATGAGAAGAAGTACAACCAAAATCCTTGATGTTGACAACTTCTGTCTCAACAAATGTCTACAAACTCCTATGAAAACCTCCCTAGCTACAAGCTACCCTTACTTTTCCTCTATCCAGACTTCAAACTAGTAGCATAAGGATGCTTTTTCTAGTCTCCCCCACTCTCTTCATGGAGGCTCCATTTATAGACCAAGAACTCATAGGATGAATTGACAAAAGGATAGAATAGGATTCCTATAGGTGAGGGAGGAAAATTCCACCTCTCACAGACATGCAAGAACCAATTCCACAAACGATTCCGTACAAAATCTTCTAGAAGATTCTTTTTTTCCCTTTTAAGTGACCATCGACGCTTTTTGGTAAACTAGACAGAGCGCCGATCTATGATTTTTCCTACTACAAAGGGATAACAACACTTTTTGTTCAACTGATGGAGACGTCAACGAAGCTCTGTGGAAAAGGTGAAGGAGCTCTGTTCCTTCTAGGTCAGGGCGAAAAATGGCCAAGGTGATCTAGATCAGGATTTTTGGGAGGTTGGAAGGAAACAAGAAAGTCATCTGAAGGCTCACTAGGCAATGTGATATTTTCATGTGCAACAAAATGCCCCCCAAAGTATGAAGCCTTAAGAATGTGATAGGTGAAATACTTTGCAAGTTTTTCATCTAAAACAAAGGAAAAGAGAGATAGAGTTATAGAGGACCAAAACTGACTTTATCCAATTCAACCACAGCTGTGGACCAATACACTACAGATCTATGATGATGACTATTTCATGGCTACCTTTAATACATTGTATATCCATGATTGAATATTGTAAGAAATAGGTCATAGCTACAAGATATACAAAGTAGACATATGCCTCTCATTTTTAGATATAGAACAGAGCCACCGGACATACAATGTGGATCTGTGTCATGACTCTAAATGATCTCAAAACACAACTTGAGCATAGGAAATCATGATGATAAAGCCTAATCACTCAAGGTCTTCATCCCAATCTCCAAATGATACGAATCTAACCATGTTATTAAAATGTCTTGATGTCGAACATGGTAGAAACCACTTGGTTACCAGTCATTGATGTCAACTGTTAACAAGTGTGAGGGAAATCACCATTGATGTCAATGATTCTCAAGGTATCTCAGTACAAATAATCGAATGTGAATAAAGGACTTGAGGTCAAACATCTGATGAGATATTTCAATCAAGATTCAATGATCTAAACTCATGTTGAAAGCAAGGTAACCTGCCATTGAGGCATGTAGGCCCAAGATACTGTCTAGGTTTCTAGGTCTAATCCTTGGATAATGATCTAAAGTCAACAGAGATAGAGCTCATCATAGGAGGGCCATAATGATTCCCACATCAGTGAAACGAAAATAAGAATAAAAGTTGATTTGGAATGATAGGATTGACTCAGACATGATTGAAATTTGAGGACAAGTGAGGTTATTGATGAATTATGTTTCTAGGAGAGGTAACCTTTGAACAATTGGGTGGCATGACACATGAATTGGCAGTATTGACTTGCAAGAAAAGAACCAGGTGTAATGTAAGGAATATAATGAAGAATTATTTGAATTGACTCAAAGGAGTTAGGTGACTCACAAAAATGGATCGAATTGAGGACAAATTGAAAACCTAAACTGTTCATATCTGCAAATGCAAACATGTGCCATGTTCAAAGGTGGAATGTAGAGTACTTCCATATAAACAAATGAAAACCATTCCCATTTCCTTTAATTTCCCCACCTCGAAAGGTGAGTTCCTCTTTTCATTTTTATGAGTCCATAGAGGGTAACAAACACTCATTGAAGCTCATCAAGTGATGAGTCCATTCTCATATTCTTCACAAACTTGAGAAAAGAGGGGTTCATTCCCAGAATAGGGTCTCACATTGTGTGTTTTATGAGTCCGATGCAAGTAAACTCATTTGTGGTTTCATATTTAGAGAGTTTGAAATGGCTAAGAAGACTTGAAAAAGGGTCATTTTTCGTAAATAAGACCAGTCGGTCTAAAAAAGAGATAACCTACCCTCGACTAGTCAACCATTTTTATTCTTTTACAAGCGTGAACACAACAAGTTTGCTTGGCAATATTTTTGTGTTTTGAGGAGACTGAAAAGAGCTTCAATATAACTCTCGGATGAGGTTCCTTTTTCATAAGCCATTTTTAACGAGTTTGAAAAAGTGAAAAAGTGGACTTGACACCTTTCTACTGGAATTTTAACGAGCATGTAAAAAGTGTATAAGAACACTCGGTACTTTTTCAGTTCTTCCCTAAGCCCAAAAAAGACAAAAATGGCTTGCATCAGAGCCAAAACCTAACAATAACCCTGAAACACTCAAAAAATACCATTAAAAACCAATTTTCCAAAACTATAGAAAAAAAAAACCCACTTTCATTGAAATAATTTGTATTTCAAAATATATGAATTGTAATGCATTTTTGAAAATCTCAAAAACTCTATAAATAGAAAGTATGGGTAAGAAATAGTTACCATTTCATTTTTACCACTTGTGAGCTTTGGATAGTTGGTTTTGATTGGTAACAGTTCCATTGGCGGTTTGGCAAGGATATCCCTACTTCATTGCTTCTTCATTCACTGTGTAAGAGGTAAGTAATCAAATCTTTTCCCTTCTATATTTTACAAGCATAAATTTTTCTTCTTTCATTGTTTAGACTCACATCCCTAAAATAGTATTTACAAATATTTTGAAGCCAAAGTAAAGGATAGGTTTATAAGTTTCCATTAGAAATAGTGAAACCGACCATCAATGGGAACTTTCGTTCGTTTAAAATAGATAAATTTTTATTTTTGAAGGGTTTTTAGCCGTTGGGCAAAGTCCCCAACGACACTTTGTCTGATCGGGACAGGCACGCTGTAGGCACCCTGTCCATGGTGGACAGGTAGACGACGCATCGGGTGTCAAAGGCATAGGCACTGATGGTGCTCTGTTGGTGAAAGGTAGTAGCACTGCTGCTTCCTTAAGGGAAAAAATGAAAACCCTAGAATGCTAAAAAACCAATTTCATGCCCAAAGTTTGCTTCAAAATATGTTATTATGTTTTTTCAGTCATGCCATGTGTTCTAATCATGAAATTGTATGTTACAGGTGCACTATGGTCATCTAGAAAGAAGGGGAACATGAGGTTCTCGACATACAAGCTACTAATGATCCACCTACCGTAGAATCCCTAAGAAACTATGGACTGCTGAAATATTTCTGTGTGCATAGTATAAAAGCACACATCTGGCTCCTTGATCCACTAGTACAAAAGCGCGGATTTTTCCACGGAGGTTTTCCATGTTTCTTACTTTTTGGTGTAAAATCGGAAGCAACAGGAACGAGGCGTCGCTGTATCCATGCCTAGCCGTCGCTGTATCCACGCAGGGGGTCTTATTTGTCGCTGTATCCACGGCTAAAGAGATGGACGTTGCTGTATCCACGGCTATCCGTCACTATAGCGATGGCACCGCCAAGTTGACCTAGGGCATTGATATTTCATTGGCTTTTTACAACGGTCAACTTGACCTAGGGCGCAAAAAGTCAATGTTTTCCGTCGCTATAGCGACGTCTAAGAGTTCTATAAAAACGAAGACCAAAACAAGATTTTCTTCACACTTGCCATTGTTGCAGCACTGCTTTCGGGTGATTGTCGGAGTTGTTTATTATTTCCGTCTCCTGCTGGTGAACAATCGAGATCTACATAGTTCGGATTTTAAACGTGAAAGGTTAGTTTGTGTTTTCAAATGATGCATACTAAATGATTTCCAATCTTCCAAACATGGATAGACATCTATGTTTAGGCCTTCATCCTCTTATCTTCACAATGTTCTTCTTTTACTAACTTTTTTTTGGTAGTATTGGATGAATTCGCTTGAAAGATTTTGCTTCTTTTGTAGCTTATGTGTCCTCTTTCAAGGTTTAATGCCTTCTATTGGAATCGGTTTAAGACAACATACATGTAAAAAGGGATTCGATTTTATTTTTATATCAAAAGTTCAAACGCCCAATAATATTTTAGATTAGAACAACATGCATGCAAAAAGGGACTTTTTTTTTATATGGGAAATTCGAACGCACAATAATATTTTCATCAAAGTCTTCAATATTGTCATTTTAGGTCACATTTGTTGAACACCAAGGTCCATACATCGAAATTTGTCAAATCTCTTATTATCACACTTGAACATATTTGAATTAGAGATTAATTGATTTTTCTTCCCAATTATGAAAAATAATTATTACTTCTAAATATAACTCATTTTTATATTAGTTTTATTATTTAATGTTTTTTATATTTAAACTTTATTTTCAAATTTCACTTTATTTACTTATATTGTTTTGCCAACTTGTTAGTCTCATATTTATATAGTTGTGGAGTAAAAATAAAATTACGGTTCAACTTTAAGTTTTATTTTATTATTAACAAATTTGTTAAAGCTTTTCATTAACTTATTCACGTTGGAAGTTTACACCATCTCTTATGCATTACTGGTTATGCATTACTGGTTATGAAGCTTGTCTTAAATCATGTTTGGAAATGATTTTCAAATGATGCATATTAAATCAATGGTTTATTTGATGTGTGAACATACTGAATTCATTGTGTTTTACTAATATCATTGATTTAATGTTCAATATTTTTCAAACAATTGATAACATACAAGAAAGTAAAGGAGAGACTAGTCCCTCTTGATATTGTAAAGAAGGTAATGTCCATAGATTTTATTATCTCTCTCTAGAAAAAGGATGTTATACTGGGTGTGAAGGTTCCTTATTTATACAAATAAACTCTACAATGCTACTCCACCATAGAAGGACATTTGTTGAGGTTGAAATCACATGATTTTCTAAACCTTCCAAGGGAATGTATGCATATTACATGCTTCTTTTTTCTACAATGTAGGTTACATGTTATGCACTCATACTAATATGCTTACTTTAATTTTTTTTGTGTTTATTTTTAGTACCATTATCCATTGCTCATGCACAATTGTGGGAACCATGACTTCCGTTAGAACCTACAATGTTCCATATCAAAATTATTTACTTTTTTATGTTGGATTACGTCAAATGATGTGCACATGGCTATCAGTACAATGTGTAATCAACATATAGTTCAGATTTTTTGTGTTGTTAAAAGGAAACTGCCCACAAGTTTCATGGACTTAAATTTCCTTCTTTTAATTCACTTCATTGATGAGGTTGAGTTAGCCATGGTATGCTCATGTCATACGATGTTATTCTTGGAGAGGTACATGATATATTAGTCGTTATGTGATGATAGTGAGTACATAAAGAAAATTGATGACACATAAGGAATAGTGGTTTGTGATGTATATTTGACAACTTACTGTTTGGTATGGTGTAGGTAAGACAATTTCTTGTCACCACAAGGCTTTGTCACCATGAACGAAAATGCAAGGAAGCTTGCTCGGTTCAGAGCGGCATTAGAGGCAAGGGGCGATGGCAAATGTTATTGCCCGTGCAATGATTGTAGGGGTTTGCAAAGAAGAAGACTTTTAATAACAACAGCTGAAATACATTGTAGGGAGAAGGGACACGCCGAAGGGGGCAATGAATATCGTCCCTTGGTAAGAGGTTATTCAGTATTTAATGTATTCTCTCTAATGGTCGTCATGTCATGACTTTTAGTAAAATGTCTTATCATAATTTTATATGCTCTATGCACACTAATTTCACTGCATTGTTTGTACATATATAGACAATTCCCCCAAAATGTCAGCCTCCAGATAGTTATAATTTGCCAGGTTCTAGCAGAAATACTCCTTTACAGGGTGAGCAAATTCGTGATCAGAATATTGGAGCTGATCAAGTTCTTAATGACGTTGACATGGATGGATATAACGTTACCGATACAAATTAGGAAGATGAGATACATAGGTTGATCCATGACACATTTGCTTCAATGGATGAGGACGACAGCCATGATGATAGTGATCATGACATTAATGTTGATCCTCTAATCAAGAAGTCGCAGAAACCTCTTTATGAAGGCTCAACAGCAAATCTTCTATCTGCTATATTGTTGTTGGTGAACTTCAAGGTTTTGAATGGTTTATCAAACACCAGTTTCACACAGATGCTAAGGTATGTAATTTGTTAATTATCTATGTATGCATGTTCACAATTACCTCTAAGGTTGATTTTGGTCCTATATTGCTATTGTTATTTTTATTTGTAAAATATGGATGCGATATTAATGATGAGTAATATTGTTTATAAGACACTTATTCTTTTCAATTTTGTAGATTGTTAAGTGAATTTCTATTACCGACGTCAAATATTTTACCACGCACATATCGAGAAGTATATTTGATTATGAAAGAAATTGGAATGGAGTATCAAGCTATTGATGCTTGTCCTAATGATCATATCATATACTATGGACAATATGCATTGGAAAATGAATGCCCACATTGTCAAATAAGTAGATATCGAACTGATAAAGTGTCAAAAAATGTGCCTCGCAAATTTCTTCGTTACATTCCGATAATTCCACGTTTCCAGCAGTTGTTCAGGTGTCAAAGTATAGCACAGTTTATGGATTTCCATGCTAAGAACAGAAGTCTAGACGATGTTCTTCGAATTCCTGCAGATGGTTCTGCATTGAAGTTCATTGAAGAAAAGTGGCCAATTTTTAAAGAATACCCCCGTAATGTTAGAATTTCATTAGCAGTTGATGGCGTCAATCCATTTGGAGAGCTTCGTTCTACCTACTCAGTCTGGCCTGTTTTTGTTATAAACAATAACCTTCCTCCTTGGATGACGATCAAGAGAGAGAACACAATGTTGGCAATGATTGTTCTAGGTATGTAATTAACTTGCATGTGTTTACTTGAAAGTGTGACTATAAAATGCTTCCTTTTATTTTCGTGCATGATAGTTATGGTTTTTTTTTATATATAATGCATATTATAGCTAAAAGAAATTTTATATGTATGTTTAACCAATTAGGTAAGTACCAGGTTAAAGATATGAACGTATATATTGATCCTCTTATCGATGAGTTGTTGAAGTTATGGGCGGGT
>LPNX010925318.1:0-12935 GCA_001517045.1 Pseudotsuga menziesii
TTTTTTCAAACGTTTTTTCTCCAGATTGCTCGGGATAATCTTCTATACTTTCCTTTTCAGCCTCTACTCTTTCTTCTTCTTCATAAGTCTCAGCCAACGTAGTCTTAAGTTGAGATTTTGCGAACATAGCCAAATCCGGACCAAAAGCTGAGGTATAATACTCAATCAGAACTTTATTAGAAGGCTTATCAGTTGTAGAGAAGTTCTTGAGGTAAGCAGAAAATCTTTGAGTGAAATTGTGTACTTTCTCATTCCTTTCTTTTTTTAAAGAACCCAAACCTTTCATTAGTGTTGCATGCGTCTTTTGGGCTGCATACTTGTTTCTGAAAATATTTTTCAAAGGTATTCCAATCTGGGATAGAGTTTGCAGGAAAACCGAAATACCATGATGTTGCTGCTCCTTTTAGGGTGTGTGGAAAAAGTATACAAACTACATCCTCATGCTCCCCAGCCCTTAATCCTTCTACTACCAAATAAAAACTTTGTAAATGGTCATCTACTAGCATCTTCTCATTTGGATCAAATTTAGGCAGCATCTTCTCAAATGCTTGATGTAAGTTGTGCAATGGAGGTGTTAGGTTTAAAGGCAACCTATCTTTCCAAGCAGGTGGTGGATTCGGTGGGTTGGGTGGCGGATCTGCGTTTACGCCTACCATGAGTCTGGGTGGAGAGTGAGGTGGTCAATGAATAGGAGTACGGGCAGGTGAACAGTAAGGTGTCTCTAGGCCCACTTGATTCAAAGGCTGAACCACCTCCTGTAAGGTTGTTTCTACAAGTTCTTCCAAATCTCCAACTAACACTGAGTCTTCCGATATAGGACGGTCTCTCCTTTCTCTTCTGGGCAAGTCAGGGATAATTGGTAATCCTCCAATATTCTTCACATATGCCCTAGTGTGTCTTCCCAGATCATTTACAACTTCGTTATCAACAGAATACAAATTCTCTTTACCCTTCTGTTCAAGAATCGGATTAGAAAACAAACTGCTTTCTGAACTGTCACCAATGGAATAATATCGAGAAAATGGGTTTCCTCAGCCAGCCATGCACCGGCGGCCCTCCTTCTAGCACAAGAAACTATTGAGGCCTTGAAATTCATAGGAAACAATAGTAAGGGATTCTCCCCAGTCAACGTTCCCAACTAGCACATGACTGTTTGGTGTAGGGAATCCATTCGGTTTGCGATCTGGCTACCATAGGTCAAGTAACAAAAATAAAAGGTTTTACCAGTTGTGGCCCGGTCCACCGTATATATTTTTGTATTTTTTGACATTAAGTATGATATGCAAGTGCCTATCTAAGATGCAGATTGATTAAGAATGCAAGGAGTATTCACAATGTGATGCGCAGGTTCTTACCTCTCGTCTTAGACTCTCATGCATCTAAATCACACACACATCAAGAAATTAAATCTAACGACCTAACCTATCCCTAGGGAGCAAGATTGTCACTTATTTATGAGTAATGTATTTCATGCACTCATTATGAAAAATCATAGATAGCTATACTTATTTCAAAACAAATGAACATTTAAAGATATTTAAACAACCAGATAGCCAATTGCTTATGAACAACATTCATTGCTCATAGTGGAAATTTTCATAAAATAAACCAGAGATCATTCATACAAGAACTTAGGTTCAAAGAGTTAGAACAATCTCACAGTTAATGGAAAAACAGTTGAAAACAAAATAGTTCCTCTTCAACAAATCCATAGCATAACATTTCAACATTCCACCAAGACTTCTCCAACAGGCAAACTATAATTATCTATTGCAAAAGGAAATAGTTCTTCTTACAATATGTCTTCCATAATATAACTACAAAAAGTCCTTTTCCTCATCTAGATTTTCTATATTTAGACAAAAGAACAAAACTGTTGGGCTGCCCATGAAATGACTCTTGGGCTCCCCCAACTCTTCGCCTCCCAAGTGTTTATAAAATTTACAATATGTTACAATAAAATGAGTAAAATTCTCATGACGAGGGTCCCGCTTGACTATTCAAAAATTTCTTCCATGCTGAAGCCTCCGAGGCAATACTTTCGAATTCAGAAGGTTCTAGGAAATGAATATTTATTTCAAATTTAGCAGCCTGATTTTTTATGACTTCTATTCTAGCTGCGCTCAGGAGAAGTTGGTCTTCTAACAACTGCACACTAACCACGGCATGATCTACTTCATTCTTCATGGTCTGCTCGCTAAAGCTTTAATATGTTGTATCCTTTGTTCATCTTCCTGATATCTTCTTTGCAAAATCTCCAAAAATAGGCTATGGTCTGGAAAGGTATCCATTTTCTGTTCATCCTCAACATCGCAGTGGTTATAAGTGATCAAGAGTCTCCTAAAGAATTCTGCGCAAGCCCCCTTTGTCTTCTTGATAGCCTTCTTGAATTCTTCGGCTGTGTTTATGGAAAAATCTAGTAAATCATAGTCTTTCCTTAGGGCTTGTTGATCTTTAAGGGTAACTCTGCAGGAGTTTCTTCATTCGCTTCCAATCTCACCATCCTTCCTTTCAGGACTTCTAGGATTTCTTGCGATCTATCAATAAAATATGAAGAGGTTTCCAAAATCTCTTCCAGCCGATTGTCCATCTGCAAGACCTTGCACCCTTCTTCCTCTATGGCCACCTGCAGTTGGTGCATCTTGCTTTTCTGTGCCAGAACGTGCTCCTTGAAAGGCTAAAGACTGACATGTTGTTCCTTGGCATCTTCTAGAGCTGCTGTCAATGAGGTAATATGCTCTTTAAGTTCTTCCTTTTGCCTCTGAGACTACCTCTCATATTCCTCCAAGGTAGCCTTCTGCAGCTCCAACTCCCCTATCCTTCTTAGTAACTGTTCCTTTTCTGCCCTCAACTCTTGATATTCCTGCTGCACTTTCTACAGACATTCTTGGGTGGTCTCCATAGACCTCTTCTCTATCTAGAAGACCTGAAGCTCAGCTTTTGAAGACTTGATTTCCTTTTGTATGTCTTCAAACTTTCTCTTTAACCTATTATTTTCCTCTCTTTCCTTTCTCAGGGTATCTTTGAGCTGGGAAGAGGACTTCTTTGACTGCTCAAGATTAGTCATTATTTTATCTACATTGTCCTTAGAAGCATGGATCAATGCAGCCCTTGCTCTGATAGTGAACCTGGGGTCTTTGTCTGTCCCGTATACGATAGTTGTATCATTTATCATTTTACTGGACTGTCCCCCAGTCTCGACCTTTCTCTCGGTCCTCTTCACTATTATTTTCTTTTCCTTATCATAAAAGATAGTGTTGAAGTCTAGTACTTCCTCCCCTTTTCTCTGCTCAAAATAAATTAGCCTAAGGGTGGGGATCATAGTCTATCCTATTGTGCTGGCAGCAGCTGCCTTAGGATCTTGAATATCAAGATTCCGTAAGTCCTGAGCCTGACTGTCTACAGGATCGGGTGCTGATTTCTCTGTCACTGTCCCTCTCAGCTTTATCCTTTCTACTTCTTGCTTCTTCAACTCCTCATCCATCTTTCTTTTCTTTTCTTCTTCCTCACTCTTGGTAGCTTCTTCTGCCTTTCTAGCTGCTTCTTGTGTAGCTCTTCTCTTTTCTTCCTCTTCTCCTTTGAGCCAGCCTTCGGCCTCTTGTGCTAGTCTCCTAGCATCTTCATTTCTTTTTCTATTTTCTTCCTCCTCTCCCTTTGTTTGTTCATCCTGTCCTTTTTCGCCTTTGGTGGTGATTTTCTTCTTAAACCTTCTTCTTAAGGATGTCATATTTTGTGCACTGGGAAATATGGATTCCTCTCTATCCTAGTGGCTACTGTATTCAAAATGTACATTCGCCTCTTTGCAGTGCTCTGCCACCTTATTCTGGGAATCATTCCTGTGGAAACACATTTCCCCAAAATGGAATTTCCCCAACTCTTCCACGAATTTGTCAGCTTTCTTCACCCTAGTAAACTTGTAGCTTCCCAATCTAAATATATGGCAAAGGAGGGTAAGCATCTTTCTTATGTTCAAACAGAAAGCTCCCTATTCCATCTAAAAATACTTGTCTAACTGCCTCTTTGTGGACTGCATAGTCAGTGGCATACTTAGGCAGTAGTGAGGGTGCTCTGGAGCATCCAAACATCCTGAAATATAATCCATCCTCAGTTAAGTAATAGTCGGCATATTCCTCAATCACCTAAAATGCTTCCTCTGACATACAGTTGCACTCCTTTAGGAAGATCAATGTATATAGTGGCATAATGAAGTGTTCACACACTTCCCTATAGTGAGTGTGGTATTTGTGGGCCCACAGTGGCTTGTATGCTGAGTAGACTGGTGTTCTTTCCCGATACCAGATGCACCTCAGATTGGGGAAGGGTTGGTTGCATAGTATGTAATCAATCAGTATAGAGCTCATGTACAACTATGATCTCTTCTGGGACACCGCTCCTAATGCTGATGCAATGCAGGCTTAGAGGCTGTTGGACACAATGTTTTCCCAGTTGAACATTGTCCCCTATGTTGCAACATAGAAAATGATAGGAACCCACTCCAATTTGAAGCTTTTACCATGGGCCCTCCCGAAAATCCTGTTCAGCTTCACGGCAATGAACATGTAAGGGGTTGTTAGACTTGCAGTGTCATATTCCCTGGTCGGTCTAGTTCCAAAGTTCTTTCCAGGCATGAGCATCCTTTTCAGTGTCTCGACTAGGTCCATTTTAATGGCCTTCAACCAGTCTTTAGTTAGGTATACTTGTGCTTTTGTTAAGTGGTAGGCCAGTGCTACATACCTAGGGCTATAAGCAGCATATCTCTTTTTAACAACATTTTCCAAAATCATGGTGGTTACATCTTCCTTGGGCAGAATCTACCCAGTGACCTCTGAGCAGGGAAAAAACTTAGGTCTGGTAGCAATTTTCATTAATGAAGACCTCTCTATATTGGCATAGATGGTTTCTTCTTTAAAACCTATGTCAGGTACTTCTCGGCATGTAATTAATCTGTAAATCCCCCCCCATTGATATTCGGGTTCCACACCAACTATGCATTTGGTGTCCTCATAGGTGTATTCAACTTTGGTAATGATTTCGACTTCAGGCTGCTCTTCTACTACGGGACCCTTCTTCTTCTGACATTTAGACATCTTGGATTCTAAGGAATTTCCCTGTCACATACAAAACTTCTTTTAGGTTCTGTTGGGTCATTTCCGGATAACATTGAAAATGGAGGCAACTGTATAAGAATTTTACCTCATCTATGCTAAACATGAGTGCAGCTATGAAGAATAAACAATAATTCTCAAAAACCAAAAGTTCCTGCATAAAAACTAAAACTAGCTCACGCCCAACAATTTGCGAATTTAGAAAATCACATCCTTCCAAGAATGACGAATATCTCCCTCCTCTTGTCAACATGAACACAGTCTCAAAACCCCCTCTCGGTGCTACGACCTACATGCTACGTGAAATACCAAAAGGCGCCTAATCTCAAATGAGGGCACTAAAAGTGGTAGCACACTAGAAGACAAGGGGAAGCTACCTGCTGTAAAACGCTCACTTCACGGTATGACTGGGTAATGCAATTATGAACCTAAAATGGGTTGGGGTTCATACTCAAGCTTGAACGGTCTCATCCTAAGCAGGAAGTGAAACAGCCACGCAGCACTGTTTCGCGAAGATGAGGGTGGCTAAAATGCGGAACCAGACTCACAGCATCTTGGCCGAAAACCATGAAATCCCTCCCCAAATGGCCAAACACAAACTGGGGGAAACTGGTGCGGATAGCGTAACGATCGTCTGCACCAGTTTCCCCAGCAATCGAGTGTAGGCTGCAAAACCATAATGGCTGTGAGAGAAAACATCAAGCAAACCACAAACACCCCCCCCCAACTGACAGCCATACCATTTACCTCAGAATATATACATTCTAGGACGAAAACACCCAAGTAACCAGTAACCACAGAGGCAACAAATAGTTTGACCAATTGAACAGAATGGGAAAATGAGCATAAGGGCCTACCTGTCACTGTTACGCGACTGGTGGAGAAAAATCATAACTTCCATGGTGGAGCCACCTAGGAGCGAAGGTATCGACAGCGAAAATCTTGGTCTTCTCGAGCGAAAATGACAGCACGAAGAAAATCCAAAATAACAATAAAATAATAAACCCCCAAACTCCACTATATATATGCCCTAGTCAACTATAATCAGCCGGAAAAATAAAATCATCGGGCGGAAAAGGGCTATGGGATCGGCGACCAAGGTACTACTTCCTCCGCAATGGAGAATGAAGAAAATGACGGAGCGTCCGCAATGGCGTTGGCAGGAAAAACAAATCAGCACTCGCATCGGATTTCGCGAGACTAGGGCTTCGGGTCAAAAGATGATTAAAGAGTCACAACGGTGAACCCGTAAAAAAAACGAGTTCCACAGACTAGCAAAATTGGAGTAAAAAATATCAATCAAGCGGATAAATCAAACTATTGGAATCATAGTGCTTTCTAAAGCCGCAACAATGAAAGTTGAAAAAACCAAGGACCTGACAGGTCGACGGGGGTCAGAAATGGATGAAACAACTATCGGACCGCTTCGCAGAACCCCTTCCGCAATAGCAGAAGACGTATAGACAATCGTTCCAACAGGATTTCAAAACAACCGCCGATAAATACAAAAACATCGGAGACCAAATACACTTGACTTCGGACTTGATGTCCGGTTCTTTTCTGCAACGACAGACGCGCAGGTGACTAGACTCCCGACTCAAAAATACAAAATAATTTCGATGGCGTGGAAAAATTAATTCCAACATTAAAACACTGCCCTCATAAAAGTAATCTTTATTCAACATCAAGCAAAAACAACACTGTGCAAAACGAATTAAAGGAGGGTCCAATTTTTTTTTGAATTTTGGGAAATAGTTGCAGCTGCAACAGCTAGGAAGCCTAATAAACCCAATTGTATACTCTCTTGGTTGAGCACCCTAATAAAACCAATGGTTCATTGGATTGGTTGTGTCTGGATGTGTATTTGGCCATGTGTGACCCTTGGATGAATATCCTAATAAACCCAACTGTTAGCTGGCTTGGCGGAGAATCCTGATAAACCCAACAGTGGGATGGATTGGATGGGTGTCTTGATAAACCATATGTAATTTGGCTTGGTTGGTACTTAATTTTAATGTTGTATTGACTGTTTGTAGTATGATACACCCAACTGTTAGCTGGCTTGTTGCCTGTAGCTTGATAAACCCAATTGTGTATTGGCTTAGCTGAACAGTGTGATAAACCCAACTGTAGGTTGGCTTGACTATTTTTTATATGTTTTGGCTACGTGTGAGCCTGTTTCCCTATTTCCTTGTGGAAATCATTCCCAGCTCTGGGGGTGGTATTTGTGTTGAGAGAATGATGAACACAATTGGCCTATGGTTGGGTGGAATGTTGCCGCAACATAGCTAGTTACAGGGCAGCTTCATCTTCAAAATAAGTATTCTCTATTGTGTTATCTCTGCAATGTATTTGCTTATGAATGTACTGATTATGTTGAATTACTATTGAATATTTAAGTAGAGTTTACTGTTGTTAAATGTCCCTACATTTTCATCTGTTTATGCCTTGTATTTTCCACTGCATTTTGCTTAAGTTCATGGAGGCTAGAATCCTAGCTACAGGGTCAAAATGTGGCCATCATAAGGTAAGATGTGTTTTTCCGCCATCCTAAATCTACCTATGGAAGGCATAAGTCGGAATTTAGAAGGAGGGAAAAATAGGAAAAAGTTCAAGGTAAAGATAGATTTCTGCACCCTGATCCTGCTGTGGAGGGTGGAAGTCGGAAGGCGCAAATCGACAAAACAGGAAAAACATAATGCAAGAATTTAGATTTCTGCACCCCAAGTCCGCTATGGAAGGTGAAAGTTGGAAGGAGAAAATAAACAAATTAGATAAAGGTTAAGGTAAATAGTTGGACTTCCGCATCCCGAAGTCGGCTCGCGAAAAGCGGAAAGGAGGAATCTGGAAAGCAGAAACATACGAGTAAAGGTATTGTATTTTTTGGATTTCCGAAGTTGGAAGTTGGAAGTTAGAAATCATAAAACGAACGAGTAAGGGTATCGTATATCAGGATTTCTGAATTTTAAAACCCGAAGTCAAAAATTGGGAAGTCGGAAAGTTGGAAGTCAGAAATTGGAAAAGTGACAAATCAGCATATCGATTTCAGGATTTCTTCTACGCAAAGTTGGAAATCGAAAATCGGAAAGTTAGAAGTCGAAAATTGGAGAAGTGATAGGTGAAAATACCTCCCTTGAGGATTTCCGTTTCCTGAAGTCATAAATCGAAAATCAGAAGGTTGAAAGTTAGAAGTCGAAAAATTCAGTGTCAGTGAAGAAACAACTTTTCTAGTTGCAGAGAGGATTTTTCAGCTATGAAACGAATGTTAAAGGGGTATTTATTCTTAAACATGAATGTTAAAGGATGTACATGTTCCATGAATCTGTTTAAATAGAAAGAAGTATTAAATTTTAAATTATTACGCATATCAGTTAGGTGTATGGCCACTTGGTACATGTCCAAAAGGTATCAGAACGAGTGGTAAAGTCCTGTCCCTCCCTTGTATGCCGATGTAGAGAGGAAGGGACATGACATCGTGGTATCCGAGCTATTGGTTATAACATTGGGCCTAGATGGGCCGAGTGAATAGCTTTTGGATCTATTGGTTTCAACATTGAGCTTAAATTGTCCAAGTGAACAATTAGTAAGTGGTTTTTAAATTATGAAATTGTCGCGCAATCAACAATGATGTTTATTAACACATTTTTACAGAGTCATAGTGCATATTGGAAAACTTGGTTTTGGATCGGCAATGAGAATCAATAGCATGTATGATGCACAGGATCCCTATGAGCACAAGGCAGATGCTATGGGAGAAAACATTTGAGTTGAAAAATTCACATCCTTTGTCACAAACCTGAATGACACTAAGAATATTATGTTATATTCCAACTAGAAACAACACATCTTGGGGCTTCCCTTTTCCATTACTCAATTTGACCATTCCTTTTCCTTTGATCTTCCGTGGAGCATCATTTCCAAAAGTTACATTTCCTTATTTATTTTCACTTAGGGACATAAACTTACTTTTATCACCACTCACTTGTTTGGAACATCCACTGTCAATATACTAGGGGCCTCTTTGCTTCTGAACAGAAAGGACTAATCCACATTTGTTATTTTCTTTCTTCTTTAAAACTTTAATACTTTCAACAAGGTAATTCATTCTTGGGTCTATTTCGTAATCCTTCATATGACAGTTTGAAGCCTTGTGTCCAAAGTTATGACAAACATAACATTCTGGATCATTGTACAGTAGATCAAAAGAATTGTTATTTCTATCATGAGTTATTCATTTAGTTGTGAATTGAGTTGTATGTTGTTCTCGTTTGCTTGCTAACTGTCTTGTTCTATGTTGTAGCAATTGACTGTTCTTTGATTGTATATTTCTAAAATTAAGTGCATAGTTTGCAGCTTTGTGACAAAAATTAGAGCAACAATAACAGTAACCATGGAAAACATTTTGGCACTTGGATCTTGGAGGTCTTCCCTTTTGTTGACTATGTTTCTGAGCTATCCATGGTGATAATTCTGATCTGAATTTTTTATTCTGGGACTTGCTTCATTTCCTTTTGTTTGCACAATATGTTCACATTCTAACTGATTGTTGCATGAGTGTTATTCATAGCCACGACCTTTTTTTAACCATGGGGACCTTTGCTTGCTGAGACTGGTGTTCGATTCTTCTAAGGATTTGATACTTAAAAAGGTTTTGGTGGTACGGAGCTTGAAATTTCTCCAATTCCTTCCTAGCTGTCACTACTTCTTCTTCCAAAGCTTCACATCTCTTTTTCCCTTTTGTTAATTGTTGTTTAAGTTAATATTCTATTTTCTTTGCCTCTTCTAGTCCCAATTTTAACAGGGAACTATATTCACTTGGTTCTTTTCCATTCCTTTTATACTACAAAGATAATTGTTTTTGTTTCCTTTTCTTTAATATGACTCTGTAAATTTCCTCCAAAGCACTGATTAGTTCACCTTCTATATCAACCATGGATTCCTCCTCATTCAGGTCACTCCCTATATATTCATTTCCAAAATCATTTATGGCCATAAGCATGAAGTTATTCACTTCATCTTCATCAGATGAATCGTTGTCTGTCTCTTCTGAAGAATCAACTTCATTTACACAGGCTTTTCTTTTTGTGTTTAGCCTCTTTATTGTATTTATTGAATGTATACTTTTCATCATCATTAGAAGTCTTCCTCTTGTGCTTGTGGGGACATTTAGATGCAAAATGACCTATTTTACCACATTTAAAACATTTAAATGGCATATTGCCTTTGTATTTACCTCAACCTTTCTTCAGCCTCCTTACAAATTTTGCCTCATCCACATCCATTTCAGAATCATTTTTTTTATATACTTTAAAATAAGCTTCTCTAATGGTTGATTTGTCTTTACCAATCCTCATTTCATAGGATGTCAAAATACCTAGGACTTGGTCAATAGGCAGAGTTTTTAGATCACTCAATTCTTCAATTGCTGAGACTTTGGGATTAAATCTCTCAAGCATAGATCTTAAAATTTTCTGAACTAAGAATGCTTCACCAAAATTTTCACCAAGACCCCTCTTGGCATTCACAGTCTCTTCTATTCTTAGGAAATATTTACTGACTATCTCATCCTCATTGATCTTTAGCTATTCAAATTTTAGTCTATATGTATGTAGTTTGGCATCCTTTAATTTCTCATTTCCTTCACAACTTTTTACAAGCTTATTCCACATTTCTTTTGTAGAATCACTATGCCTAATAGTCCATTTCCATAAATGATCAAACCATTCTATGCCTTATGACATACAATAAGTCCAATCGCTAAGTAATCATGAGCTTCTGCAACACATATTCACCCTTTGGGTTCTTCTATAATTTTTATTTTATGCACCAATTCAGACTTTCTGCACTCCTGGTTCTATAGTTCTGGTTCCGCAGTACTGGTTTAACACCAATCATTACGCACCATCAATCTTCTTCGAGCTCTCTGTGACCATTGATCTAAGAAGAAAATCAGATATTGGATATGTGATTTTTCTTGATATCATTCTATGATTTCTTCTTTCCATCTTCCACACATCCTTTTCTGCATCATCAATCTGCACCATGGATTTCTTGTGCACCCTTTCGCAACCGTTGATATTAGATCTGGTGCGGGATGCAGATCTCGTGTTTTCAACATTTGTTTGAACAACTTCCATATTTTCCGCTTTCTGACTTTCGCTTGCAAAACCCTTTCCATGTCATTGATTCCTTGTGCACCCTTTCTAGACCGTTGATCTTAGATCCAATGCGGGATGCAGATATTGGGTTTTCAACGTTTTTTTGAACAACGTCCAAACTTTCCACTTCCAAACTTTCGCTTGCAAAACTCCTTCTACGCTGTCAATTTCTTCTGCGGATTCACTCTTGACCGTCGTATCTATTCATCAGATTACCTTTCAGACTTTGCATATTTTCTCTTGATCGTTGATTTCTTGTGCAGGGTCACTCTTGACTATCGGATCTGTTCAACAAATTTCCTTTCAAACTTTGCTTTGATCATTGATTTCTTGTGCGGACTTCAATTCTGTGCTTAACCAAATTACATAAGGGATTTTTCTCTTGTCTCCTGTAATTAACCTCCTTGATAGTTCATCAACGAAATAGACTAACAACCGTCAAATTTAGATCAACGATGTACTTCAACCAACATAGGAAAAATTTCATAAACTATCGCTCCCGCTAATATTTTCTTCCTCCATGCTAGTTCTCCCAGCAAAATTCCTCACAGTCGTTGATTTGCTTCGAGATCAACCTAATCCGTTAATCTCAATCTCTGTTACAATGATTTATCTCCAATTTTGCGAGTCAAACCCTTCTTTATCTTCCTCACTATTTAGTCAATGAAATGTCTTACCATCATTGATATTCTCGAATATTATTCTGAGTCTTCTGCTTATATGGATCATATGCTTGAAACTATGTTTCCATCAATGCCAATCAAATCATAGTTTGATTTGTTTCCAAAAGACTGCAAAACCTCCAACAGACACCTTGTTGGCTAACCTTTTAGTGTCTGGCATGGGCTCATGGTATTGAGGATTTGGAAACTTACTCTCTTTTTCTTGCCCAATTACAAAAATGGGGTCATATTTCCATGGTTTATATAAGGGTAGATCCAACCCCTTCGTGATTTCCATAGCCTCCTTAATGCATCTCTCTTATCATTGACAATGTAGCCCCCCATGTCTATAGGGAAGGTTGTTCTATTTTTATTTTTGGGATTTACAAAGTGGAGTTCATTAACCTCCACCATCTTCTCTGAGTATTCGAACACATAATTTGAGAGTCAGTAATCTGGGCATCTTGTGGCTTGCTGCCTCAGTGCCATATAGTCTAATAATTATGTAATCTGGACTCAAGTTTCAGTCTCCCATTGTCACTACTTCCTACAATTGAAGATAGGGTCTAATATTTGATGGAATTCTCTCAGGATCCCTTCCCAACAAAATTGAGTCGTCCACATACATACACTCAATAACATACTTAAACCATTTAGCACGTTGTTCTCCCTTCTTGACACAAGGTATCCAATCATACATTTGTTGGGATTTCCATCCTTGGTATTTTGTAGCTCGAAGGCTCTGAAGTGATGATATTGGTGGAAAATAAGGAGATAGACCAATTATGGAGGGTACATGAATACTTATGTTGCATAAAAACTGGTTAATTGTGTCCTCATCTTGGTATTTATGGCTTCAACGTACCCGAAGTTAGGTGTGTTTTGTACATTTTAGGCATCAACTAGGGCTACCATACCTTCATCAATTTCCTCATCAAATTCTGAGCCTAATATCAACATGAATGTAGTGAATTATTCTTGGGACCAAGGTGGTAAGTTATTCAATTTCC
>LPNX010925322.1:5000-61774 GCA_001517045.1 Pseudotsuga menziesii
TATGTAGACACAATTGAGCAAGAAAGAAACCAAGTTTGGAGAATTTCCCATTGAGGAGCACCATACAACATTTCTACCATTGTTTTTCTTGCAATTGAGGAGCTAGCAAAGGCAATGTATTCTTCCCAATCTCCCCCCTAGCTCAAGAGTATGTAGACACAATTGCTCAAGATATTACCAAGCTTGGGGAATTTCCCATTGAGGAGCACCATAGAGCATCTTTACCATTGTTTTTCTTGGAATTGAGGAGCTAGAAAAGGCAACAGTCTTCCCAATCTTCCCCCTATCTTGAGTATCTAGACACAATTGAGCAAGAAAGAAACCAAGCCTTGGGTAGTTTCCCATTGAGGAGCTAGAAAAGGAAACCATGTATATCATTGATCATTGTGGTCATGGGAAACTCATGCAATTGAGCAAGAAAATCAGCAAGGAAGCGGATACCCAATGAAATCCTTGAAGAAATTAGAGAGAAGAAAAGAAATGACATGACCAATCGAAGATGCTCTATGGACACTCAACCTATTCCGATTGTTGGGGATGGCACAGTTCTTCCTTCCAATCCACATCAAGAAAGAAAAAAACATTCACTCGAGGGGTCTTCGGTCACCATATCAGTAGAAGAACGAGCACTGCATGGCACTAATCAAGGAGTAAAACGTAGGTGCATATCAAGGCCACTTGAAACCTTTGCAGATTTAATTGAATGTGGGTATACAAGTGACGAAGTTAGAGAGACATTGAACGCTGAAGGTATGCTAAAAGAAGACAATGTTGTTTAGACCACTCAAGAGGATTTACAATTTCCACCGTCCTACCGTCAGGAAGACATAGAAGGACATGAAGCTCATGTTCAAACGCCAGATCGACCGGGTGATATGTTACAGGGTGCAATTCCAACCTCCCTACCTCCATTAGCAACTTCACGCCGAAAAACTCCAAAACGTATACAAATCGATGAAAGTCTCATTGGTACGCTTGAAGGTACGCTGTCTAAACACAGTATTGCATATCAAGCTCAACATATACTTGTCAACTATTTTGATTCTAAATGTGATGGAGATAAATGTAGGTTATTTATATCATTATTAAAATCTAGGTCTATGACTGTTGTTAGGAAAAACTTAAGGATAAAGATGATAAATAGTTTTGAACCAAGTTCTTATGTTGTCAGAAGTTTGGTAGATGCATTTAGTAATATTGGAAAGAAATCTCGTTCAAAGGATCGCAGTGCAGCTTGCCGTGTGTTGTCACAATCAATCGTGAACAAAAGCACCAGGGACCTTCGCCTTCTTAAGCTTACATCCAAACTTGTAGGATTGGATATCAAAGCACTCTGTAGGTATTGTTCTAGAAGAGAACAACTTGACTTTGGTGAAATAGATGTATGGTCCTTCGTTGGTAGGTTGCCACGCTCCGATATGAAGCTCATTGATGCGGTAAAGGGACTGGTGCAAGAGTTTTGGCGTGACAATAGTAGACCTTTATCCAACCAAAAAGATGCACTAAAATTGAGAATGGGTTCAAGGGACCATGAGCCCCACATTAAACATTTTCTTGACATGACACAAACATAATTATATGAGAGGTTTAGGCATGAACATAATGAACTTAACTTGGGCCAAAGATCCTTCAAGAAATGCAAACCATGGTATGTTAAAATAAACACAACTCGTAACACATGTTGTTGTCGATATCACATTGAGTATGCTTATTATTATGATACATATATACATATATTGCGTGTTTTGCATAACACTCTTGTGTAGGAATGCTCAACTACATTGCCATCGACATCATCTAGAGAGTTTATCCATAGCATCTTGTGTAGAAGGATAGAAGGTTGCACATTTTATCAAAGGCCTTGCGTAGATGGGACATGCCCAAGGTGTCGTGGAATGGCATTTTTTGACAAATGCATACATGTCACCGATGAGCATGAACTTGGGAGACATGAAGTGAACTTGCAGTCATTCAAATATGTCACGTATGATATCGGTGGAGGGAATGAAAGGAAAAAAATACAATTGGTCACCTCTCAGGTTAGCAACGAGTTCCTAAATAATATTTTTTCCTATTGACATCTATTGCTACTTCATATATGTAACAACCTATTGATCTATACATCTTTATTATTGATCTACTAGGTACTGGTATGCAACTTCATGGAGGAATTCTTTGAAAAGACACAACAGTATGTAAAGCATGTACATGTGGCTCGTTGGCAAGACGAGCAGTTTAGAGCGTGCAGGGATACATTTCCTATTGGAACTATATTATCAGTGGTCGATTTTGCGGAAAACTACACTCTTCAACCACAAAACGAGATTCAGAGTCAATATTATCACTCAGATCTGGTCAGTATAATGGTCCATATCACCTATAGACATGGGACAGATAGTACTGAAGAGAACAGGGTTATATTGAAGGAGTATCACTTTTACATAAGTGATGACAGGTGTCATGACTTGGCTTTTGTACAACATAGCTTTCAATTGTTCTACAAACACTTGGAGGATAACAATATACAGATGAAACAACATTGGATTTGGTCTGATGGTTGTGTGGGGCAATTCAAAAATTCCCATGTCTTCCAATGGATGTGTATTCTCCACAAGAGGCACAAGGTGCCACATATTTGGAACTATTTTGAGACCGGACACGGAAAAGGGGAACATGATGGAGTAGATGCATGCATCAAGACTGCATTACGTAGGCAAGAGATGAAATTCACAACTATTTTGCTCATCCGAGATGCAAAGACCATTGTTGCATGGTGTTCTTCAGTGATGGGGCAGGGAGCTAGAAGGCAAGAAGACCAATCATCTCAAAAATCACATGTACATAGATAATTTGGGAGGTGGTCGATGTAGATCGATCACACCTATATGAGTGCAATACCGTCCAAGGAACTCGTGCATTCCATTCAGTTAGGACGTTAAACAATGCTATAGTTGAAATGTGGACAAGAAAACTGTCTTGTTTTTGTTATCCATGTAGCAGTGGTGAATGGGACAACTGTGAATCCACATATTGGGTTGACAGCTGGGATCATGTATCACTCCCCATTGGCCGACAAATAACTTCAGAATTATCCTAGTTGGAGGAAGGCCAATTGAGTATTTCACATGACTATGACCACATTTCAGATCTCATACAACCAAGTTCGACTATTATGTTGATCACTTTGAAATGTTTGATGACTAGTTGTGTTTAGTTAGCTGAATCCTAGGTCTGCACTTTATTTTATGTAGGGAACATATACGTAGTGGTTGCCCCGAGAGACAATGAATGGCACACTGACTACTGGCTGGCATGTTGCTTGGATGGGAAGCAGACCCTCATTGTATCATTAAGCGACTCTGAGGGCAATGATTTTTCAATTGGGTCAATGGTTATCAAAGGGGAATATTTGACACAGGTTTCCCACACACGAAAGAAAACAGGTCATGTATTTGAAGATTATAGACCAGGTCAAATTGTATACCATTATACAAACTTAGTTATTGGCACAAACCTCCAGTTGCAAACAATGCTAAACAAGAACTCATCAAAGTCACGATACTTGTTGCTTACTTTGAGCACGAGAGGCTAAAGGATACCGTTGCTATTAGAGGTGATCCCGATGGTCTAGTTGAATTACCACAGGTAGGTAGACCGGTATGTGGTAGTAAGATATTTTGGTTTCATGGTCTCATTGATTATTTGTAGTTTGATACATTGAGTGCTTGATATATTGATAAATTCAATAGACTTCTACAATGGATTTGTTGTATTATATTGATACTTACATGACTCATGCCTTATAGCCCAAGACCATTATCTACCAGTCTATCTGGGATATGTCTATTGCATTTTCCTTGAATCTCGAAGTTGATCCTATCAGGACATCTCCTTGAATCCGATAATTATCTCCTTCACTCCGATAATTTGTTTCTCCCGGGTAGGGATTCAACAGGTGTCTTTGAAAGCTTGTAGGAGGTGGGATTCAACGTGTGATAGAATGATGGCCGTTGCTCGGATCGACGAACCATCGGCTCTGTTGGATTATGGACATCGGGATAGTGCTAGGGAGGCCCTCTAATATGGTTCCATGGATAAGAGACCATTTTTTTGGTCAATTTTTGAAACTAGGGTTTTGCTAAGTAAGTGAATGTGAAATATTTGCACATGGGGGTCAAATTCGCATATTGCGGACCGTGAAGGTGTGGCTAGCGTTCCCACATAACACATGCCTAAACACGCTTGCACGAACCATCGGAAGCCCTTTTTGATGCATGATTTTCATTCTATGCCCCGGGTAGGGATTAAACAGGTGTCCCCGAAAGCTTGTAGGAGGTGGGATTCAATGTGCCATAGAATCATGACCATTGCTTGGATCAATGAACCATTGACTTCATTGGATTCAGGACATCGAGATAGTTCTAGGGTGGCCCTCTAATTTGGTTCCATGGACAAGAGACCCATTTTTTGGTCAATTTTGGAAACTAGGGTTTTGCTCAGTAAGTGAATGTGAAATATTTGCACATGGGGGTCAAATTCGCATATTGCTCGACCGTGAAGGTGTGGCTAGAGTTACCACATAACACATGTCTAAACACACTTGCACGAACCACCGGAAGCCCTTTTTGATGCACGGTTTCCATTCTATGCCTCAGGTAGGGATTCGACAGGTGTCCCTGAAAGGCTGTAGGAGGTGGGATTCAACGTTCCATAGAATCATGACCATTGCTCGGATCGATGAACTGTAAACTCCGTTGGATTCAAGACATCGAGATAGTGCTAGGGTGGCCCTCTAATCTAGTTCCATGGACAAGAGACCATTTTTTTGGTCAATTTTGGAAACTAGGGTTTTGCTCAGTAAGTGAATGTGAAATATTTGCACATGGGGGTCAAATTCGCATATTGCTCGACCGTGAAGGTGTGGTTAGCGTTTCCACATAACACATGCCTAAAAATGATTGCACAAACCACCGGAAGCCAATTTTTATGCACGGTTTCCATTCTATGCCCTGGGTATGGATTCAACAGGTGTCCTTGGAAGGTTGTAGGAGGTGGGATTCAACGTGCCATAGAATCATGGCCGTTTTTCGGATCGACGAACTGTTGGCTCTGTTGGGTTCAGGACATCGGGATGGTGCTAGGGTGACCCTCTAATCTAGTTCCATGGACAAGAGACCATTTTTTTAGTCAATTTTGGAAACTAGGGTTTTGCTTAGTAAGTGAATGTGAAATATTTGCACATGGGGTTCAAATTCACATATTACTCAACTGTGAAGGTGTGGCTAGAATTTCCACATAACACATGCCTAAACATGCTTTCACAAACCACCATAATCCCTTTTTGATGCACTGTTTCCATTCCATGCCCTAGGTAGGGATTCAACAGGTGTCTCTGAAAGCCTGTAGGAGGTGGGATTCAACGTGCCATAGAATCATGACTGTTGCTCGGATCGACAAACCGTCAGCTCCGTTGGATTTAGGACATCGGGATAGTGCTAGGGTGGCCCTCTAATCTAGGTCCACAGACAAGGGATCATTTGTTCGGTCAATTTTGGAAACTAGGGTTTTGCTCAGTAAGTGAATGTCCAATTTCTGCACATAGGGGTCAACTTTGCAAATTCCTTGACCGTGAACATGTGGCTAGCATTCCCACATGGAACCTGCCTACAAACTCTTGCACGACCCACCGAAAGCCCTTTTTGATGCACGATTTCCACTCTATGCCCCAGTTAGGGATTCAACGGGTGTCCCTAAAAGCCTGTAGGAGGTGGGATTCAACGTTTCATAGATTGATGACCATTGCTTGGATCGATGAACCATCAGCTCCGTTGGATTCAGTACATTGGGATAGTGCTAGAGTGGCCCTCTACTCTGGGTCTATGGACAAGGGATCATTTTTTTTTGTCAATTTTGGAAACTAGGGTTTTGCTCAGTAAGTGAATGTGAAATTTTTGCACATAAAGGTTAACTTGAAGGCAATTGTAGATCTTCCCCTCATCCAAGAGATGTGAGCATTTGTACAATGAAATGTAGGAGGAGTCAATGCCATTACATCAGTAACCATGTAATGGAACATGTTTATGTTTAGAAACAAGTGGCCATTCTATTACGCCATTATTACAAAATATATATATCTTCACGCTACGAATTCTTCGAATAATACTCCATAAACATGAATTTATAAAACAAGATTCAAAATAGTAATTCTCTAATCAATTTAAACTATAATAAAATCACACATAACTTTCATCTCTTTCAAAGTTGTTACTCGAGGCCATTCATCAAATTCCATGTACATTAACAAAATGATAAAATAATGTGTAGGACATACATAATGTGCAGGATATAGTCATAACCATTATTTTGAATCAACCTTATAATGCTCAGATACTTTTAGGTTTGATGTGTATCCCATGTTTTCGTTAGATGAAAGACATCATGCCAAACAATAATTTTATCTATGTAGACCACATTGGTGCATCACTTAGGTGTGTCAACTTCGTGCATCCTTTAAACGTTTGTTAGGTTGTTATGTGGGTAATATGCTTTTGTATTCCACCAAGTTGGATCAGTTGCTTAGCTGTGCTGGGTGCTTATGTGTATTAGGTATGTTCCATATTTGTGAATACAATTTGACATTGTTAATATAACATTGTATATGCAATTGGATCGTGGTTAAAAATAATTAAAATGTACATTTTTGTCATTACGTAATATTGTAATTGTGCATTGTTCTCAAATTTATAACTGATATGTCCATGCAATCGTAAAATCTATAAAAAATTGGAAACATTACCCATAGAAACATTCTTTGCCACACGTGTATAATCACACTTAAAAGACTGAACCATGAATATCTCAAGAGCCTTGATATGAAATATTTTTTATATCATGAAAGTTATAATACAAAAATAGAAGGCCTATCTATGGCATGTCAATGTACATGTATCAAAAACATATTTGATGTACATGTGCAAACAAAAGTGCATATGTCCTGGACCGCGCCCCTATACTCTAACTCCGAATTGTACATAAAAATACATATTTGTCCTAGACTAACACATCAAAAATCTAACTTTCTCTTGTTTTTCCCGGACCCTGATGCTTTTCGGCTCTGTCTACGACCACTGTGCATCTCTGGCGATTGCAAATCAATGAGAATATTTCTTGATCAGGTAACTGAACTAGTATTGTCCATCAATAACAAAGTTTGAAAATTTAAAATATGACTCAATTGTAAATAAAACAAAGACTCACTACATCCGTCGGGGGTATAGGTGCCTCTGGTGTCGAGAGTATAGGTGCCTATGCTGTCCTACACCTTGCATAGAGCCTCTCTGCCATGCTTCTCTGCGAATTAAAAAAAATGTCAATTATCTCAAGAATTATCAACATGTACATGAATGAGAAAGTACTAATCAATTATGTAAAAAATGAACATCTCATCGAAAAAACCATTTCTAGGGGATTATGCTGGGACTCTTCAGTAGTAAGAGGAGCCGTAGGTTGAACATCAACCTCAGTTGTGTGCACTAATGGACCAGGGTGTGGTTACATTCACCAAATGATTAAATAGTTAGACATCGTGCATGTCCATAAACAATACAAATGAAATGTACAATTACAAATATTCAAGTAGATGTACCTCAATGTGACTTATCCCTATTGTAGATGCGGCATTGACCTCGGCATCAACAATCCCACTAAGGTCTAGCATGGATGACTCTACATCCTGATGTTGTAAACATGCGCAAATAACATTAAGAAAAACCACTTGTGAAGTGAATTCATAGCTAACCAACAAATTCCATTGGAAGTGTGTACATTACCGTGGGATGAGTAGGTTAATCCTCATGCACACCCACTCTGTTCAAGGAAGAGGGTCATCTGGTGTAAACAACCCCCTTATCTATGTTTGGACTATGGGGAGATCCGAACCAACGAGGCGGTGCAGGGATCTGCGATGACGTCTGCATTCATAAAGTGTTACCATAATTAGACATGGATTTGAATGGATGGAATAATATGTACTGAAAAAATAACATGTTGTAATATACATACCTCCACCATGGGAGTGACCGCTTCCATCAATTTCTTGCCCCTCTTCAGATGTTAATAGCATCTGCAAGTTTAAAAATTATAAACATTAGCGATCTATAAAGGAGTGTACAATAAGAAATTTAAATAATTCGAACAAGATTCAGTCATAACCCATGTACTTACATTCTTCAAGTAATCGTAAATTCCACCTTGGACTATGTCGTTGATATCAACGTCTCCAGCATCACGTTTTAAGTGGGGTTTCTGCAACTTCAAAAATTGTAAAATATTAGACAATTTAATAAATTAATCAAGACTAACACATGCATTAACAAAATTATATGTAATAACAAAATGACAAGTGTTTAAATATTACCTCAATGGTGGTTCTTTGGGCCTCGGGTACAACCACACCGGGTGCAGTACCACCCCTGTGAGAGGCATCAATCTCCTGCAAGAGTAAATATTGCATATATTACGAATATTTTAATATGTTACATATAGTATGGAAACATTAAAAATTGAACAATAACAGATTTTTAAAACAATCTCCTTACCTGACCACCAGTCATCATAGTGGTACCATGTCTTCGTCCAGGACCATAACAGGGTCCCCCACACAATGTGCAGACGTGTGGCTCGCTCTGAGGCACATGGGATGTCGGTCTATCCCCACCAATAGATGTCCCTCCACCACCAGAAGCTGGTGGTTGTACACCAGCAGAGGAAGAGGGCACTCTCTAGTCAATAGTGGTCGTGTGTCGAGAGACCATCTCAGCTAGAGTAAAAAATGCCTCCTATGTCTGGGAAACCATGTCATGTGCTGGAGGGATGTCTGCCCTCAGTAGCTGGGCACGGGGTGCAGGTATTTGTGGATTGGCATCTCTATGCCTAGCATGGGTTCAGTGTTGGGGCATCCCCCTACCAACTCCCTGGAAGCCCAACATGTCAAAATAGTTGACATGTTTCCCCATCACAAACTTTGCATACAATTTTCGGAGGAAGTACATCGGTACTTCCTTATTGTTATGAGGGGGAATGTCAAAAACAATGTACCACCTATCCATCCAATTGTATCTTATGGGTGGAAAGGTGCACCACTCAATAGATTCTATGTGGCCTGTTGATCTCCAGAATGTCATCCATCCCAGGCAGTCTAAACAATGAATAGATGTGTTGTTTTGTTATTTTGAGCTTTTTTACCTCGTTGTAACTTAACCCATCATCATATTGTTGTCTTTTCCTCTCCCTGTAAGATGCGATGCTATACAAATCATCATTCGATCTTGTGATCGTATCAACAATAGACAACAAAGAATCTGACAAGGAGCGGCGGAGCTCATCTCCACCCCTCCAAGCAGAACCAATCTCTCTCAAATGGGCAATAAACCTCAATATCTCCGCATTGTTATCCATAGTAGCCACTGTAATCATAAATACAAATAAAATATCATTAGAAATATAAACACATGATATAATGACATATCTAAGCATTGAAAACTGTATAACTAATGACATATAAACTAAATCTATCATGTAAATTTAAAAATTGATCTTGAATTTTACAGTAAAGAATAAACATTTAACATTTTTTCATTTCATATTTATGTCCTAAATTCAAGTATTAATTCCAATTTTTAAGTATGCATGTGTACATAAAGTGTCTTGAGTGCATATGTTGATTGTGAAGCTCCTCTATCTTATTTTAAGGCTTGTATTATGAAGTTTCGTCGAAATTGTGAGGTGCTGACTATTGCCTTTGCAGGACTAGCTCCCAGATTGCGGGTAGAGGAAACAACTAGACCCTAGAATAGGCGGCATAGTGTGCTGTTGATGAATAAAATCCCAGTATAGGCAACGATTTTGTTAGATATGTAATTATTTGTTGTAGTGTGATGTTTTTTGGACTCCAAAGTCTATTTAGAAGATCTTTATGGATTTTATGGTTGCAAGGGTTCCACTAGATTATATCATGTATGATAGTATGTGATTGGCATGTTTAATCAAATACATCAACCTACCTATGTATCTTCACGTTCATAGAGTCTATTGTTGAACTTTGTTGTCTTGACCTTAACCAAAAAGTACCCTTCGTTCAAGACGAAATATTTGTTAAAAGCATGGGAAGCTTCTATACCTTATTTTAACACTTGGATTGGGAAGTTTTATCAAAACTATAAGGTGTTTATTGATGTTCTTGGAAGAGCAACTTCGAGAAGTCTCATCAAAATTATAAGGTGTTTATTGATGTTCTTGGAAGAACAACTTCGATATTTCAGATAGAGGCAAGGGATTTACCATGTTTGTTTATGTATTTTAGGGGAATATATGAATTCTACTTGATTTTTTTTTAGTTGTATGCAAGCTTGCAACATGATTGACAAACTTTGCATATTTGTTAATTTTGGTTTGGATTCACAATAGTGAAGTTCGTTTGTTTTTTATGAGTTAATTGGGGTTTTGGTTTACATTGGGCATGTAAATTACTTATGCAAACTTGCAATGTGCTTGACAAACTTTGCATATTTGTGGATTTTGGTATGGATTCACAAGGATCCTTGTGAATATGCATATGGAAATAGTGAAATTCATTTGTTTTTTGAGTTAATTGGGGTTTTGGTTTCCATTGGGCATGGGAATTTTGGGTATGAATTTTGGTAAATAATCAAAATTATTTAATTTTTATGATTAAATTGGGGAATTGGTTTCAATTGGCCAATTACATTGGGGTTCTTGTTTCCATTGGGGTTTTTGTTTCCATTTACCATAATTTAATTTATTCTGGTTTAATTTTTCAATCTAGGGCAAATAAATTGATGAACAAAGAGGAAAAAACATGAAAAGAAATGAGGAAAATACCTCACAAATAGGAGGTTTATCCAAAGGTGGAGATGGAGGGATTTGGCACACCCAAAAATGCGTTTTCCCAGTCGATATTTGCTCCAAAGTTGTCCAATAGCCGCGCGATGAGGATAAAAAGATGGCCTCGGCCTATTTAAAAAAAAACAGGATTTCCAAATCGCGCCTCCATTTTAGTGAATAAAATCGCGTGATTTTGTTCACTAAAACGGAGGCACGATTTGATTAAATAAAATGGAGGCGCGATTTGTTTTACTATCCTAACTGGCATGCTTGTTGGCAGTCTTGGGACTAGGCTTGGCAGGTTCGGGATTGCTTGGGATGATTTCTTTTTTTGGGATCAAGAGTGATTGAATTCACTCCACCATTGCATCTAAAAGGTCTCTCAACTTCTTGCACACACCCATATATATCATTCTTCTAAGGATGGAGACTTTCTCAACGCATAGGGCATGAAAGCTCAACCCATCATGATGCCACAAGTTGTGAAATTAATTCTTCGTAGTTTGTCTCTAGTGTTAAGTGAAAGTATCATAAGAAGGAAACCATAAATAATAGGTGTAATCGTGTAAGATATAAACTTTCTAACTTTTGGACAGTTTATAAATTTACAATTTTAACAAAGATACGTGGCAGGATTCCGTTTATAAATTTACAATTTTAACAACGATACATGGTAGGATAATGGGAGAAAGAAAGACAAAAAAAAATCTATAAATAAATAAAAAAACTTGTAGACCTTGAAAAACCCATAGATAGGTGGATTTTCCAATGTTGTTGATTGATGATGAAATAAAAGTTTAAGCTGGCGAATTTGAATGTCCAAAAGCGCCAAATTTACAATCTTTCAAATGGATCTATATATACATGTCTTGTGTATTGAGTGGGTATGCAAAGTCTAAGAATGCTAAGTTGATTGTTAAAAAGTCGAATAATCTAAATGGATTTGATATACACGTCTATCTCTATTGGATGCGCAAATCATTCCAATGGATTTCATATATATATATGTATGTATGTATGTATGTATGTATGCATGCATGCATGCATGTATGTATGGATTTGGGTGTGTTAAAAGTCAAACACACCATGTTAAATGTTAAAGTCGAAAAAAATTAGAATTACTCAAATGGATTTCATATACTTGTCTTTGGATTTACATGACTTTGTTTAAGTTATCCTTGAAGAAAAATAATAATTTTATATATGGCAATGATTTATACATTTCTATTTGTTTTAGGGTTTATGGTATTTCTTCATCTTTGACTTGACTCGATCTAGGGCTTTGTTACTCTTGATCATGTCTTCTAAAAGTAATTCAAAGAGAAAATGAAAATCTCAGATGGTTAAAATCACCTCAAAATCAGAGTATGAGAAATGGGGAATCTGTTTTTATCAACATGGTCTTTGGGAACCACTTCATGAAGTTCGATGGGATTCAACGATACTTTAAATCTCCATTTAGAAGCTGCTGTAATCACTACTTGTGCCATGCAATTGAATGGATTCCTATTTTGAACTTTGTGTCTGTAAAATGGAGTACCTATTAAGAATAATATGACATATATGATCAATTACACCGTGGGAATTGCATAGCCCCAAGTGAATCCCACATGGTCCTGGATATATATCAGAAAACTATATGTGAACATCATTCCCCAAAACACACTAAATATCCACCATTTGAAGGAGGTATTCTGAAGCTTCTCCTTGGAATCAAATTCATCGAACTGATATGCACCAATGGTGAGGATGTTGGGCTTTGTGCCGTCAATGCCAACAACAAGAACATACAAAGAAAAAACGAAGTAGAAGATTCCAATCTGAAACTTAGAAGATTTCCCACATAACTTGGAGTCCGAATTACACTCTGGTGGTCTCAGAGATGACAACGAGACAATTAATATGAAAACTTCCATTGCCTACATCAAATACAATAGATAACTACATAAACGATCTTTGCTTAAATAAAAAGGGGTTAGCTTAAATTAATGAATGCATATTTTAAATGAGAAAAAATGAGAAGTATCACCAAGGGATTACTTTAAATGGTTATAAACTTTCCCTATATTCATAATGAGAAGAAATAACATCTTCAAATGAAAAAAAATAATATTAGTAAAACATTGAATAAGAAAAAACAGAGAAATAAAGTATTACATTAAAAAGTTAGCTTAAACTAATGTAAGACACTCATGTAAAAGGTAGAAAAGTATCCATTGAATTGTCCTTCAAAATTCTTAATTTGTACCATTTCATACCTTGTATCCAAATGTGGGCATCTTTTAAATGAGAAAAAATGAGAAGTATCACTAAGGGATTACTTTTTTTTGTAAGTTCAGGTCTATTCTATTAAGGAGAAATAAAAATACAGATAATAATACAATGCAGCGTGTCCATCATGCATGAACGCAAAAACTGAGGAAGCACACTAGTCTGTCTGGAGAAGATAGGTAGGCTGTGACTGTTAGGGTGATCCTCCCGTAAATAGGGAAAACAGATCTTACAAAACACATTTGATGTTTGAGGAATAAAAAAAGTTTATTTCTTAGCCTGAAAAAAATTGCTCCGAGGAGCAATATTCTTGATAACAACCAAAAAGGAGAAAGATTGGAGCATTTAAACTGGCCTTAGAGCTTCTCGAAGGGCACTTCAGTGATTGGGCAACCAAAACCCGTACCCCATTGCATGACCTGTTCTTCATCCTCTCCACCCAAACTGTTGGCGTTGCTGGAGGTTCCGCTTCCTGTGGAGCTGTCCATGATTTCCTTGTTGGCGGGGAGTGGTCGCTTGACCGGTAGAGGGGTCATTTTGTTGGGTGGAAGAACGATGGCTGCCTTTCCCTTTGTTGAAACGAATTGGTGCTGAGGGGGAGGGGGAGGGTTGTGGGTGGTGTTCGAGGGAGCCGAGGAATAGGGGAAGCAGGGAACCGTCGTGGAAATGGGGTGAGGGGGAACAAAGGGGGGGAGCGGGGCAGAAAGCACCGAGGGTGGCGCCAGAACAGAGGTGGAAGGAGGGGGGACTGGGGTCAGAGGACCAGAGGGTGGCTCAATATTGGGAGGAGCAGGGTCAACAGAATGAGCTTCAGGAGTAGGTCCAACAGGTAGAGCTTCAAGAGTGGGTCCAACAGGTTGATCTTCAGGAGTCGCATGGAGAGTGAGCAAGTGTAGGATGAGACGGGTGATCAAGTTTTTGATAATCCAGTAGTTCCCTCTATAGGATGGGGTGCGGTTGGCCACCGAGAGGGAGCGTGAGAGGTCGTCCTCCCAGTCATCCATCATTACCCGTAGAGCTTTCAGAACCTCAACGTCGAATATGACTCAACTGGCCTGGGCATTGAAAGGAGTCGATTTGGAATCACTTCTTCCAACTCTTCCATGTCCTCTCCCACCCCTGGGAGTGCCACAATGACATGGTGGCATGGTGATTTCTGTAAGCTTGGGAGCAGAGGGGAGAAGGGTGGAAGAATGGTGACCAAAATTTGGCTCTGTGCACTGGATATTGAACGGAGGATAGAAGAGCTGCATGAGGATGAACAGGGTGAGTTGGTGGACCATGGAGACCTTAAACCACCTACACAGAGCCCTATGCGCATTATGGTTGACCATTAATGCGCAGAGCCTATCTTGCTCGACCTTAATTATCGAGAGGAACGTCCCTTGTGGAAAAATATGCTCACCGTCACCGGGTGCTGAGGAGTCATCATGCATGGAGAAGTCATCATCAAGTCCGCGTGTGAGTCTTGTGGGTGTCGTAATGCACAAAGGATCTAAGCTATCTCTTGTCTGCGTGTGAGTCGCGTCAGCTTCGCTAGGTGGAGTGGATTTCCTGGTGACGTGTTGGGGCATGTCATTCCGGCATTGGGTTCCATTGTCCTGCTTGTCACCCGCATCTGGGGACTAAGGGATTACTTTAAATGGTTATATACTTTTCCTATCTTTAGAATAAGAAGAAATAACAACTTCAAATGAAAAAAGTTTAATATTAGTAAAACATTGAATAAGAAAAAACAAAGAAATAAAGTAGTACATTAAAATGTTAGCTTAAACTAATGTAAAACATTCATGTAAGGTATAAAAGTATCCATTGAATTGTCTTTTTAAATTCTTAATTTGTATAATTTCAAACCTTGTATCCAACTAAATGAGAGTGATTAATTTTTACCCCAAACATGTTAGAAATAAAATCACAATTATAAAACGAGAACAAGGAATATTGGAAATGCTATTCCATTATTTGGAAACACATTTATCACGTAGACAACAAACATCCACTACCCAATGAATCTTCAGAACCCAAGATGAAAATATTATGTCCAAATACATGACCATAAGAAAAGAGAAAGTGTTTAGTTAGTCAAACTATGGAGGCAGTAGAGAGCAGAGTTGCATACTAGTATATATAAATAAAAAAGCTCTATATAAAGATATGGTCGAGTTAGATTAATGTTTTGCAACATGCTTCATGCATGTAGAAGCATGTAGATTCTACATATCTTATTAGTTATCTAAATTATATGTATCTTTACATTTTTACTTGTAATCAAATATGTATCTTATATGTATATCATTGGAAGAATTGAATATTAATATTTAAAAAAAATATTTTCAATGTTTTATCCACCTTTTTCTTTAATGTATATTAAAGTTATTTTTTATTAGTAAGTGTACTAGAGTTTTCCTTTAAATTTCAACAACCATTATGTCGTCTATAGTTTCACTACGCTTACTTTCAATTCATAAATCTCATTTTTGCAACATATCAAAGTTTTTTTCGGCGTTTCATTTCCCCACTTTGGGGTATGCTAGTATAGACAATAGAGATCATATATTTTTTAGTTTTTTTAATAAGGTAATAATTATGGATACTTTTTGAAGAGAACATGTGATTTGAGACTTGTGATGAGTGATTAGTATGGGTGATTTTGGTATTGGTGGTTGCATATTTATCATTAAAAGATAAAATAAGAGTATAAAATAGAAAGAGAAGAAACATAAGATTGAATATTTATTTAAATTTTCATTGATAATAAAACATCAATGGTGTGGATGAGAGGAAAAATAGATCATTGAAGGAGATGGCAACATGTCTTCTCCAATCCAAGAATCTTCCTCCTTCTCTTTGGGCTGAAGCTGTAAATTGTGCTTCATACATACAGAATAGATTCCTTCATAAATCAGTGGTTAGGGTCACTCCATTCAAAGTACTGCATGGGAATAAGCCTAATGTCTCTCAGTTGAGAGTTTTTGGTTCCAAATATTGGGCCATAATACCCATGGATAAGAGAAAGGCCCTCCAAGAATAGAGTAGCGAATGCATATGACTAGGATATGCTGAGGATGCAAAAGCATATAAGATGATGGAACTTGCAACTAGGAAAAGCTTCATAAAGAAAAGTGTTCAGTTTGAAGAAGACCAGTTGCTTGATCTACCAACATCCGAAGCACAAGAAGGTATAAACACTCGTCCATTTCCTTTTTTATGGTGATATTTTGTCACATGTTTCAGATTCAGATGAAGAAGAACAATATTAGCATGATATTGATATTGAGGTTGTACCTCATGAGAATCTAGATCCAGATCCAACTCCCATCCCAAATCAGTGTCCTAAGCCTAAATGGGCTCAAAATATCATTCAAGCAGCTACAAATTCCATAGTGCTACAAATTCCAGCAAATAGAAGTTAACTGCCACTTACTGCATGTTCATTCATGAGTTTAAGTGCCTCTAAGACCATTCCCTACATTTTAGGAGCCACTCTGAGTGCCACCAACAACCTCCACTAATTGGTTGTGGTAGGTTACTAGTTATGCTGATTCAACCTTCAGTTACATTTAGTTAGATCACTATCAGTTAGTATAGCACCAGTTGTTCATGGCTGCATGGGGAAGTGAATCCTTTTTCCATCTACCTTGTCAGCTTAACTGGTTTAACTGGTTTAATTGATTATCATACTATTTTAGTTATCTAGAGTTAGACTAGTGGCTCCCATGCAATGATTTAGACACTCCTAGTTAGCTAGTTAGTCAGGTTTAGTTGGTAGATTCAAGTTTTATCCACATGATTCAAATTCTCCTTATTGTAACACTGTTGTATACTACTGGGAATAATGAATATTAATGTTGTAATTAACTAATCAATTCTTATCATATTTGTCTCAAATTTGTCTTGTTTAGTGTACATTGTTCTTGATATTCCACTGCAAAATTCTACCTTTCAATTGCTCTCATTTTCCTGTAGATCAATGGTTCAATAATTTAACAAGAAAAATATTCCACCCAACAGTATGTCTCTCTCCACCTTATATTATTTCAGCTGAGAGACCACCCCCGAGTTGGGATATGTATCCTCTAAGGAGGAACTACCCAGGTTCACTCACAATCATAAGGACATATTCTCATGCTAAGACACGACACAATTGGGTTTATAAAGCAAATAGGGAGGCACAAACATAGATAGCTAAGCTAGTGAGATCGACCATAGAGCTACAAGCATCTCAATTTGGCTTTATACAACCTTGGCCCCAACAATACCTACCACACCCAACATAAGGAAGGTCCCCTTCTATGCCACACAACCCCTAAGGAGTCCCTTCCCTCCAGTGTTGTTCAGGGTGGGCATAGAAATGTCCAAGCTGCTAAACCTCTAGATATTATTTCCTTCACTGGGTTAATCAAACCATTTCGACCTCTAACCTCACTCCCTCTTCAATCCACTTTTGGATTTTTCCAAATTATGGCAACGCAATTGTCAAACACAAAAATCCACTTTCAGGTTTCCAAATCTAGGCATTCCTATGTATTTTCGGTATTTTGTCACTCTCAAATTCTCCTTAGGGTTTATATCGATGGATTCCCCACCGGATTTTACTTCTCACATGAATTTCTGGGAGTTTTTGGCACTTCAAATTGTGGTTTCTTTCCAAGTTGTGATTTCTACCATTTTCAATGTTGGGAATGCATAACAAGCTAGAAATTGTTGTCTGGTTGTTCCACAATGGAATGCAAATGATGGAAAACAAATTCCCATGAGGAAAAATGACTTATGGGTCATGTAAGCCATTCCCATACTTATCCATACAAATTTATGATCTTTTCCCATGCTCCATGAATTCATTAGTTGATTTCTGAGCTATCATCTTACAACCGAAATAAATGTAAGCAAGGGAAGTTAAGATGGGTTCTCAAGATGAAATTTGGAAACACATGGTTCAATCCCACAACCCCTCACCTCTCCCTAGTGGATACACACATCCCCCTCATTTTAGTTTCTTCCATGGACAACTCTTGGTATTCTATTTGCATTAAAAATATTTACATGCTTTTACAATTTTCCATTGCTTACAAGCACATGGATAACAAAATATAAAATACTTGCCTTTTTTTTAAAGCCAAGCATTCACTAGCAGGGCCTTGGCCTTGAGCTCCATGCTAGGAATTATACATCTCATATACAAAATATTTACATATAAATCCAATGCATTCTAAGGGTCAAAATGGGGGTATTACATTATTATTGTATCTAGAATAATTTTCTTAAGTAATATGTTTTTTATTTATTTTAAGTTGGCTCATCTCATGATTAATGTTCCCAAGAGGCTCTTTCTATAACCTAGTATGCTAGAGAAGCGGAATTCCGTAATCAACATGGAGGTGACACTAGACACTTTAAGAAAATAATAAATTTTAATGAAATAAAAAATTATAATGTCTTCCCTAACCTAAAGTTCACAATCCATATGATGGAGAAGCATAATTCATTAAACTAGGATTTACATACAAAGGGATGTTGAGAGGGATCAAATCCTTTGAGTTTTCACTTTAGAAAATGTTTTCAGCTCAAGGGATTTGATCCCTCAGGGCCCTTGGTAAATCTGGGGTTAAGATGAATATATAATGATAATATGATCATAAGTATTAAATTAGTATAACACGGTGTCTCAATTCTTGTTATGTGATAAATATTTGACACAATAACATATAAAAAGAGGAATTTATATAACTATATCCTATGTAAATTAGATATAGTTTAGTAATATTCATAATTATACTAATTAAATAAATATATAATTTAAACTTAATAAGAAACCCCATTAAAAATTGTGTACATAGGTCTAGATTGATAGATACTTAAATAGTTGAAAAATTGAATAAAAAGATTACACTAAGAATAACCTAGAAAATGAATAAGTTATACAAACAAAATCATTTAAAGAGTTTGTTACTTAATATTGTATCACCTTTCACATTTATAGAAATGAGAGGTGTGATATATGCATATATATGGAAGAATCTTGTATATTGATTGAATTAGTGAGAATGGTGATAAGATTGCAGGAAAACTAACAATTGTAAGTCTTCATGATTGCATTGTTGAAGGAGACACATTAATTAACAAAAAAGCTATTAACAATACTCACGTGAAGAATGATGCATACTCATAAACATCACAACATATAAATAAATATGAAAACACTTAAGAAACTATAGGACCACATAATAACTTATATGTTCGTGAGGATGCTTACAACAATAAAACTAGCAAACCAATTAAACTAGTTAAATAATGAGACCAACACATGAAAACATCAAATGCACATGAGATTGATGAATTTGTAAATATTTTGTTGATATTCAAAACTACTACAAACATAGTTTTTATACAATGAAATGTCACTTCTCTGTCCGAGTATCGAGTTCAGCTTGTTGATACACAAAAGGACATTATGGATTGAAGTGACCATAACCCTATAGATGAGTTGGTTCTTAAGTACATATTGATTCCTTAAGCTTTGCCAATTTTTATAGATGAGTTTACCTTGCACTCATGGGTCTTCTTGTGACAAGTAGCATGCCACTTGTGGGTCAGCGCATACACAAACCATGAGTTATCCCTAACAAGTTACACTTGTGAGTTTCCTTCATAAAATTTGCGAGTCACTCGCGAGTTTCCCTTATATATACTCGCAAGTTCCATTAAAACAAACTTAAAAATAAAAGATGATTAGTTTAGGGTTAGTTGGGTTCAGATTGATAACTCTCCTAACCTCTCCTCACAAGCAACTATAGAGAGAGGGGAGGGGTATAGGATGGGGGAAGCTATTTTGGAGAGCAAGGTTATGCTGGGGGAATCCATTAGAAAGAGGAGCAAGAGGAATCAATTTCTTGGTCTGCAAAGAAGCTTATCTAAGACAGGGTTGTAATGTTTCCTGTACTTCTTAATAAAGAGTGTCTTTCTTCCATATTGTCTTAGTGCGTGCCTTTGTTGTTATGAATAATGATATGTATTGTTATTTATTCTTAAATGCAATGGTAAACTGTTCATGCTTCTTTATATAACAATAAGGGATAGTTTGGAGAAACATCAATATTTGTTGCAGGTATAGAAGATCAGAAGGCCGAGGACCATCTGAGGAAGAAGGTTAAAGCTTGGATCAACCATCGCTAAAAAGGTACATGTTTCACTAACGATATTTCTCTTATATATGTTTCTGAATCCTTGATGTCAACAAGCCATACCCTAGTATGTTGGTGACCATAAGACCCCAAGGAATAAGGTATATATCCCTCACAACAGAACTGGCAACTCCATTGGGGATTCTAGTTTGTGTTGGGGCCTTTCCAATCAAGTTTTCTGTCTAGTTTTTGCTCTTTTGTTTCTGTTGTGATTTTCTGTCAGTCTTTCTGGATCTTTAGGATTCTTGGTCTCTCAATTTTTAGTTTTGAAAATTTATAGAACCACTCCCAGGTTGTTGTACTTATAGTCACGAGTTCTTAGTTGAAGTCGCAGGTTTCCTTAAGAATAGTTGCAAGCGATTCACAGTTTTCCCACTAGACAGTAGCGAGTTCCTATAGAAAGGTGTATAATCTCTAGGGGTTTATCTTGTTTTGAGCATTTTTGGCATTTGAATACCCTTTTGGGGTTGTGTTCTAGGGTCTGTTTGATCTGTTGTCTAGAGAATTTCACACTTTACTTGTTATTACAAGCTTTGTGATTGAGTACGTTATCTTTGAATTCATTTGCAAGATTTTGTTTAGGTCTTTCCTCTTGTCTTTATTGGTTAAAGTGTAAGTGGTTCTGTGAGTTTTTGTCTTCTGTTAGTGCTCTGTTCTGCTTTCCTGCATTTGATTGATTTAATAGTTGTTTGGACTTGTCATTTTTTCCAATCTTTTGATCTACTCTGTTTCCAACTTCAGTAGTTCATCCCAAGTAGAGTTTTGGCCCAACTTTTCAGAGTTCTTAAAGGTTGTGATTATAGGATCTAAATAATGTTTCTTGCATTTATACATGTTCATACTTTTTTACTTGCTTAGGTGCATTAGTTTGCATTTAGCTTTTGTTTTTTTTGAAAAGATAAAATGAGAACAAAACATTTAGGTGCATTGTTAGTATTAGATTGGCTCATTGAATGTTCGTTTTTGAATTGAATGAGAACAAAACATTTAGGTGCATTGTTCGTTTTTGCATTGAATGTTCGTTTTTGCAAAAAAGGGAAAAGTAAAAAGTCTTTCATTTTTCAAAGTTCATAAAGAAAATTTCATTTTTTTCGAAAAAGGAAAAAGAATTTAAATAACATTTGTATTTGAAATTTTTTCATCATATTATGCTTTTGCTTTCAGTTGAGTCATAACACCAAGAGTTGCACTTCCATTACCTGAGTAATAATAAACCTAAAAAGAACGATATTAATGAAAATTTACTAGTAACCTTTTTCTTTATAGGGCCTACATAACCTAGCTTAGGATAGGATCTTGGACTAGGTCATCTTGAACTATCCAAGATCGTTTAAACTCAAACTTAGTGGCTTATCTTCTAGGTAAATCCAAGTTTGCAAGAGATAAAACATAAATCTCATCTAACACAGTAGTTAAGCACGAGGTCATGTGAGGACTTAGTTACAGAGATACCCCTCTAATGCTTTGTTCAAGAATATACCAGAATTGTTGTGCGTACGAGGGTTCTTTCAGTACCACCTTGGGCCCCGCGAGGTGCTGGTGCTATCTGAATTTAGGGCTTAGCTACCCTGCCCATGCACACGAGTCAAACCTGTGATTGTTCTGTTAGAATTTTGTTGTAATCTTGGTAGCTTTAGTATCCAGACTTAGGATTCTTTTACGAGTGACGATGGATGGCTATTTCCATTGTACCTAGGGTATACTTGCGATGAAAACCTGGATAACGATTTTGGAGGGTGCTTTGGTGATTCAGATGCTTTCACCAAGAAAACTTATCATGTGACCCTAGGTAATTTTTCTCTGATATTCACTGGTTTGTTCTGGGCCCTAATCATCCCAGATGCTCCTTTAGAAGGTATATCTTATACCTGCATGTGTTTGTGATACTTAGGATTTTTTTAGTGGTGTGCTCTATGGACTACCTATGATCTAGTTTAACCTTTAGGTGAGTGATTTAAATATTTAGTTGTGGAGGATCAACCTCCTCAAAGGTCACAAAGGTGTTAGATTTTTAACATTAAGCTAGCATTAATAGGATCTTTAACTGAGAGAATAACAAGCACAACAATCAAACACAAGAGATAATGAACACAGTGTTTTTCCTCGTGGAAACCATAAATGGAGAAAACCCCGCAACTTCCTCAGAGATAGAATCAACACCAAAATATAAAATCCCAAAACACTAAGATGATCTCTCGAAAGCAGTAACCTTCTTTCTATCTAGCCCCAGTGTCTTCTCCTTCCTCAACTATGCGCTACACTTGAGTGTGTATGAGATGTGTGTTAAATAGAGAGGTCACCTCTCTATTTATACTGCTTCCCGACATGACTAAAACCCTACTAGGGCTGACTTCACTAGGTGAGTCTAATAACCCTAGTGCCCCGAAACTGTGGGGACTTTAACCCTTAGACAATAGGAGGGTTACCCACAATGACTTGACATGACTTGTTTACATTATAGATCCTCCCGATCGGAACATCGGGGCATGACATCATGACTCAATTACATTACAGACACATCCCAGAATAAACATCATGGTATAAGACATAAGATACATAGATGAATACATTCCGAAGTTACAAATACATCAACACTCCCTCTTAACTAGGAAGGTATTCTTTCGACACAATTTTCAGCACTGGTCTTCTTCTCTATATCGAATGGATCATCTCATCATATTCATATTCAACTCTTCTTCGTCTTCTTCATCTTCTTCATCTTCTTCGTCTTCTTCATCTTCGAGTCTTCAAGTCATTTTCATCATGGGATCTGCATCATCATGACTACTGGATCATCACTGCTGGATCATCATCACATCTGGATCATCACTTGATCTTGATCATCATCAAGTTTGGATCGTCACTTGATCTGGATCATCATCAAGTCTGGATCATCATCACATCTGGATCATCATCACATCTGGATCATCACTTGATATGGATCGTCATCAAGTCTAGATGGTCATCACATGCTATCTCAGAATGGTTCTATCTCGATTCTTCTCGTCACAAGAAGTTCTACAGAGTCAATCCTGTAGGCCTACCCTTCATGTAGGTCTTCATCAGCGTTTATATCTGACACTTAAGTCAGAATGGCCCGCCCAGCTCTTAGATCTGACCTCATCTTGTCAGAAAGGCACGCCCAACACTCACATCTGACCTCATCTTGTCAGAAAGGCCCAACACTCACATCTGACCATGTGTAAACACATCGTGCCAGAATGGCTCAGCACTTATATTTGATCATGTGCAAACACATCGCATCGAAAAGGCTCAAGCACAAAAGTTGTTGAAACAACAACAACCTACCATCCTGAATGATTTGTTCCCACAAGGACGAAATGCAAATTCTAGTGATATGAAAAACGTTGGGGGAATGCAAAATGCTCCTTCTAATGATCAGTATTATATCAATATGGTCCAATCCCATACATTATTACAGACGAGAGCTAAGAATTATGAAATGAAGGCTCATCAGAAATATAAACAGAATGATGAGACATCATCCACACTGTCAATTGATAAATTGGTTGATACTATCACTAAAATATCGAAAGGTGTCTTCAAAAAGACATTTCACAACCCTAATGTGACGGTCGCTTTGAACTACTCAGTTGTAGAATATTTGGTCCAAACTCCTTATGTGATGTCATCCTTAAAAGTGCTACAGAGTTATTTTTCGTAGCGAGATGCACTTTTGGCGGCCATAAGTAGTATGGAATCTGCAAGCCTCATGGCTAATTTTAATCTTTATTGATGTCAAACGTCGCCTACCATACCATGCGACATTTTCAATTGATGTTGTCCATGGAAAAAAAACCATCAGACAAATAGTGATAGATGAAGGTGCATCGATATGTGTGATGTGTATTTCATGTTGGAAAGCTCTAGGATCCCCTAAGTTGGTCCCATCAAACACTTTGTTGACCACTTTTGTTGGAATCTCTTTCCGTCCATGTCACGGAGAAAACTTCCTATGGCTTGGGGTACCACAACAGAGAGAGTAACCATAGAAATCAATCCCTTCCAATATGCAAGAGAAATAAAACATCTAACACTAAAGTATCTTGAAACCTACCTTATTCCGGATGGTTGATGTAGATCCATGTTGAGCTTTTCCAATCCCGCTTGTGTTAACAATTTGCTCTCTCATAATCAACAAACAAGACAAGCATGCTATATAATTATGTTAGACCTACTCTAGCATATATAATCAATAATGTATAAGCAATTAAAATCATCCATGGATTCAATATTCATTTAAATGCACATCATTGGACAAGAAAAGATATTTCTATTAATATAAATCAAAGTTTACAAGAATTACAACCTTTGTGGGCAGCTTTGCGAACCGGAGAAACTGAGTCCTCCACCTGGGCCTCCACCACATCAATCCTCCATCTCTCGATAGCAAGCTCACAAGCAAAGGCAAGCTTGGGAAGAACACTAAGTGCTCCAAGGGACAAAGGGATGCAGATTCAAGTATAAGCTACGACAACAATGGACTATAGTTTTCTTGCTCTTCAATTCCTCCCTCTTCAATGTATCCAAAGGGTTCCTTATATAGTGCTTCAATGGGGTAATGAAAGGTCAAATCCAAGCGATCTCAAGGCATATGGAAGGCCAAGAGACAAGTGACTTGGATCCACATCAAGGAAAACTCCAAAAATCTGTGGCCTTTTGCACACATCTCTATGTACATGGGTTTAAGGGTTATATCCACATATATACGCGAGAATGGGTTTAAAAGCCGCGTATGGAAAATAACAGGTGTTTTTAGGGATGATCTTGGAAACATCGAAGGTACAAAAATAGTCCATGGGGTCCAAAGAGTCTGTAGAGGGATAGGGAAGGCCATAAATGTGTGATCTACCATGTGTGGTAAAATTAGCTGTAACAGATGCCCCCTAATGTGTAAGGTCAGAGGGGTGATACGATGGCCGAAATACATTATAAGTCCATCCTAGAAGTGGAGTGATGAAGAACCAGGTGGAAGAACCAGCCATCCAAAAATACAATACAAATATTTTTGCATATGACTGTAAGTACATACAACAGTCCTGGATACATAAGAGTACAATGGCCATGAATAAGCATGATGCAAAATATGACATGTGTGGTCATCGCCACGGACAATATGGACAGATCAGAATCTTTATGATGAAGATATACAAAGGATAATGATCTCCATGAAATTTTAAGATATACAATGGATCAAGATCTCCATAATGGCTGAAGATATCTGACATACATTGGAATCAAGTCACGAGAGTTGAAATCTCATGAACACTGACACGATCAAGGAGGTAGCATATATGAAATGCCACCAATCTAGAAAGTCTTCAAACTACTACGAGTACATATCCTACTATGTGAATAGAGGCGTTGAGGTCAAACATAGTAGTCCATCGTCTGATTACCAGTCATTGATGTATACCATTAACAGACGAAAGATCACCCACCGATAATGAAAATGGGAATCAAGGTACTAGAGTGCAATCTAACAAGTGTGAATAAATGTGTTGAGGTCAAACACTTGAAATAATCCATCGATCACGGGACATTGATGTATTCCCAAAACTGTCGATGGCGAGAGAACCTGCCACTGATGACTGCAAGTCTCAAGGCACTCAAAATGACTCTAGATTCCTATCCTAGAATTAATGGTCTGAAGTCGATGGGATGAAATCCGCTGGAAGGAGGGAATTAAGGCATCCCCCATCATCCAACATGACATACTCAACAAAGCTATATAATGTGGAAGGACTCGATCATAATGTGCACGAACCAGTAGTAGTACCGAGAATGGCCGACATGCAAAGTCAAGAAAACTGACAAATGACCAACTTAGGCTTCAACTTCCTTCCAACAAGAGCATAAAGGCGAATGGTGACTGAATGTAGGTAGCATAGACTCAATATATAAAATTGGGACATCTCTGCGACATAGGAGGCATTGACAGAGGCTCCATAGGGACTGGAATATTAACCAGTCGGTGGAGATAAACTCAGAGAAATGAGTACATCTCCTAAAGTCAAACTATTAACCCAACCAACAGATGTGATATAAAATGCTTTGTTCGAAGGTGACATGACTCAACTGTTTCCAAAGATAACATCTTTTCCTGTTTAGCTTTTTGGTTTTTTGATTTTTTTGGACTTTTTCAAATATTTTGAAAAGCTTGAACACGAATAAAATTGTTTTATAGTTACAAACTAGGAGGAGACGAGTGTCAAGGGGCAAACAAACTAGTTCCAAGCAGTGGAACATCCCTGTGCTCAATGCAAGGAAACATGTGTAGGATAAAAACACTCAGGGGAAAGTCCCCTCCCGGTAAAAATGGGGAATCAAGCTGCAAAAGATATGTAAAATGGCTCTGCTTGGCTAGATGAGACAAGCTCGGGCTATATGGCTGATAATCAAAGTCAGGGAAGCCAACATAAGGCTCAATAAGGCAAGCAAAACTCATGATAATGCAATTACAACTTGACATAAGGGAGTCCTGGGGAAAAGGCCAACAAAAAAATCAAGAGGAGTATGAGGCTCTTGCGCAAAGTCATGGTGATACTATACAAAGGACTCCCAAACCCTAAAGGAAAAATGTCAGCATGGGCACGAAATGCAAAATGGGATCTAACTAGGGTATCCATGTATGGTCAAGCTCTACCATTTACATCATGTCACTTCTAAAAGCAACAAGAAGGTTCCGTGACAAGATACAATGGGTTCGTACCTAAGGTTATAATGAAACAGTCATAAGGTCATGCAAAGTGCAAACGGATGTGAAACCTAACCTATATGCTAGTTTAGACATAATACCTTAAATCGGCATGAATGGGTCAAAACCACGGTCAAACCGCGCTCAAAACAGACTCCTACATCAAATTAGTTCAAAACGGTCCAAAATGGTCAGAAACGGTCAAAACTATAGAAAGTGGGTAAAAATTTTCAAAAAATTTCTATAAATAGAAAAAAATTTAAAAATTCCATATCATTTGAAATTTTTACCCATTTGAGCTCAAAACTTCGAACTCGAATTCCGGGAGCATTGTCTGGCGAAATTCGACACCGTTTGATCCAGGTAACTCCTCATGTCCTCCTCTTCTTATTTCATGCAAATTTTTAAAGTTTTCATGGTCCATTTAATTTTTTAGGCCATCCTAAATTGTGTGTTTCAGCCCACGTGGGTATCGGGGTTTTTTCTGCGTATAGGGTTGGCCATATGCGAAAAAACCGCCCAAAACTGCATACATACGCGGCTGTTTTGTAAACAGTTGCGTATGAGGCTGCGAATGAGGTTTTCAAGGGAAAATAATAATCAAATCTCTTTTTTTTTTGTGCAGGATGGTTTTAGAATGGAGGGAGAGGGAACATGGTGATGTGGAAGTGGCCGTGCAAGGTGACTTAATGGCCCAACAAGCATTGCGTGCATGTGGTTTGTATAAGTTCTGGTTTCTTGGTATCCTGAGGGCCAAACCAAGACTCCTCCAGATGCTAGTGGATTACTGGGATCCAGAATCTGAGAGTTTTCACATTGACAGGATGTCGCTCAGTATAGAAATTGAGGACATATACTTTATCACTGGATTATCCCGACGAGGAGAGGTGGTAAATCTCCGATCTCGTGGGCCAGGAGGTGGATTGACTATTAATGAGTACATTGCGGTGTAATGCTTTCTGGACATGGAAAAGGTTGGGAGTCAAATCCTGACAAACTCTATCCAGGTGCTAGGACTGAAGGCCATACTATTGGCACTCGACAGGATAGCCGACTTAGCTTCACTCCACCAGGCCTCTTGACCACTGATGTTCTATGCGGTGGACTGTATGAGACCCATAGTGTATGAATGGAGCACTGCGCTATTGAGCAACATGAAGCAGCAGCTCAGTGACTGCAAGATGGACAAGGTGAGAAACTTCAGTTTCGACAGCATACTGAGCACATTCTTCTTTGAGCGTGTACTGGGGCTAAGTCCTATAGTGGACATTCATCCACACGGAGTTCGAGATTTGGCCCAACGACGTTGGGCAAATGTTATGCGTAGAATGGGTGGAGGTAGGGTGGCTAAACCCTACCCAACAGACTTCTTTCCATGGTGGCGGAGGCAGATCATTGCCATCGATGACTATCCCTATGCTGGGATAGACTTTCGTGGAGATCTGGACATGCCCCTACCACCAGGAGTAGCACATGGCGACATAGGTAATGAACCCCAAACCCACTTTTAAAGTTTTTTGAATTATTAAATTTTTTTTGTTTTTTGATATATTGACTCAAAATACATGTTTTGGTGTGACGGCACATAGTGACAATCTGTCATGTGTATGCAGATGTTGGACCACGACGACTGGATGGTTTGCCTCGTCATAGACGGAGGGGAAGAAGAGACAATATCATGGGTGTGGATGCGGAGCAGACGCTCCAAATGATTCCCACAAACTTCATACGCTTGACACACAGGGTACCCATGGCTTAAGTCTAGGACTTGCCTAAGGCCATGTAGTGCTAGGTGGGTGGTGTACCATGGGCATGGGTTCGATTATTTCGATAGCTAGCTAGAGCCATGGTGTGCTACCATGATTAGAACCCCCCTCCTCCTCCTTAGGCTTAGAGACTTGAGAGTACTTCTTGTTGTATGACCATGTATTATATTTTGGTGGCTCGAAATCCCCAATTTTGTATTATGACACTTATGTATTATGACGTCACATTTTGGATGTTAATGAAAAACTTTTATGATGATCGATTTTATTTATTTACATGTGTGCAAAAATGTATGTTTGTGATATGCTTATGGTCTATGAAACAAATTCCAATCTAACACATAGTTAGCATATAAGTCAACAACTTGATTAAAAATTCTTGAAACATGAATGTATGTTATATTCTCAAATTGCCGTTCTAGCAATCTCACACGTAAGAATCTTCATAATAAAATTGGATCCCTAATATGATATGAGCCATTAAGCTATGAAACCACTAAATGCGAATCAAGACGTACCTCAAGAGAGAGAACACCATGTGAAATGACATCCCGCAATAACTCAATAACGACACTATATTCAGCAACATTGTTCGAAGAAGGCCGTAAACATACGCCTCCTGAAGACAATACTTGACCCATTGGAGTATAAATCACCCAAGCAGCCGAAGATGAGTTTTGAGTGTGACGGATAGCACCATCGGCGAATCCTATGTAAATGGAAGACTCCATCGACATCTGCCAAAAGAAACGGAAGCTAATCAACAAACCTGATCACCATAAGAAAACCCTAACTATGAATTCAAAAACTGTACAATAATATACAACAAACAGCCCTGGCTGAAGATCATGCATAATATTTTTTAAGATAGAGCCTATTTCTAGGCTTCGCCATTGATGTCCCTTCATAATCCACTAGCTCATAGGCGCCCTTCTCTAACACACGTTTGACCACGTAAGGACCATGCCACATGGGATTAAACTTACCTGCCCCCAAGGGTTCTTTATCTTGATCCCACAAAAGGACCAAACCACCTTCACTAAAATTCCTCAGACAGACAGACTTGTCATATTGGACCTTAACGCGATGCTTATTTACTTCTAGAGCCACTAAGGCATCTCGGCGCTGCTCTACAGTGGACCAAATGTTCTTCCAATGTGGAAGTGTCTGGTAAAATCTCTATAGCTAACTTCAACGAAGTGATTTTGCATTCAACCGAAAAGATAGACTCTACCCCATGCACAAGCTGTTATGGAGAGAAACCGGTGGCAGTCTTAACCGCGGTTCTATATGCCCACAAAGCAGGATATAACATGATATGCCAATTCATATTGCTTTGTGCGATGGTTCGTTGGAGAATGGACTTAAGTGATTTTTTCACTGCTTCAACCTGTCCATTCACCTGAGGGTAATAAGAAGATGGGTGCTCCTGCTTATACCCTAAATTTGAAGCCAACTCTTCCATCATTCTATTTTGAAGTGCCTACCATGGTCAGTGACAAGCTCTTTCAGAATGCCAAACCAAGTAATAATTTGGTTGAAAATGAAATGTGCAGATGTCTCACCGTCGGATTTAATTGTGGGCTTAGCCTCTGCCCATTTCATGAAATAATCGATAACCACTATAATGTGATGATTCCCCCCAACCGAAGCCAGGTTGCAATCCATAAAGTCAAGCCCCCACTTGGTGAAGGGATTGACGATTATAATAGGATGTAACGAGGCCGGATGTAAGCGCATATTGCGTGCAAACACCTAGCAAGGGTGGCACTTCTTGACTGCATTAACACAATATTTGAAGATCGATGACCAAAAATATCCTGCTCTCAAGATTTTTTGGGTTGTAGAAAGCCCAGATAAATGACCACCACATGCCCCTCCATGGCAATCATTCAGCACAACCTAGCCTCATCATGGGTTAAAAAACGACACAAAATGGAATCTACCCCACAGCGGTACAAAGTGTTGTCCACTATAAGGTAGTTCTTAGCTACATGACGTAATCGTTGTCGCTCATCCAGTGAAAGGTGAGTATGGACCTTCAATGTTTGCAAATACACAATGATATCCCCATACCACGGGTCCAAAGTTGAGATAAGGAAAATATGCTCATCGACAAATGTATCCTCATAAACCTCTCTCTCCACCAAACTTGGAAAATTAGATATGAGCTCCACAAAGATCAACGATTTCTTCGATTTCGTCGAAACGAATTCGAGATTGAACTCTTGCAAAATACCAATTCATTTATTGTATTTCCCCCAATCATCCTTCGAGTGAGGACGAACTGAAACAAATTGATATGAGCTACAACCAAGGTTCGGCGAAGGAGAATGTAATGTCTCAATCTATGAACTGCATGAACGGTGGCCAAGGCAAGTTTCTCCACATGGGAATAACAAATTTCTGCATCAATAAGGTTTCAGCTCAAATAATATATGACATGCTCGTGGAGCTCCTCATCCTCCTGAACCAAAACCATACCAACCTTCTCCATGGACGCGGCCACATAAATCAAGAAATCATGGCTATAGTCAGGTGGACTAAGCATGGGGGCCGATGCTAAGGCTTGCTTAAGAGAATCAAAGGACACTTGGGCTCACTCATCCCAACAAAAAGGAGTGTCCTTCTTTAAAAGACGCATAAAGCCTTTAGTCAAGTTGGCAAAATTAACTACAAATCTCCGCAAGAAATTTTCCATGCCTTACAAACACTGAAGATGTCTAATATTAAGGGATCAACGCTTATACCCTCCCTCGATACGATGAACCCTAGCAAGTGACCAACAGTCATGCAAAAGATGCACTTATGAGGATTTAAACAAACCTGGTAATGATGCATCTTTTGAATACTAACCTCAAATGGTATGGATGACGCACTCTCAAATGAGAATGAGCAGTGAGCTCATCCAAATACACTTCGATAATCATTTTGAGATCATGAAAAATTAAGGTCATAGCCCGCTGAAATGTAGCTCTGGCGTTTTTAAGGCCGAAAGGCATCTTTCGATATGCAAAAGTACCCCAAGGACAAATTAATGCAGTCTTATGTTGATCCTCGGGTTTGATCTGAATCTGATTATATCCGAAAAAACCGTCCATGAAGGAGAATACCTCACTTCCCACACACTCATCGAAAATCTGATCAATAAATGGTGTGGGAAAATTATCCTTAGGACAAGCACGATTTAAATCATGGAAATCAGTGCATATACGGATTGCTCCCTGCTTCTTATCAACCGGAACAGGATTTGAAACCCACTTCATCAAGGGAACGAGATAGATAAAACCGACTTTTAACAGTTTCTCTATCTCAGCCTTAATGGCGGGTGCTTTTCTAGGATTCACTGCACGCAAACATTGTCGAACCGTCTTTCTCATCCGGATAGGTCTTAATCTCATGTTCGACAATACAAGGGTCGATACCTGGCGTTTCTTTATATGACCAAGAAAATATGTCATGAAACTATTTAAGTAGCTCAATATACTCTGTGATCTCATCAGGGGAGCAACTCGCCCCAATATAGACGTTCTCAACTTTGCCAGGATTGCAAGAAATATTGATAGGAATAGTAGGTGATAAATTCGCCATGTTCCCATCGGCAATTTGACCAGAAGAGCTCAATGGAACCACGGGACCACCAATCTTCTCACTAAGAATCTCCCTAAAGTCATCACGCTCCTTACGGTCGAGTTCAGGAAGAAAATATGATCGATGATGTAATTCTTCCCAAGGTGGCTCAACCCCAGACATGGCCTCAATAATGGCTTCATCTGATGGAAAGACATCGTGAAGGCAATCATGTGCATGAGAGGACTCAACTGTCCATGTAGGCAGCACATACGGGTCCTCCTCCTCCATCCGCAAAGAGGAAGGACTAGGCTATGCAACTTGACCAAGATTTGCTTGATATGATACCATCGTTGCAGGCAACGACACATCCGTTTCGATAGGTCCAATCGAAGGAATCGGTGAAGGAAGAATCCAAGGATCTTCCATATGGGTAGTGTGAAAAGACACCGAATTCAATGAGGATGAAGCCCCACCAAAACTAGATCCGACCATAATAACAGGTGTAGGATAGCTTAAGGTTTCAATAAGATACGGATACATACCCACACCCACACTCCCAGTTGCCGGTTGAGAATGATTGATAATCGAGATAGAAGTTCCCGATGATGCATTAAAACTCGAATTACAGAATGATGTCTGATCAATCGTAACAATATTCCCATTAAATGGAAATAATACCACTTGAAAGAGAGAAGAGGCTATGACTTGCATACTATACATCCAATTCCAGCCCAACAAAAGATTGTAGTCAAGGGGCGCATCAACCACCTAGACCTCGATCGCGATGGTCTTCCCTCCCAATTGGACCTTAAGAGAAGGAATAATATTGTGTGACCGAAATGATCTACCATCAAAAGATGTCAACATAGTACTAAGATTGAGACAACTCGGGAGAACCCAAACCCTTCCAACATGACAAAGACATCACGGAAGAAGCAACACCTTCATTAATAATAGTGCATTTGACGGTCATATTAAGAAATTCTACATGAATCAAAAGAGACATGTAGTAAGGAAAGTGAGGCTGTATTCCCATCGTTTCAAATTTGATAATGGAAGAAGAGCTATCATCATCAACCCCAAGAGCATAAAACAAGGCTCTCCTCTGTTAAGGACAAGTCTGAAGTACTTCAAGCGCGGACATTGCACAAGGAGTTTTACCCAAATCCTCGACAACGGAATAGTTCTTGATGGCTCGGGCATTAGGATTGTACCCTGAACGCTTTAGGACTCCCTTAGGAATGTGAGGTGCAACTTTAGGTTTATCCGTAGGTTTTTCGATACGCAAAGGGTTCTCGGGTGGAGAGAGTTCCTTTCTAAGGTCCAGTTGTGACGAACCATAATCCTTCGCATGAGTCACAACCTTAGTAGCGCACACCATGTTGGCTTGCGATGGATTTTGATCTCCACCCGATGCACAATGAGGATCAATGGTACTCGAGTTCATATTTTGATTGTTGGGTAAAGGATTAGTTAGCACGGCTGGGCCCTGTGCTATGAACCTCGAGGAATCTTCCATATGAGGGCACAAGTGAGTGAGGTGGTCCTCCTTACATAACTTGCAAGGAAACTTTACCTTACGTTTATACTGCTTGTCCACCCCAACATTACTATCATTCTTGTCATTATAATTAGCATTTTCATTATTATTCCCACCCTTATGATTATTTTTCCCTTTTTTCTTATTCCTTCTAGGCTGTTGGTTGCCCTTCTGGTCCGAGGATTGGACAAAAAGTACACTCACCATTTGGGTAGGTTGAGACGAAGCCGTGGCTTGTCTCGACGCATATTGATTAATTGACAATTGGCTCACTTGTTTCACAACTGAATCCGCAGGTTTGGCACTTGTACAACCCACAATGCCATCAGCATGTGGTCCACGCTTGATCTTGGGATCGAAGCTAGATCGTGGAGCATTAGGTATAATCTCATACAAAAGTACAGATTGAGTGTAGATCAAATCCAACTCTTGTGCCCTAAAGATTACTTGTTCCTCGTTTTGGACTCTGGATGTAGAAACATCCTTCGCGATGTAAGGTAACAACGACTTGAGGAACCACTCAAGGAGAAATTCCGGTGGTATAAAGGCTTTAATCAACCGCTTTCGTCTATGCCACTTTTGAATATGATCCGAGATATGTGTGGCTTTGTCTTGCCGAAATGTCGACAAGAGCTCGGTACCAACATTGTAACGCACAAGTAGCTGAAAGTGATTGAGGAAATTCATGGCATGGTCATCAAATAAAACGTATGCCCCCTTTGGTAACTTTATAAACCATTTCGCTGCAGGCCCGGTGAGGGTGCATTGAAATATACTCAAACAAATTGAATCCTCATGTAAGGAATTGGAAGAGCACCAAAGGTGAAAAGTAGTGACATGCTCACTAGGATCTTCTCTAACTTTGCCCTCGAACTTGGGAATGTTCGAAGGAAGCTTGTTAGGGACGGTCGGCCAGGACGGGCCATGAGATACCAGATCATTCATAAGTCTCGATAAGTCAGGTAAGTTCAACGTTGCAAGGAAAGAGAGCTTAGGTTGAGCGATTCTATGCCACGCTCCCTAATAGTTGTGGTTCATGTAAGGCTAATTGCTATAAATACCATGGCCTTGGCCATAATAAACCCCTCCCATTTGACCCGTATAGGGCTGCATGGAAGCATTGTGATGTGGTGTACCTTGGTTATGCGGTGCTACAAAGCCATAATTGGAAGAGTAAGCAGGTTGTTGATACTCGTACCCATAGGGTTGATAATTCTGTCCATACCACGGTCCATAAGACTATCCATGAGAAGCTCCATAAGGTGTCCCATGGGATGTCCATAGTTAGGGATATGGGGAACTCCTTGTGATGGATCATAAGATGATCCAGAAATAGGGATATGACCTCTCGACACAATAGGAGGTACTTGACTCTGAGATACTACCGTGTGAGCAGTAGCAGTACAAACATGGCTAGTAGCGATATTCCGGCTCGAAGGACCACATGGATGAGGGGGAGGAAGGGTTGTTAAAAATTCATTCAAAGGAGTAGGGTTCGAGGACGAAGGGACATGTGAATGAATGTAAGTGGTGTTCCCAATGGTCACTCGTTTTGGTTCTGGTATCCGCATATGGTTACTAACACTAGGTCTAGGATAGGCATGTAAGGTTGCTTCCACCACTGGGATAGAAGGTGCAATGTGACTAGTGCTTCCAAATCTCTCCACATGGAAAGGAATAGGAGTGCCCCAGGTGTAGTTCTAGGTTCAACTTCTGACTCAACATGATGTGCTAGATTGGGTGTAGGGATATCAGACATGCCATAACGAACATGACTAGTGCTTGTGGGTTCATGATGAGTCTCATCGCCTGGAAACCAATACCGACGACCTGTGAATGAGGGATCATAACCAGAATGTGAAGGTATTTCTGGTGAAGGATCATATACGGGAGTAGGATCTTCATCCCCAACCTCGTGAGGTGGAGAGGACATCTCAGGAATCTCATCCTCGTGATCTCCCATCATGTGTGAATCAAAGTGAGAAGTAGTCCGCTTCGACTGTCTATTTCTATCTCCCAAAGGAGGAGGAGACGTGGAAGGAGGAAGTCATGCTAAACGATGAGAACAGAGAAGTGCACAATGACTCAAAAAATGAAAAGACTTGATATAATTACGCAAACCCTAGGCAAACTAGCATGCATAGAGCATACACCTATAAAATGTAAATCCAAATCACAAGAAAACAAGGGTAGGATATGTGAGCTCCTGAATGAAGCAGGTATGTCTCGCCTAGGAGAGGCTTGAGACTCCCATACATAGCAAGCAGAGGTTCGTAACCAATTATAGTGGCCCTCACCTTCAACGCATATAGCAACTGTGCTGTCCGACCCCTACCTGGCCAGGACACTTGCAGAATAACCTCTACGAAGCACCCCCTTGATAACCTAGGTAAGGAAACTAAGGTCACCTCAATATAATCAATGCTTAGGCAGACAGTCGTAGGAGGGATTGACCGTATGGGTAGGGAAGCAAAGCCTGAAACTCTCGAAAGAGCCCCCAGATACGAATACAATCCTGGAAATATCTCCGGTGCTACTCAGTTACAACTAGGGGTCATCCTAATCATAACCGCTCACACTGCCTCGTGCTTAACTCCATTGTAAGAGGATGATCTTAAGAAACACTAATTATATAAAGGAATTTCACACTCTCACCTGGACAGACACATAAATGTTTCGTTTAGTGGTCTTGGAGAATTTACTCACAATGAACTATTCTAAGACCCTAAAACCTAATCTTGTTGGTGCACCCTATAAAAGAAAAGAGTGTAATTCATTTTATTATGCATTGATTTTAATTGGCTTATTACTCAAAAGGGAAAATGGTCATGCAACTAATGATGTTGTGACGCAACAAGAAGTAAAATGCACACCTAACAATCAATGCAAATGCACTGCGTCAAATGAAAAATGGGGTATGCTACTACGTGAAGTGCAAAATTTTCATTTAAATGAATATGCAATCATTCCTATATGAAAATCTGACTAATGCTTTCCAAGCAAACCAAATGCAAGTACCATGCAAAATGAAAAATGCAAACAATGCATAATGATGCAAAAAGCAAATGTTTTTGTATTTTTTGAATTAAATGAGATAAAAAGCAAAAGTATGACTCTACAACCCCCGACTCTGCAAGCACTATCAGACAACACCCAAGCAAAGCACCAAGGTAAAAGAGACTTAATGCACTAATCTCAAAACAAAAAATAGAAAATGAAATGACAAGAACATTTTCAAAAAATTTAAACTAAAAAAGTGTCTCTGGTCAGAAACAAAGGTGTATACAGAATCCATAAGCATCCAAGAAGACTCAACAATCATCCAAACTCACCCAGCAACACTTAATATTCCCCTAAAAGGAAAAAATCAGGGCATACGCGACTGTTTGCAGAAAATCCGCGTATATACGCGGCTATTCCAGGAAAATCCGCGTGTACATGCGATTGTGAAGGAAAAACCCGCGTATAGGAAGAAAAAGAGATAAAAAATAAGGCAAACGGACAAGCTGAGACAAAATTTACTCCTATCAGACACTACTAGGCAAACATGCCCCCAGACCTAACTCAGAAACAAAGAAATTAGAGCAATTAAAGAACATTGAATGCCGATAAAACCCCCAAAGGAAATGACTAGGAACTCCCCAGTATGGTCGCCAATTCTGTTACAGAGAAAACTTCCTATGGCTTGGGGTACCACAATAGATAGAGTAACCACAGAAATCAATCCCTTCCAATAAGTAAGAGAAATAAAACATCTAACACTAAAGGATCTCGAAACCTACCTTATTCCGGATGGTTGATGTAGAACCCTGTTGAGCTTTTCCAATCCCGCTTGTGTTAACAATTTGCTCTCTCAACAATCAGCAAACAAGACAAGCATGCAATATAATTGTGTTAGACCTACTCTAGCATATATAATCAATAATGTATAAGTAATTAAAAGCATCCATGGATTCAATATTCATTTAAATGCACATCATTGGACAGGAAAATATATTTCTATTAATATAAATAACAAGAATGACAACCTCTGTCGGCACGTCTGCGAACCGGAGAAACTAAGTCCTCCACCTGGGCCTCCACCACATCAGTCCTCCATCTCTCAATATCAAGCTCACAAGAAAAGGCAAGATTGGGAAGAACACCAAGTGCTCTAAGGGACAAAGGGGTGCAGACTCAAGTATAAGCTATGACAACAATGGAATATAGTTTTCTTGCTCTTCAATTCCTCCCTCTTCAATGTATCCCAAGGGTTCCTTATATAGTGCTTCAATGGGGTAATGGAAGGTCAAATCCGAGCGATCTCAAGGCATATAGAAGGACAAGAGACAAGTGACTTGGATCCACATCAAGGAAAACTCCAAAAATCTTTGGCCTTTTGCACACATCCCGATGTACACGGGTTTAAGGATTATATCCATGTATATACACGAGAATGGGTTTAAAAGTCACGTATGAAAAATAATAGGTGTTTTAGGGATGATCTTGGAAACATCAAAGGTACAAAAATAGTCTATGGGGTCCAAAGAGTCTACAGAGGGACAGTGAAGGCCATAAATGTGTGATCTACCATGTGTGGTAAAATCAGCTGTAATAGTACACATGGTATCCTTCCATCTTTTGAAATAAATCTGGAAGTGAAAATAGTCTCTCTAGAAATCAAATTAGTTGATTCCCCTCTGGACTATAATTTTCTTTTGGGGAGGAGTTGGACCTATGCAATGTGCGCTATTTCATCGTTTGTTTTTTGAGTCCTTGTGTTCCCACATGAGGGAAAGTTGGTGATTGTTGACCAACTGTCATATACTCAGAAGGGTCATTTTATTCAAATTCCAACGTACCTTTTATTGATGAGTCACGCCCAGTGAATGAAAGTTTGGGAGATGGGATGTACACGTCATTGATGGGCACATTTGATATTCCCTCTCTTCTAAACTACTTAGGCTCGACAAGTTTACGGAATAACATATGTATGGTTGTAGATAGAACTAACCTGTGGGTCCTCCCTTCATAAGAAGAACCTCAAGTTCCCTTATCAACAACAAAAGTAGCGTACTAGGGTATAATTGATGCTACTGTTGATTCCATCTCGAATCCTCCAGTCTCAGAAGAGTTAGATGAAGCTTACTTTCCTGCATGGGCAGAGAACTCTACTTATTCTTACGACTATTTAGATATGGTTTTTCCATATGATGAAGACATTCTGGAACCATGATAGGATCTGAGAAAATTTGCGAGGATCTACATCACAAGTCCTACTTCCTTCAAGACTCATGCAAGATAGAAAATTTCGAGTTTCATGTGAGACAAGATGAATGTATTGATCTTCCTGTGAATCCTTTTCCCAAGGAGGGAGTATTTGCTGAGGGGAACATGGCAAACATTTCTTCCACCATTCCGATCAATATCTCTATGAAGCCAGGTGTTGTGGAAAATGTGCATATTGAAGCAAACTCTTCACTTGAAGAGGTTTCCAGTTATACCTCCCTATTTAAGGAATTTTGTGACATCTTTTCCTGATCCTACGAGGAGATGCCAGGAATCGACCCATCAATTGTGGAGCATGATATATGTACTTACCCTAACATTAAACCCGTTCTACAAAATCTTAGACCTATGAAACTGTGGAAAACGAAAACCGTTAAGGCTAAAGTGGAAAAAATAAGTGAAATCCGGTTTCATTTACCCTATCTCTTTGACATAATGGGTATCCAATCTTGTTCTGTTTGATAAGAAACAAGGGACTATACGTGTTTGTACAGATTTCGATATTTGAACAAGGCTTGTCACAAGGAAAACTACCCTACACCATTTATTGACCAGATCATTGATGCATGTATGGATAGTGAGGTTTTCTCATTTATGGATAGTTTTTCAGGCTATAACCAGAATCAGATTAAACCCAAAGAACAACACAAAAATACCTTCATTTATCCCTCGGGTACGTTCACGTACAAAAAGATGCCTGTTGGCTTGAAAAATTCTAGAGAAACATTTTAGCGTGCAATGAAATTTTCTTTCCATGATATTAAGCACATTGTTGAAGCATACCTATATGATCTTTTGACCCATTCTTGAAAGAGGAAGGATCATCTAGATCATCTTTACGTAGTTTTTGAGAGATGCAGACACCACAAGATCCATTTAAATCCCCAAAAGTGCATCTTCTGCGTCGAATCAATGCGACTTCTAGGCTTCATAGCCTCAAAGAAGGGTATAAGGGTCGATGTGTTGAAATTAGAGGTGATTATTAATCTGCCTCCTCCTTGAACCATCATACCGTTGCAAAGTCTACAAGGAAAGACAAAATTTATCTCACTTTTTATTGTGAACTATGCCAAGATCACCAAGGGTTTCATACATTTTCTTAAGCAAGACACCCCATTTCTATGGGATGAAGCTGCTCAACAATCTTTTGAGGCATTGAAAAGCGTACTAATATCAGCTCCTCTTTTGCACCCACCAGACTACACGAAGGAATTTATATTATATCTGGTTTTATCCGAGTCTATGATAGGTGTAGTGCTAGTTCAGGAGGATGAAAAGCTCTAGGAGCATGTTATCTATTATCTCAGTCGTGCTTTGGATGGTCCTGAACTGAGGTATTCACATGTAGTAGAACTGGATTTGGCTGCAGTCTATGCCATCCAGAGGTTGAGACACTACATTATGCTAAGGACAATCACTGTGGTTGCAGACATAAATCCATTTCAATACGTATTATCCTAAAAAACAATTGGGGAACGCTTAATAAGTGGATTGTCACTCTCCATGAGTTTGACCTATATTTTTAATCTTCTAAGTCTAAAAAGTCCCTAGTATTTGCGAAACTTATCTTGGAGTTCTCGAGCGAGGAAAGTGTAGTGATAGAAGATGAGCCATTTCCAGATGACCACATTTTCTTAATTTCCACCTCTTATCCTTGGTACAAAGATATCTTAGTATATCTCTAGACTTTGAAGTGTCCTACGACCTTCTCACTGGAAGATCAATGTAAGCTAAGAGTGAATGTGAAAAACTACCTGATAATCGGTAATACATTGTATAGATGAAGGGTAGATTCCATCTTGCGTCAATTCCTTACCCATGAGGAGGCTGATCTTGTCCTAAATGATTCTCACAGTGGAGCATGTGGGAATCATTTATATGGGTTAGAAACGACCCAAAAGAGCTTGCATGCCAGCTATTTCTGGCCTACCATCTTCAAAGATTGTGTAGAAGCAGTAAAACATTGCCATCTGTTCCAGCTATACACTAGAAAGATGTGGTCACACCCTTCTCCTCTTTTTCCCATCATTGTGGTAGGGCCCTTCACCAAGTGGGGGGTATATTTGATGACGTGCAACCCAGTGTCTGCTAGGGGCACAAGTGTATCATTATCGTTGTTGACTACTTTACAAAGTGGGTAGAGACAATGCCTATCTTTAAAGTTGACGGTGAGATGCGTATTTTGTGTTCAATGAGATTATCTCCCATTTCGGTATTCCAAAGAATATTTTCACTGACCATGGCAATCATTTTCAGGACAATATGATGAACGAATTGACTACTATGCTAGGTTTTAGGCAAGACCACTCATCTTCCTTTTACTCTCACGCGAATGGACAAGTAGAAGCGGTTAAAAAAACTTTGAAAACCATTATGAGGTCAATGATTAATGCAAGTAGGTCAAACTAGAACATCATGTTGTACCATGCAATTTGGTCATATTGAATGAATGTTAAGATTTCCACAAGGTTTTCACCTTTCTAGCATGTTCATGGGGTGGAAGCAGTCACATCAGTGGAATGCGAGATACCATCCTTAAAAATTTCCATTCACATACTTCTAAATACTACTGAGATAGAGGAATTCTTGATACATTTAGAGCATCTAGATGAGAAGTGTAGATATGTGCTCACAGCAAATGAAGTTCATAAACAACAGGTGAAAAACCAATATGACAAAGCCGTTAAACTTAGGATTTTATCCATAGGAGAGCTTGTCTTAGTCTACGATCATGATAAGGCATCCCTTGGGGCAGGCAAGTTTAAATATACGTGGTTAGGCCAGTAAGTTGTGTCAAAGGTCCTAAATAAAGGTGAGTATGAGTTAGTGGATTATGATGGCAATAAGCTGCCAGAGCCCCGAAACAAATCTACCTGAAAAAGTATTACTCTTAGGCATTATGATTTTTCTTGTAATATAATTGTATAAATTTTGTAAATGGTCATTAGTGGTTAGTGTCTCTTATGTAGTCTAGTGTTGTTTCAAATGTATTTGGAGTGGTTCTTAGGGTTCACTGATGGCGCCAACCATCACACTTACAACATGGCTTCAGTTGCTTGGGTCATTTATGCACCCATAGGATAACTAGTTTCCTTGGTAGGCACTTGCTTAGGTCCTATAACTAACAATGTAGTGGAGTACAATGCTGTCATTGAGCTTCTTTGGTATGCTATATCACATGGTATCTCCTTTCTAGAAGTCAGACTCGGATCTTAGTTAGTGGTCTCTCATCTCAATGGGGTCTACCATGTGAGACACCCTACCCTTCTACCTTAGTTTTTGAGGATTAGGTTACTTGAAATAAATTTTGAACATATTATATATCAACACATTTCAAGAAATAAAAACAATATTACTTATGCATTTGCGTACTACATTTTAGACTCGCATTTGTCACACACTTTGTAAAAAGAATATACAGATACATAGAGACACATGTAAATAACCATATATATATATATGTGTGTGTGTGTGTGTGTGTGTAAAAAGTAGGTCCATATACATAGAGTTCTGGTAAGAAGATCCAATAAATATGTACATAAAAAATACAAAATAGGATTGTAATCCTTCATATGCTAAATTATGGAATCTCATCAGCCTCATCAGGTGCAGCTACCTCCACGACCTCTTGGTAACATAGGATAGCCCTGGTCACCTTTCGGAGCAGGCATAACTAGGATGAAGGTACACCCATGACATGCTCCTGCATGGCCATTGGAATACGTTCCATCCTCAGTGTTGATACATCATGGGTAAGCCTAGAAAACTTTCCCTCCACAATATGAAGCATAGTTTCATCTCCAACACCATCTATTGCTCGTACGCAAGTCCTAGGAAGTCCGTCTAGATGGATAGGCCCAATATCTACTTATCATAAAGAATGGTTTAGACTCAAATAATTACATATGTATATAACATTTATGAATGAAAATTCATAAAAGTTAAATATTTAAAAAAGTAAAAGACTTACCCATGTCTCCCCATGATTTTCCTGGAGGGAAAATTGACTCAGGATCGCCACGAAAGTCTAAATTTGCATATGGGAGCTGCTCTAGAGCGGGCACCTAACGGATCCACCATGAATAGAAATCATCATCATAGCCTCCCTGGACCTCACCACCACCCTGGCAGAGGAATAAATCCCACCACCATGTAATTATAGGATCGTGGGGAGGAGAGGGTGGAAGTGTCACTGCAGGGATCATAGCAGGAACCCTCTTGAAGAAGAAATCAACTAGGATGATCACATAGACAAAGCTCTTATTTTTACCTATCCTGAATTATGAGAATTGTCTCTTCATGATCGAGACCAATCCTGGACACCATTCAAAGGTCACACCTTGAAGACACTTCACTGCTATACGGATGTGAGTCCATGTAGCTAAATGCAATGCAGATGACCCCGCCACTCTAACAACAATGCTCACAAGCACTTTTAAGGGGAGGCTGGTGATCTGTACAATCAAGATTTGTGTCCCCGATTTTTGTGTGCCAGGTAAATAGTATGTGTTGATGTAGTCTTGTACGCTAAGGGGATCACCCCAATGGCCAGTGCTGCCCAAGTTCATAGGTTCCCCTCGATGAGACAATCTGATGGAAAAGTATATGTCTTCTGTAGTGAGCTCTAAGGTCTCTCCCTGGAGGTCAAACATGTCAATTTAATGATCCCATCACCGCACCAATGTCTCTAGTAACCGAAATTGGGATCTCATGTTCGAAGTGCGGTAGAATTTCAACAATCCACACCTCTAGATGACATTAAGTGTCATCATATCCCCCATGGATATCCTGTCCATACCCTCATGCTCTCTTTCCCTCCACTCTAGCACCATTTGGCCTAGAAATTCAACATTTTTACCATTATATTTGTTAAAAACGTCCATTCCTAAGAACTCAGGATTGTCTAGTGAGGACAACATGAGCCACTCGTGAGTTTCTCACTGCAAACCCGTAATTACTTCGCGAACTCATGACTTTGCAGTGGGCCACCTGTGAGTTCTATGTGGTACCCTTAGGGTATGCCAAAAACATCAAATAAAGCATGAAATTTAGAATTTGAAAGCATAAAAACAAAGTTGAGGCATATATGAAGTACCTGCAACTTGCAGAACGAAGTTTCGTCCACTGGATTAATCACATGAATCATTTGAAGTTGAGAGGTAAAACTTGCACCAATGTGGTAAAAATAAAATGTAATGTTTTCTGAACCAATTTCTATTATTTATAGTACAAATTTAAATTTTTTTACCCGCTTGTATATAGTTTCGATAATTTTCTCTCATTTGAGCTAATGTTAATTGTTTTTACCTAGGTATTACTGGTCATGGATGAAATCTGAGTATGTTTCCTTCACATTTAGGATAGGATTTGGTACCATTTTGCATATTTGCACTTATACATTATCCCTTGATGAAATTTAGGATCTGTTTTTTATCCGTGGACTGCGATTTGCAACCACTAATTAACTTTCAAACATCATTTTATTCCATGGTTAGAGCCTACCTCACATGGGTTACCCTAGTTAGGACACTCCTTGTCGATTTTGGTACCCATGCCGCATTTATGCTAGATCGCAGGAGCCCTTGTATTTGTTTTTCACACTAAAGTGAGCCTCATTTTGTGTCTTTTACTAACCTACCCTTGTTTATAAGCCTCCCACCCTATGGAGTCATATTCAAGCCCTGGTCTGACTCCTTAAAAATGACTACATATCCGAGTTGCTTGTTCTTTCAGACTCATTAAAGGAACTGAAGGATAATTCATAGTGGTATGTTTAACCCTTTTCTGGACCTTATGGATTATTTACAAAAAATGAATACTCTATTTTCTTTGGAATTTAGAAGAGTATCTTTAGGTATAAATTTATCTCTTTTCAGGGACTGGAGGACTAAACTTACAGAAAATGAACTTATTTGAGCTTACTTTTCTCCTTTTTGTGCTCTAGACCTAAACATGAAAAATATTTCGAGCGTTCTTTATGCCATTGTCATGCTCAATAAAACTCAGTACAAAGCATTGAGTTTACTATTGTTTGTCCCATTCTCTTAAATAAATGGAAGTTTCTAAGTGATCTTACCTTCCTTCACACTTGTTAAACTAAGGCTACATTCTTTCTTTTGAAGGATCATCAGTTGGGTGATAGTTTACCCCTTTTTTCGGACCTTGCCAACGAAGTACGAAAAAGGTATACCTTAGTTCTTCGAAATCTAAGAGAGTTCTCCTTTGCATTGTTTTATACTTTTTTTTCGGATTCGAAAGACTAAATTTACGAAAAGAACCCCCCTAGAGGCTTCTTTGGAGTTTTTAGACTCTCAAAACTATGAAATCACCAATGAGCATTCACTAATTCGGGCTCGTAAAATCCATGGATCAGTGTTATATCAAGCACTATTCTCTTTTTTCTTCAAGCTTGCTAAAAAATGAAGAAAGACTTGAGTTGATTTTCTTGGACTCGTTAAAACTTAACAAGAAAGGAAATGAAGAAATATACTCTTTGGGTTATAAGTTTGTTGGAATCATGTCATCCTTAAACAAAGCACTATTTTGAGTCTCCAGCTACTCATGTCTCAGTTCTTCACTTCTTAGTTCAACTACCACTTCGAGTTATTACTCCTCCACTTGTCTTGAATAAACGTGGAATCTGTTCATGTATCCTAAATGGCACATAAGTCTAGTTGTTCCATTTGAATGTCTAAATATTCCTTGGGTCATCTCTGTGTTGTGCTCAATATTTAAGTATCTTTACCCCCTTCTGTTCATCATGATCCCTATCATTTTCATCTATGAGATCATATTATGTACATCTTCCCTTATCTAGTATACCAGTTACTCTTGTGACCTGTTGAAGGATTCAGTGCCTTCCACTTCGCAAATGGCTTTTGATCAATACCTCCTGCATAAGAATACCTTGAGTTTCAAAGATAGTACCATAGGATTCACTGCCCATATTGGTGGATTCCTCTGCCTTGGTTGTCAATACAAATTTCTAACTGACACTCCGATGGCATCCTTCCATGTTCGATTTGAACCTAATGTATTCACATGGTAAGATTCATATTGGTTTCTATGGATTTCGACGAAGACCTTGGGTTCCAGCCTATATAACCTAAGTTGAGCAAGATTATGCTACGATTCTATGACACTATTTACAGATATTGAAGATCCATCATTGTACTATTGTGGCTTTGATCCACCATTGTAAAACATACATGGCCTTATTTCACGTACTACATGATGTAAAAAAATATTGTAAAGGAGCTAGTGTTCGATATTATTGAACATGGCATCCTCAATTATGATTTTGTAAATGACCTTGATTTGTCTATTTTAGGTACTTCTATGTGATCGTGATTCTGAGCCCTCCAAGTTAAAATATTTTAATGTATTTCAGCCATTGCTAGCATCTAACCTCAAACATTATGGGGCATCTGTATCGCTACCCTCTGACCTCAAACATTAGGGGGCATCTGTATTGCTACCCTATGATCTCAAACATTAGGGGGCATCTGTTATACAATGAAATGTCATTTCTCTGTCTGAGTATCGACTCCATCTTGTTGATACACAAAAGGAAATTATGGATTGAAGTGACCATAACCCTATAGATGAGTTTTCCTTGCACTCGCGAGTCTTCTTGTGACAAGTCACGTGTCACTCACGGGTCAGCACATATTCAACTTGCTATTTATCCCTAAAAAGTAGTACTCGTGAGTTTCCCTTATATATACCAGCGAGTTCCATTAAAAAAAAACTTAAAAATAAAAATATGATTGGTTTAGGGGTAGTTGGTTTCGAATTGATAACTTCCCTAACTCCCCTAACCATCCTAGGCCTCGTAACGTCTCTTCAAAAGCAACTATAAAGAGAGGGGAGGGGTAGCGGATGGGGGAAGCAATTTTGAAGAGAAAGGTTATGCTGGAGGAATCCATTGGAACGAGGAGGAAGAGGACTCAGTTTCTTGGTCTGCAGAGAAGCTTGTCTCAGAGAGGGTTGTAATATTTCCCAAACTTCTTAATAAACCGTGTCTTTCTTCCATATGGTTTTAGTGCATGCCTTTGTTGTTATAAATCATGATATGTATTGTTATCTATTCTTAAATGCAATGGTAATATGTTCATGCTTCTTTATATAACAATAAGGGATACCGTGGAGAAACATCAATCTTTGTTACAGGTATAGAATATCAGAAGGCTGAGGAGCATATGAGGAAAAAGGTTAAATATTTAATTAACCATCAGTAAAAAGGTACATGTTCCACTAACCCTATTTCTCTTATATATGTTTCTGAATCCTTGATGTATGCAAGACATACCCTAGTATGTTGGTGACCCTAAGACCCCAAGTCATAAGGTAGATATCCCTCACAACAATAGATAGATATCATAATATTTTAAGATATAATTATATGTCCATGTATGAGATATGACAATGGAATTAAAATCATAAAGGTACAACATGAACTCACAACTATAATATTTGAGCATATAGATTTAGGCACATAAACTAAAGAGATATACTTTGAAAATCAAATTGGAATTAAACTAATCGTGTAAAGAATGAGATATCATAGATGATTACAAAAAAAATAAAAGCAAAGAAGAAGAAAAGAATGATGTATTTCAATAGTTGTCATGAATGGCGGTGAGCAAAATATATTGCAAGGAAATTCAAATCAGGTTAGGAGGATATTTGAATGGATCATGTAATGCTTTTATAATACTCACGATTAACTAGAGATAAATACCCTTAGTTGGCTATGCACACTCACCTAGACTAAGTTTAGCTAACCCAAGAATACCCAATCACTAGTTCTGACCGAGTTATTTATACTCAACTGAGTGTATGTGGATGGAAACCTGTTGGTATTTCTTCCCTTAGACCCAGGTTCAGAACCCTATGTTTCCATCAAAAAATCCCAAGATAACGTCCCAACAGAGCAGGGCTCAGTCAGAAGAACCTATGACGCAGATGTAGTCTCACCTGATATATTTTTATAGGTAACTGCCAGAAACAAGTTTCTACAATTAGGTGGGGATTTCTACTCTTGCTATACCTTATTACAATGCTCGACCGAAGCCAAGGATTATACTTCCTATTCCTTTTATACTTATTCAAGTTAACATGTTATTTACCACTTGACACATCTTGCAACATTCAACATGAAGGCCATATCATAGATTCATTCAATAAGAAATGCGACATATACATACATGGGTTTATTCATAAACAAAAAAATGTGACACATTCAGATCTACTTGTTTAGAATATGCATACATTCAACATAAACACACTCATCACATACACACACAAACAACATTTAACATGGAAACCCATATGGAAAAAACCACAAAGGCCCTCTTCATCTGGCATGAAAAATAGATCACCACCTTTTGTTTGTGAACTCAACTTGCAGATTCTGTTCTTGGTATTCTTTACAACTTATACAAACTTTTCTCCTCTCATGCTCTCTAGTATTGGATGTCTAAAGTTTTCCTCTCCTTCAATCTACCATCGATCTGCACGTAGCCTGGATCGACTCTCTTCTATACAACTCTACAACTCTAAGAATAAACCACTCTACTTCAACAACTAGGACAAGAGTGAGAGGGAGACCAACCTGCACATAACTTGTTTTCTCCCTTTTATAAGCTCTTACATGTTGTAATCAACCGGATCTAATCTGTTAGTCGACAAGCTGTCATTCCTATTCTCATACATTCAGTTACAACTGACAGTAGGCACTATCGACCCAAAAATACAAAATATGCTTTATTAGGCCAAGCATGATTTATTCTAATTGACTTCTTACCCACACTAACTTGAACTGTCCCTTTCAATTACTGTACTCTTATTCTATCATGGTTCCTTATGTCATGAATGATCTCGTCACAAAACCTCTTCTATGGCAGACTCTTCCATTGTTAGCTGCTCTCATTGCAGCTTCTCCTCCGTCGCAACTTCTTATATCGTGCAATCGAAATATTCATATTCCCTAGCATAATTTTGGATGAATTCTTCCAATCTTTTCCTAGGGCCAACAAGCCCCCAACATTGACCCGTGTCTCGTCCTGAGCCACACTAGTTTGAAACTTCTGTAATTGTGACCTTGGCTTGAAATTTTTCGAATATTTTCACTACCTCCTTCGTCTCTTGTCGCACCTATGCTTCTATCTTCTGTAAATTTTCCACAACTTCAGAACCGATGTGTTCTGAAGTAGTAAGTCCTATGAATACCAACGCTTGTCAAAATTTCTCATGTATAATTTGAATGATACCTATAACTTTCTCTGCCTCTACTTCCAATTCTGCAACGTTGTTAGTCTTCTTTCCTACTGTGTCCACAGTGTTGCGACTTGCTACTGTAATTTCTTCATCTCTACAACCTTATCTATTTTCTCTACTAATGGCATCCTTTTCATTTCATTCTTAATCTGGTTCACCTCTGTCTCTGTAGTGTGCAGGTTCTCTGCGACTTTCTCTAACTACTCACCGTCAATCAAAGCTTCCCGTGTATGAGGAACTTGCTCGACTGCTTTGACATAAAGTGGATCTGCCTCTTCTATTCTCTTTGTAGCCTTAGTTGCTACTTTTCTTATTTATTCCAGTACCTATGGAGGTGTACTGGGTGTGACTTGTACTTCCAACTCTGTGACCTTCTTGTGGAGATTCTCCGCAATCTTGCTAATTCGAGACACCCTAGCTTCTAAAAACATCTCATGGGTAATGACTTCATTAGTAAAATAAATACAAACAAATATTACAGCCATGTTGAGTCGGTGCTGGTTTTACTCCTAGGTCTTGGATTTTTGTTATGCTTCTTTAACTGTTTCCTTCATCTTATTAATAGTCTTGTTCGATGCTCTAACTTGCTTAACCAATGCGCCTTCTCTAACCTTCATTTCTACGACTACGACATTCTAAATGGAACATACTTCATACATTGACAATGTAGAGAAATATATAGTGACATGTCCCATCCTTTTGGCCATGAAATTTAGCTCTACTATCCCTAAGTCGAGTGCTATTCCAAAAACTTGAGTCTTTATTGGTGGGATGGTTATCAAAACATCACTAGGTCGTTCCTCCAACGAGCCAACTAAGTCTTGCGACTCAGATAATTGTGGTCTTTAGTCAACCACCACCCTTACTTCTTTCACTTCCTTACAGAGTGTTTGCAACAAGTCTGTGATACTGCTGGTTAGCTCTGTTTGCTGCTCATCTATATTCTAGAAGCTTTGATTGGATATCTCAATCATTATTATTGTCAACAATGTCTAATCATCATTAGTAAGGTCGATGGTTTCAGTCATTTTTTCCCCTTTCCTCTTCTTATGACACCTTGCAGAATTCTCTATATGCTTCCTCTTTACCTCTATTACTGGGTCTGTCGGAGTCGTGCTTGAGTCTTTTCAGGTATTTTTTAGATTTTCCTATGGGTATTCCTAGGGTTTTTCTTCTGGTGGGTTTTCTCCTTGTCCCCCATCCTTCTGCATTGGTGGATCATTTTGTCACACCTCTTCATCATCTGATAACTGGTCATCTGTAACAGGAACTTTGCATTCTTCCAACCAATCTTGAATAACGGCCTCAATTTCCTTAGTCGACAGTTGATACCGTGTCACAAGTCGCTGGTGTTTTGGGTCTTATCACGGTTATAACAAGATATGATGTGATGTGAGTGAAAATATGACAATGTTTATAAACCTTTTAACAGTATCCTTGTTAATTCTAGCCTGCTTTCTGAATTGATGTCGCAGGGCCTCTATGTACAAAAATACCTCTACATTGTTGTCTTTTTTCCTCTGCTTTAAATATTTCTCGAAGCAGAGATTCTGGTATTGAGCTCCTCGACATGCAATGGGAATTTCTATCCCCTCAATTTCTTCAGTCGACAATTGATACTGTGTCACAATCCATTGGCATTGTGGGTCTTATCGCGGTTGTAATGAGATATGATGCGCTGTGACCGAAAATATGACAATGTTTCTAAACCTTTTAACAGTCTCCTTGGTGATTCTAGCCTTCTTTCTAGCTTGATGTCGCAGGGCCTCTATGTACAAAAATAACTCTACATTGTTGTCTTTTTTCCTCTACTTTAAATCTTTCTTGAACCAGATATTCTGGTATCGAGCTCCTCGACATGCAATGGGAACTTCTACCCCCTGGTAGCTTGCTGGTTTTGACCATGCAATAAACAAAATCAAAATAAGTATCCATGAATAATCAAATGTGCTACCTTTCTCCTATGCATCCTACACATATGTTAACAGTTCATTTATCATATATTGTGCCTAGTTGAGTTGAATACATGCTGCAAATAATTGCGCTACAACAATCGTCCTTGTGGTGCACTGGTTCAGTCACATATTCTGCTGGAGTTTTCTAGATACGAATTTAGCTGTGAACCAAATAGTATAATCATTGATAGAGGAGATGAAAAAGCCTCTAGTGTCTCTGATTAGGTCCTACTTTTCTTTGAGATTACCCATGAATAAATTGTCATGTTCGTTTCCAGCAAAAAAAGGTGTTGGGTCAACACCTGCAAGTGGTAGTCCCGTAATCGCTGCTATAATATCGACATGAACATAAAGCTTCTGGTCGAGCCATAGAAATCCACCATGGAATGACACTAGAAACTTTTTAACACATTCATTCACCTAGAAACTATGACTGAAATGTGACATGTGCATGAGAGACAACAAAACAACTTTGTCTAGTCCTCTTGTCCATTCCATTGGAACTAAGTGTTTAGGGCCATCCTATGTCTCGCAGACAACAACCATATATTTGTCGATCGAGAAATCTGGAAATTTCCTTAGGTTGTGGTTGAAAAATATCATCTTCTTGAGATTTAGGAGTATTTTCTACGTTATTTGAACTCCTTTCGATACAGTTGGTGCTACCAATGGGTACCTTGCATTCTTTGGGATTCTAATTTTTAGGGAATCAACTGGTTTGGGTGGAGCATAGTGGCAGAGCCTAGTTCTTCATCATCTGGTGGTGTTGGTGCTGCTTTATTATGAATACTAGATTGTTTCTTCTTCGACATGCCAGGTGGGTCTGGTTGTAACCTCACTTCAGGGATGAATGGGATTTGTTCAACTTCTTCTGCAACCACATAATGCGGTGGAACATATCCTACAATGTCTTCCATAATGGCCATGGTTGATAGTATCTCGACAATGGATTCTACAACTATGCTTGTACTAGAAATACAAATAACCATACTCTGTATAAAATTCACCTTCACTCTTCCAGTTGCAGACAACAATGAAACACTATAACTCGAATGCAACATAATGAATAGAAACTTCGACGTGAAGGTGATAAATTCTACCCATACAATCAACCAATCGTTCAGACAAGAGGACAATCAATGGAAAGGTGGCATGGAATTCTGTAACATGGGATAAATTCTCAAATCATTACACATAAATCTCCATGCAAACTATCACTTTCCTGTCACATCAGTAATAGTTATTATGCAATAATGACGAAAGTGACCAAAAAACATTCTGCCAAAATTTCTCCCGTCTTTAATTTAATTATGGCCAATTGTCCTTTTTGTGACTCAAGTTCATCTTGCGACAAATATTCTCTTCTTTTGACAACTCTTTATCATTCAACACATTTATTTCCTTGTGACTGACTGAGAGTATTCACTACCATTGTTATTTTGCAATAGAAAGATATCCCGTGATGCCTTTTTCTTCCTCTCCGATAGACTGGCATCATGCGACCAAACAATCAAAGGAAGAGCAGAGTGTTTCTTCACTTTGATCTAGGTTCATAACCCTATGTGTCTGTCAACAAATCCTAAGATATGACCGCACAGAGCAGTGGTCAGTTGGAAGCACCTGCAATGCAGATGCAGTCTCACCCAAGATATCTTTATCGGTAACTGAAAGAACCATGTTTCTGCAATTAGGTGGGGATTTATACTCTTGTTGTACGTTATTACAATGCTCAACCGAAGCGAAGGATTATGCTTCCTAATTATTGTCTATTTATTCAAGTGAACATGTTATTTACCAGTCGACAAATCTAGCAACATTCAACATCAAGGCCATATCACAGATTCATTCAATAAACAATGCGACATATACATACATGATATTATTCATAAACATAAAAAATGCAACACATTCAGATGTACTTGTTCACAATATGCATAAATTTAGCATAAACACACTCATCACATACACACAACATTTAATGTGGAAACCCATATGGGAAAAATGTCAAAGGCGCTCTTCATTTGGCATGAGAAATATATCAACACCTTTTGTCTACGCACTCAACTTCCATAATCTGTTCTCGCTATTATTTACAACTTATACAAACTTCTCTCCTCTCATTCTCTCTAGTCTTGGATCTCTGAATTTTTCCTCTCCTTCACTATACTTTCGATTCACACACATCCTGGATCAACTCTTTTATGTAAAACTCTACAAATCTAAGAATAAACCACTCTACTTCTTCAGCAACTAGGACATGAACTAGAGGGAGATCAACCTGCACACAAATTGGGTTCTCCCTTTTATAATCTCTTACATGTCGTAATCAATTGACTATAATATGTTATCCGACAGTTTGTCATTTCAATTCTCGTACATTCAGTTACAACCGACAGTAGGAACTATTGGCCCAAAAATAAAAAATATGCTTTATTACCCAAGCATGCTTTATTCTAACTCACTTCTTGCCCATGATCACTCGAAATGTATCTTTCAACTATTGTACTCTTCTTCTATCGTGGTACCTTCCATCACAACTGCTCTTGTCATAATTCCTCTTCTATCATAGACTCTTCTATTGCTCCCTGCTCTCATCACAACTTCTCCTCCATTGCGACTTCCCCTATTGTTGGGCTCTGATCTATCAGTATTAATCAGAACTTGAATTTAAAATCAATCCGGGTCTGTAGACTTCGAGACACATCCAGGTTTAGGACAGAGAGGCTGGACTCATTTGGAAATTAGCTAACTGTAATTGAATATACTAACAGAAACTAAAATACTGCAACTCACAGAGACAAAATCCTTTTACAAGGGTGACTTCGTTTGTTTCATTTTAAGCACACAGTAATTGATTTGTGAAAGCAAAAAAGACTGAGGTAAAAAGCAATTTAAATAACAGATCTATAACCCTAGGATCAAACTACAGAGTTCTACCAGCGCTGAAGGAACAATTATTAATCAAAATCTCTTACAAGACAGTATTCGTAATTTGTAAATGTCCTTTACCATTTCACCATTGGATAAACAACAATATATAATGAATTAAAGTCTTGGTTTAAACCTTCAACACATTCAGTCTTTAACCATTGAAAAGAACATAGTTTATCCAATATTGCCAGTGATATACAGCATAATAGAAATTGTAATTTGAACCGTAACATGAAAGGAACAGAGCATTAATAGAATAGATTGAAAACCCGACTGAACTTATTCTACGATTTATAAATTGGAAATTACAAGAAAACGCATACCAATTACACGATTTTAAATAGCTAGCACCAGAATGAAATCACTGCAACCATCAAATCGATCTACCGACAACGTAAAAGTGTGAGAGTTCGACGATGGGGGCCCTCCAAAGCCTTAATCCACACACAATCAGAGATTTACAGAACTAAAATTTGATATTCATTCACCAGAAATTGTTTTCACAAATAATACCACGCAGTTCAGAAGCACAAGTGCATTCTTCTCCAAAATCGTGATGATTTCTTCATTGTCTTGTGAATAATTTATACAAATTCAAACTCAAACTGTAAATGCTATAAACCTGCATCTAATTAATGATAATAGCTAATGAGATCATCTTCAGAATCATGGAGTTCAACAAAATCAATATTGTTCCTCCTTTTGTGCTGGATGTGGAACAGGTGGCCATCTTTGACTCTAGTTGACTCGACATCTGCACAGGTCATCTCACCTAACTGTTGTATGTTCATCCATCTGTGGACATTAAGGATCCATTCTTTATCTTCCGTTTCCCTCCTAGCTGTCCTGTAATTACTCAACCTTGGAGGAAATACGGGAAGTTAGTACATCCCGTAGTCTAAGTAAAAATCCTAGTTTAAAATGCTAAAAAAGTCTAAAAACTCAATTTATTAACAAGCAATGACATTATACCTCTTTAACCAAGGTTTATGGATGATATTTAAAGCTTTCTACTCAATATGGAGGTTTTATGAAGGAAATGAAAGATATCTAAGGGGCAAAAAGGGGTCAAAAACGGTGCCCAACATCTCCCCCAAGAGGAAACTGCTGCATGTCCTCATGCCAAAACTTTGACCCTGTCAAAAACCAAAATTTTACTGCTGTTTATTCTGCCTTTAGTCTTCTGTCTGTGAGGATGCATCTATTGATGCCCGAGATGCATAGAGGATCTTCAACCTTTCATACTTAGCCTTGTAAACCTTCCTTTGCTTGTACCATCTATAGGCTTGTTTAGTGATGCGTGTTATTTGAGCCTTTAGTTTCCAATTAACTTCCCTTAATTTCTCATTCTTTTGTTCAAGTTCCTTTATCTCAAACTTCAGTCTTTTAATCTCTTTACTATTTTTGGGAGCTTTCTTTTTCTTCATCTTTATTGGAAGCTGTTCAGAAGTTGCATCCATACCCAATTCTCCATGCTCTTGTGCTGAATGCTCTTTTTCCTCTTCCATAGCCTGCTGTTCTGAAAAGAGAGAACTTGAACCTTTGGGTAATTCCTGTTTTAATTGCTTTCCTTTTTCTTTTTCCTGCTGGTCTAAGAAGAGGTTGATCTTCTTGGTTTGCCTGATCACCTCATCAGGATCTAGAATATCCTGTCCTGTTTCAGTTGCTAGATCTTCTCTTGGACTCCCTAAGGTCTGTACATGTTCCTCATCCTCTAATGCTGATTGGCTCTGAACTTCCTTGTATTTTCTTGACTTTCTCTGATAGGTGGTGAAGAGCTGATCTTGTTTTTGATACTGTTTTTCTTTCTTCTTCTCACTTCTAGTTTGTATCCTTCTCTAAGGCAGTTTTGAACTTGTTGCCTCAGAGCTATCCTCATCATCAGTAATAAGCAATACTTCCTTCTTTTTCTTCTTCCCCTTCGGCGGTTTTGAGCTTGTTTCCTCAGGGTATGTCAGCATCAGCAATTCATCTTCCTTTGCATCTCCTTCAAGCAACTCTTCTTGATTTTCAAATTGATTATGAGCTAGGAATTCTGTCCATGTCAAATTCTGCTTGTGTAATTCATACTGGATAATGATTTTAATAAGACCACAGTGAAAGAGACTTGTTACCTTATCTTTTGGACGCCTTTGGATAGCTTTGGCCATCTTAGTTAGGCTCTGAAGCAGGAAGTAAGGCATATTGATTTCACATTCCCCTTTCAAATGTTGTAGCAGCTTGATGTGATAGAGGTAAATAATGCTAAATCTGCCTTCACATGTAACAAATTTCTGAATGATATAAACTATCTCATCCCATGGATGAACTAGCCAACTTCTTGGTATCCCCTTTTTCCAATTGACTGATCCTGCCCTAGACCTGCATAAAAATGGCATCCATACTTTC
>LPNX010925381.1:4248-14840 GCA_001517045.1 Pseudotsuga menziesii
TACTCCCATCCATTTCATATGTGGGGGACTCTTCATCCATGGCATCATGCTCCTGCCTATCCATGTCTTCCTTGTATTCATAACAATTTTCTTCAGATAAAGTGTTACAAGGCAATAAACTTTCCAAACCTTCATCAACATGAGGAGAACAAGGTCTAGTGTCACCACACACTGTACTGATCTTATCATAGGTTTCTTTATAGGCTTCTGTTATGATATCATGAAGAGGATCTTCAATATTATCTTCAATCAAGGAAACTTTTTGGACATGTTCAATGGGATCACTTGGTATGTGTTGCTTAGTGGATTTCTCTAGAGGGCCTTCTAGAAAATAATCAGCATTGCAACACTCTTGAGAATACTTCAAATCTTCAATGTTTTCAGCTATGGTGACATGAGGAGAGTCTTCAACAATGTGTTCCATCATGGGCTCCTCCTGAAGCTCTTCAATAGGATCATCTTGGATTTTCCCTTCCTCAGAATCTTGTTGTGCATTGGGAGATACCTCATATTCTTTAAGAAGATGCTTAATTGCTTCCTTTCTTAAATAACTACCAAGATGCTTTTTTATGGGAGTATCATGAACCTCCTCTTCACTTAAATGTTCAAGAAGTGATTCCAAGTCTTCAATACTTTGTATCATTGAAAAAGGTCCATCATATGTTTCCATGTGACACTCTGTCCTAGATAGGTAGAAGGTACAGATCTTTTCAAGGAACTTTTTTAAACCATTCATACTACCCCTACCATCATGCCACTACTCTAAAAACATCCAAAGGAATCTTGGAAAAGAAGTTATACATTTATTAGGAAGGCCTTGATAGAACCAACAACCGGCCTCACCCCAAAAAGTACTAGCAAACATTTCCATCATATTGTCTTCATGAAGAATATTGAAGTCAACAATCAACTGAAGGAAAGATTTGACATGCCAGATAGCCGAGTCACCATAATCTCCATGAAATGTCAGAAGCCAGTTATATGCATCCCCAAAACCATTACAACAGTTAGGAAAACCCAGGATGTTTGAGAAATCGATAGGCTGAAACATTCCGGTTAACTAGGCACCATACTTCTCCTTTAATTCATCCATATCAAAAATTAATAGTATGCATTTGATATAACCGCTAAACCTTATACTGAAAAGGTGGAGCTGTCAAGTGACGAGCTTTAAAGGTTTTAACATGTCACATGGGCTCATCTACACATAACAAAACGTCACAAGTTTATGAGATAACAGGGTTTTATCCCTTCAATGGAGTCGCCATGTGAAAAAGAAAAATAAGCATTTATAAATCTTTTCACAAAAATTATTTTTTTCTTTTCTTTGTAAAAAAAAACTGGAAAAAAGTCAGTGGAGTCGCAAGATGAAATTAAAGATCTACTCTAAGCATTCATCAAACAAAGGAAAAACAAAAAGGAAGAAAACAAAAGTCGTACTCGGAAATAAAAAGATTTATCCCCGGCAACGGCGCCAACAAATGTTGCCGCCTTTCACACACCTCGGTCATGTGGCAGAAATATTCAAGCCACTCGGTGTGTCCTTGGGGGCAAGTCTCGAGTCAAGGCTATCACCTTGTTCTTGACTCCTCCGTTAGGCTCAACTCCTAACGAAGCCAAGGGGGGTAGACCCTATTAAGTTACTAAGGCTAGACTACTTAGTATGGTGATGTTAAACTGAACGAGTTACTTAGGAGTTTGAAATTTAACCATAAACAACCATAGATGACAAGATACAAAATGAGCCCACAAAAACACAATGCAGAGACACAATATATATATATCGCATGAAAATAACCAGTGCCTTAAAATGGAGTCAAAAGAAAATCAATGTACTTGCATGTGCTTGGAGTGAATGTTTTGCAATTGCCTCTTGGTATGTTTTAAGTTAATGTGAGGAGTGAGTTGATTAAAATTAGGCAAAGGGGTGGACTCCAGATATACCTGAGAGTACTTGGAGTATGTACAAAACTAAACCTTCACGGCTACCTGCAAGGAATATGTGGGCTGAATGGAGTCTCTGGGCTATTGTTCATAACGCACTCGTTAGGGTGTGACAGAGATCGACGCCCCAAGGTCACTTTTTAGAAGTTCCCGCTTCCTTTGGGTATTTTGCCACCGTAAAGGTTTGATCTAGGTGTTGGATTTTCACCTGATGGTTTTTCAATTTGGGAGAGTGAGTCCTAATTATTCTAGTCACTCAAGTGCTTTTAATACAGCTTGACTGATCGAACTAACCGCAGCCAAGTGCAGAGCATAGACACCGGAGTCTTGTCAATTTTAGTAAATTTTTAAAGAAAGGGTGTTCTTGTTAAAAAGAAAACCCTCCAGGAACCTCTTTCAATCCAAGTGGATCTCAATCGGGGAATCAAGGAGGGGTTAATTTTATAATAGCTGAAGAAACAAATGATGAAAAGGAAAACACAGATACACAATTCCGGTTTTCTAATTAGTCCTACCACGCATCTCTTTCCCCTTTCGGTTCAAGCAAGAAGTCGAGGGGTAAGTATTAAGATTACTTTGAAATATCAAATCTGGAATATGAAATTGATAATGAATCAAAGTATACTACCCTGTATACTAGAGCTACGCTAGTTTGAAAAGATATGAGCACAAAGTAAAAAATTGACACCAACGCAAATCCCCCAGAGGGGATGGTGAATAGGCTCGAAAGAACCTATTCGAAAGGACCTTTTCCTTTTATTAGCAGCAATTTACAATATCATAAAATGAAAATTGATGCACTTTGGTCCTTGTTATCTGGGATCCAAAGGCTTACAACAAGATTGTAACAAGCTAGACTTAAACAAGGTGGTGGGGGAAGCTTCCGGGAAGCTCCAATTCGTCCAACAGTTGGAAATTTGGTAGAGTCTCCTCCTATTTTTTGTTGGACCTGCTAAAAAATAGTGAGCAACCAAAATCAAATGTTCCCAAACACACTTTGAAAGTGTTTGGGTTACTACACTAGATATCGAAAAAAAACTTAAGTAAAATTTTGTTAAATTGGGGTAATCTAGTTTTGCAAAAAGGAACCAAGGAAAGCAAGCTTTCCTTGGGATACTGGCTTGCTGTTCGGGAAGCCAATAAGATGTGCACTTTTATTGCAGAATTTAACTCTTTAAAGAACGAAAAAGAAACTATCTTATGAGCAAGTTTTAGATCTATTACTTAGCTACTTGCAAAAAAGGCAATTCCTACACTAGATCTATCTTTATGAAATGATATTCTTTGTGAAATTACAGATCTAAGAAGCAAGACTCTTATGAAATGGATCTAACAATATATATTAAAATATTAGAACTAGATCTGATCATAAGAGGGAGAGACAAGTAACCGGAAGATTGATTTTTTTTAAGAAATGAGAAGAAGAGGAGAGAAGGTCGGCTCGTTGCTTGAATGGAGCAAGCTGAAAGGAGGCCCTTTTGTGGAGTGCTGAGGGACAGAGTCTTGAGCTTATTGGATAAGGAATGGTGTCAATCTTGATCCAGACATTCATCCAATCAGGAACCTGCAACTAGATAACACAAGCCTGCACAACACCTCTTGAGATCTGGATATAGATGTATAAAGCAACAAAAATGAAAGATCATGCAAAAATAATCTTATTTAAGCATATAACTGAAATTCTTGAGCATACATTATATGGATAAACAAGATCAAGCAATCTAACTTGCATAGTTTACACTCGTACTTGATTCAACTGAATCCTTGAAGCCAGAACACAAAAGTGACATAGAATTTGGAAAGAAATTGCAGTTACCACATTAGCAGTATAAGACTGAGAATCCACACAAACACATGCACTACACGGTATAGCCTCCAAAGCTTCTTTATTCACAAATGATGATCAATACACAATTACAATAGTAAGACCTTCAATCCAGCTCTAACTAGCTTGGAAGAGGAAGCTTCTGCCTGGATATATACAAAAAAAGGACATCCAGCCCAGGGGGCGCAATTCCCAAGGAATTAGATCAAATCAGCTGATGGAGAGTCAATCAATGCAGATCTGAAGCTGAACTGAGCCTACTTGTCAACCGGGGGCTTGAATGAGCTGACACATCAACCCATAAACCAACACATCAGTCCACAGAGCATCTAGGAGAGTCCACACGTGTGGAGGAGAGAGAGAGGGCGCAATTCCCCATAAAGACAACTAAAGATCAACTCTAGATCTGATTTGATCACCTCCTTCAGTCAAGGATTTGTCAAATCCAGTCAATCTGCTTCAGATCTAACTGATTTCAATCAAATCGGCTGAGAATCCACTGATATATGATTTTGGATTTGCTCCATTATTCATCAATTTATTAATTAAAATAATGAATAATTGATTTTTGGGGCTTTCTAACCTGAGTGATGGAAAATCACCCAAAACTAGGAAATAGTGGGTCCATGGGTTTACATGGTGCTCTTAGTTTGAAAATGAGCACCTACATGATTGAAACTGATTATTTGGCCCACTTTTATTAAAAAATCAATTTTTCCAATTAAACTATTAAAAAATAGCCTAAGTTTTGGAAAAATTAAAATTTTAATAAAAAACACTGAAAAAACTAAAAAAATGAAAAATTGAAAAAACCTAGGGGGACTTAGACATGTTTATATGACTCGACCATGATGTCTAGCATGTTTATACATTGACACATAGACTCTAATAACCTCAATAGGCCTAAATGCCAAGCCGACCACCCCAACTTTGGAAGTATGGAGTGAAAAACTTAGAAATTATCAGTCGTTTATTCAACAACCATTAATAACCAAGGGAAAAAACACCCTGGGCTGATCGGATTGACAAATAAAGTCTAAGAGACTGAGTCTTTTACAGACACTATCATGTTAGAACATTTATTACAACTCCCCCATGGGGTATGAACATGTGATATAGTACAACAAGCACTTCCCAGAAGTGCTTCCACAGGTCTTCTGAAGTTCGAACAAGCTAACCCTGCCCGGTTCACCAGGCTCACTTGATAAAAACCACTAAGTATAACTTAGGTGGTAACACTTAGTACTTTGCTTGAGTGCTGCTTGAGTGTGATTGCAGAGTTTGGGGGTTGTAGAACCATTCTTTTGCTTTAGTATCTCATTTTTATTTCAAAAAATCCAAAAATATTTGATTATCATTATGCATTACATCTTGCATTTTGCATAGTACTTGCACTAGATTTTCTTTGGAGTATTAGTCAGGATTTCATATAGGAAAGTTTGCATCTATCATTTGAAAAAAATTGTGCATTTCACGTAGTAGCATACCTTGTTTTTCATGGACACAATGCATTTGCATTGATTGTTAGGTGTGCATTTTGCTTCATGTTGTGTCATAACGCCATTAGTTGCATGGCCATATACCTCTTTTGAGTAATAAAGCCAATTAAAATAAACGCTTAATTAAAATGAACTACACTATTTTATATGATAGGGTTCACCAACAAGATTAGGTTTTAGGGTCTTGGAATAGTTAATTGTGACTAAATTCTCCAAGACCACTAAACAACAACATGTATGTGTCTGTCTAGGTGAGTGTGTGAAATTATTTGGTATAACCAGTGTTTCTCAGGATTCTTCTCTCAAAAGGGAGTTAAGCACGAGGCAGTGTGAGCTGTTATTGATTGGGATGACCCCTAGTCATAACTAAGTAGCACCGGAGATATTTCCAGGATTGTATTCATATCTGGGGGCTCTTTTGATAGTTCCAGGCTTTGCTACCCTGCCCATATGGTCAATCCCTCCAGCGCCTGTCTGCCTGAACATTGATTATATTGAGGTGACCTTAGTGGCCTTACCTAGGATATCGAGGGGGTATTCTGCAGGGGTTATTCTGTGGGTGTCCCGGCTAGGTTGGGGTCAGACATCACAGTCGCTTTATGCATTGAAGCTGAGGGCCACAATAATTGGTTACGTACCTCTGCTTGTTGTGTATGGGAGTCTCAAGCCTCTCCTAGGTGAGACATACCTGCTTCATTCAGGAGCTCATTTATCCTACCCTTGATTGCTTGTGTTTGGCTTTAGATTTTATTGGTGTATGCTCTGTGCACGTTAGCTTGCCTAGGGTTTGCGTAGATAGAGAGTCTTTTATATTTTTTGAGTCATTGTGGATTCGGGTGCAGTGCCTTGCCATTCTCATCGTTTAGCAGGACTTCTACCTTCTACATTTCCTCCTCCTTTGAGAGAAAGTGATAGACAGTCTAGGCGGACTACTTCGCACATTGATTCACACACGATGGGAGACCATGTTGAAGGTATTCCTGAACCACCTTCTCCCATTCAATTGGAAGATGGGGAGTTTACTCCTAACTATGATCCTTCACCTGATTTTACTAAGTTAGGTCCTGTAATTTCTGAGATAGTTACTTTTCATGATGGACCTACTTACTCTAGTGTTGATCCCCCATTGACGCATCGCCGATATGGAATGCCAGAAGATGATGAGACTCATTTTGAACCTGCGAGCACTAGTTATGGTAGTTATGGTATGTCTGGTTTTCCCACACATGATTTGGAATTTCATGTCGAGTCGGAGTTTGAGCCTAGAACTATGCCTAGGGGCACTCTCATTCCTTACCATGCGGAGAGGTTTGGGAGCACAAGTCACGTTGCACCTTCCATCCAAGAGGTGGAAGCTACATCACATATTCCTCCTAAGCCTAGGGCTAGTGATCCTATTAGGATACCAGATCTAAGACGAGTGACTATAGGGAACACCACATACATAATTACATAGTTCCCTTCGTCCTCTATCCCTATTTCTTCGAATGTTCACCCTCCACCTCATTCACGTGGTCCTTCGGGCTGGAATGTTGCTACGAGTCAGGTCCGTACTGCTGTTACTTGACTGATTGTGTCTCAAGTTCAAGTACTGCCCATTGTTTCGAGAGGTCGTGTTCATACTTCTATAGGTCATATTACTACTTTCGGAGTGTATATTCCTACTTCCGAAATGCATATTCCTACTTCCAGAGCGTATATTCCTACTTATGGAGTGTCTCATGGGACATCTCATGCGATGAATTATGGAACTTATTATGGGATGCAGTATGGATAGGGTTCTTCACCTTATGGGTGCGGGTATCAACAACCCACTTACTCTCCAAATTATGGCTTTGTAGCTTTGAATAGTCAAGGTACACCACACTATGGTGCTTCCATGTCACCCTATATGGGTCAAACAGGAGGAGGGCACTATGGCCAAGGCCATGGTGGTTATGGTAACCAGACCTATGTGAATCAGAACTATTAGGGAGCGGTCCATTGACCTAATCATCCTAGGATCCCTTTCCTCGCAATGCTAAATCTTCCTGACTTGTCGATATTGACGAACGATCCTGTAGCTAATGACTCGGCTTTGCCAGCTGTCCCTACTAAGCTTCCCTCAGACATACCCAAATTCGAGGGAAAACCAAAAGAAGATCTGAGTGAACATGTTACTACCTTTCACCTATGGTGCTCATCAAATTCCTTACACCAAGATTCGATTCGTTTAAGGCTGTTTCAACGCACCCTTACAGGGCTTGCCGTGAAATGGTATATAGAGCTACCTAGGGGGGCATTCGCTTTGCTCGATGTCCTAGTGATGACTTTTCTTAACCACTTCTAGCTACCAGTGCGTTATGACATTGGTACAGAAATCTTGTTGACATTTTGGTAGGATAAAGCCACACATATCTCAGATCATATCCAAGAGTGGTGTAGATGGAAGAGGTTGATTAAAGCCTTTATACCACCAGAATTCCTCCTCGAATGGTTCCTTAAGTCGTTATTTCCTTATATAGCGAAAGATGTTTCTACATCCGGAGTGCAAAATGAGGAACAAGCCATTTTTAGGGCGCAGGAACTGGATTTGATTTATTCTTAATCTGGTTTGTTCTATGAGATCATTCCCAATGCTCTGCGTTCTAGTTTCGACCCCAAAGTTAAACCTAGACCACATGCTGATGGCATTGTTGGTTGTGCAAGTGCTAAACCTATGGATTCGGTTGTGAAACAAGTCAGTCAATTGTCAATCAACCAATCTACTTCAGGACAAGCCACAACTTCGTCTCTACCCACCCAAACGATGAGTGTGCTTTCAATACAATCGTCGGACCATAAGGGTAACCAACAACCCGGAAGGAATAAAAAGAAGGGTAAGAACAATCGTAAGGGTGGGAATAAGAATGAAAATGCTAATAATAATGACAAGAATTCTCGTAATGTTGGGGGGGACAAGAAAGCTAAACATAAGGTTAAATTTCCTTGTAAGTTGTGTAAGGAAGATCACCTCACTTATTTGTGCCCTTGTATCGATGAAGCCTTGAGATTCTTAGCACAGGGACTAGCTGTGCTGACTAACCCTTTACCTCACAATCAAAACATGAACTCGAGGACCCATGATCAGTCTGGTGGTGATCAAGATCTGCTAGAGGGTAGTGGTCGTGGTTGCATTAACATGGTACGTGCTGCAAAAGTTGTGACCCATGCGAAGGACTATGGTTCGTCACAACCCAACCCAGGAAAGGAACCTGATCCACCAGGGACTCCTTTGCATATTGAAAAACCTGTGGATAAACCTGAAGTTGCACCTCACATTCCTAAGGGAGTCCTTAAGTGTTCGGGGCACAATCCTAATGCCCGAGCCACCCAGAACTATTCTGTTGTCGAGGATTTGGGCCACACTCCTTGTGCGATGTCTGCGCTAGAAGTACTTCACAGTTGTCCTTCGCAAAGGAAGGCTTTGCTTTCCGCCCTTGGTGTGAATGATGATAATTCTTCCTCCGTGATCAAATTTGAAACCATAGGACTTCAGCCTCACTTTCCTTACTATGTGTCTCTTTTGATTCATGTAGAATGTCTCAACATGATCGTTAAGCGCACTGTGATTGATGAAGGCGCTACTGCTTCTGTGATGTATTTATCGGGTTGGAAGGGTTTAGGTTCCCCTGAGTTGTCTAAATATGCGACCATGTTAACTGTGTTTGATGGGAGATCATTTAGGCCACACAAGATCCTTCCTTCCCTTAAGGTCCATTTGGGATGGAAGACCATTGCGATAGAGGTCGAGGTGGTTGATGTGCCCCTTGAATACAATCTCTTGCTGGGTAGGAATTGGATGTACGGTATGCAAGCTGTAGCTTCTTCACTATTTTGCATTGTATGCTTTCCATTTAATGGGAAGATAGTTGCGATTGATCAAACATCATTCAAGAATCCGTCGGTTATCGCATCTTCAGGAGCTTTGATCTCGATTGTAGAGCACTCTCAGCCAACAACTGGGAGTGTGGGTGTGGGCATGTATCCATCCCTCATGGGAAGCTTTAGTTGTCCTACACCTATCCTTATGATATGGTCTTGTTCCAGTGAGGCTTCGACATCTATGATATTGGTGTATTTTCGCATGAGTCATATGGAAGATCCTTGGATTCTTCCTACACTGAATACTTCGAGTGAGCCCATCGTGACAGACGTGCCATTGACTGCAACTATGGTAGCTTATCAAGCTAATCTTGGATGTGTTGTAGAACCTAGTCCTTCCTCTTCATGGACGGAGGAGGAGGACGGAGGAGGAGGACCCATATGTGCTGCTTGCATGGGCAGTACAGTATTCTCATGCGCATGACTACCTTGATAGTGTTTTTCCTTCAGACAAAGCGATTATTGAGGCCATGTCGAGAGTTGAGCCACCATGGGGAGAGTTGCATCATAGATCTTAATTTCTTCCCGAGCTTGACCGCTTGGAGAATGAGGAATTTAGGGAGGTTCTTAGTGAGAGAATTTGTAGTCCCATGGTTCCATTAAGCTCTCTTGGTCCAATGGCTGATGGGAACATGGAAAATATATCTCCAACGATCCCTATCAATATCTCTTGCGATCCTGGCAGGATAGAGAATGTTTATATTGGGGCAGAATGTTCCCATGCTGAGATTCAAGAATACACCGAGCTGTTTAAATAATTTCATGATATATTTGCTTGGTCTTACGATGAAATGCCAGGTATTGACCCTTGCATTGTTGAATGCGAGATTAAGACATATCCCAATGCTAAGCCTGTTCAACAACGCTTGCGTGCGGTGAATCCTAGGAAAGCACTCATGATTAAGGCAAAGATAGAGAAACTGTTGAAAGCCAGTTGTATCTATCCTGTTCCCTTGACGGAGTGGGTTTCAAACCCCATTCCGGTTGATAAGAAGCAAGGAGCGATCCATATATGTACTGATTTCCCTGATTTGAATCATGCCTGTCCTAAGGACAATTTCCCCACACCATTTATTGATCAGATTTTGAATGAGTGTGCGGGTAGCGAGGTTTTTTCCTTTATGGATGGCTTTTTTGAATACAATCAGATACAAATTAAACCCGAGGACCAACATAAGACCACATTTATTTGTCCTTGGGGAACTTTTGCATATCAAAAAATGCCTTTTGGCCTTAAGAACGATGGAGCTACTTTTCAGCGGGCTATGACCTTGATCTTCCATGATCTCAAATCGATTATCAAAGTATTTTTGGATGGCCTTGCTGCTCATTCTCGTATGAGAATGTGTCATTCCTATCATTTGAGATTAGTATTCGAAAGGTGCCGCCATTATTTGGTCAGGTTAAATCCTCACAAGTGC
>LPNX010925381.1:29454-73584 GCA_001517045.1 Pseudotsuga menziesii
TGGTTCTATGGTTATTTGTGTATTCTGTTGTGTTCCTGCATGAATCCAGATTAGTGGTATTAGAGCAATCTACTCTTTCTCGATCCTTCTTTGCATGTCCCCAACGGGGTGAGGTATAAAGAGTTAGTGCTCGATCTGGTTGAACCTTTGCAAGATTAGCCTCACAAATCCCAACGACCACCCATGGGGGACGAAAAGAAAGACGAGGGCACAGAAGAGCCTATCAAAATGTTGCTCGACAAGGCCCTTAAAAAACAAAGGAAATTGATGATGGATAACTTCTCCCAGATCCTTCAACGACTTCCCACTGGCGGCGCATCTGCATCTAGTAGCCACTCTAGAGGTGCAACCCCTTTTAAGGTACAAGTAAACTTCGACATTCCCTTATTTGATGGTCGATAGATGCAGACGCCGTAGATAGATGGTTGAATCTATTAGAAGGATATTTCTTGGTTCATGACTTTTCCGATCGGAAAAAGATTACTTTTTCTCTACTCAAAGCCGCCCCCATGTCAAGGACTAGTGGGAAACCTACTATGAGAGAAAGGACAAGGAGGAACCCTCTCTGTTCTCAACCATACCCACTTGGAATTCTTTCCGAGATGCCATAAAGGGACGATATTATCCGGTGGGGAGCTATAAGGACAAGTACATACAATGGACTACGCTGCGGCAGCAAAGAGATCAAGATGTGCATGAGATGACGAATCTATTCCATACCCTGTGCACCAAGTTGGGTATCAAAGATCCAGAGAAACATTTGGTGCTAAATTACCAAAATTTCCTGCACATATACATTCAGGAGGAAATGGAGTTCCTCGACATCTCCTCGCTTGGTATGAAATATTGATATGATGCCAAAATTGAGCAAAAATTCAAACAGAAAAAGTGAGACTTTGGATCTGCGAATCAGAAGCAAGGGAAAGGTTCCCCCAAACTGAAGAACCAAGGACATAGCTAAGGCATAGAAACTCAAGAAAAATTTCCAAAGCCGCAAGCAAAGAGCAACACTGCAAAGTTGAAGAAGGAAGCGGGAAAGTGGTGCGAGTTCCATAAGATCCCCACTCACAACACAAGTGAGTGTCAGGCCAAGTAGTCATTGGTGGCTGACATAAAGGATTCTGAATCAGATGCATACTCTGACATTGAATTAGAACCCGAGAAGGGGAATGATAAAGGGAAGACGATTATCGATGCAGATCCCAATGCTACCATTGCAACCACAAAGATCCAAAAGGAAGAACTAGAAGATTCAGAGGAGGAGGAACATCTTTTCCACTCCCAGATGTGGGTAAAGGGTTCCCTGATACAGTTCATTGTCAACAGTGGGAGCCAGAAGAACCTAATTTCAGTAGAGGTCGTGAAGCAGTTGGGTTTGTCGACCATAACACACCTGTAGCCGTATGACATCAGGTGGCTTCACCAAGGATGAGATCTCTGCGTCAGCTAGCAGTGCTGCCTTCCCTACAACATCGAGCCCTTCATCGATGAGGTATTATGTGATATTGCTTCTCTTGATATTTGTGATGTATTATTAGGTCAACCATACTTATGGAAGTGACATGCTGTGTATGAGTCCTGGCTTCGGACTGTTATTATTACGTTGGGAAATAATTTGTTTTGGATACCATAGGTACCACCTCCTACCGCTATCTCTTTGGTTACTGCAAAACAATGCAGTAAGATCATTTCCAAAACTAGGAAGTTTTTTTTCTTGATGATCTTCCCTCAGGGAAAGAAGAAGATACTGGCCACAAACTCCAGATAGGGTCGCTCCGCACGACAACAACAAATGGAAAAGGTCATGGAGGAGTACCAGGACATATTCACCTCACCCACCGGGGTGCCTCTCCACTGTCAGGTCAAGCACCCCATCGATCTGACCCCAGGTGTGCTGTTTCCCAATGGACAGATCTATCAATGCTCTATTCTAGAGAATGATGAAATCAAGAGGCAAATTTAGGATCTTCTGCAAAAGGGTCACATCCGACCAAGTTCATCACCCTATGGGAGCCTAATCGTGTTGGTACAAAAGAAGGATGGGACTTGGAGACTCTGTATTTACTATCGAGCGTTGAACAAGATCACTGTCTGGAATAGGTACCTGATCCCACGGATTGATAACCTCCTGGACCAGCTTAAAGGGGAAAAATATTTTAACAAGATCAACTTAAAGTCTGGGTATCACTAGGTACCGATCAAATCGATCGATGTGTGGAAGACTGCCTTCAAAGCTAATGAGGGCCTTTTTGAATGGTTGGTCATGCCTTTCAGGCTAACGAATGCTCCTACAACCTTCATGAGACTGATGGACATCATCTTGTGGCCATTCACCAACTCATTTGTAGTAGTGTACTTGGATGACATCCTGATATTCAACCACACTTGGGAAGAGCACCTCCACCACATCCGACAGGTCCTCCAAACATTGCGACATCACAAGTTGTGTGTCAATTTGGACAATTGCACTTTTGGCATGACCCAGGATTAGGATCTAGGATACATTATTGATGAGTGTGGGGTACATGTGGATCCAACAAAGATCCAAGTGATTCAAGATTGGCCAGCCCCAACTACTCTAACAGAGCTTTGCAGATTTTTGGGCCTTGCTAATTTATACAGTAGGTCCATGTTGGGATTCTCTTATATCACTTGGCCCTTGAGTCAAGTCACCAAGGGAGGAGTGGAAGAAAAATTATTTTGGGTGAAGACTCAACAGAAGGCATTTGCAGAATTGAAACATTGCCTCTGCTGTGCCCCAGTGCTCACATTACCAAACTTGCAACAACCATTTGAGATCAAGACAGATGCCTCTGACTATGCTATTGGGGCAGTCCTTACTCAACAAGGGCATCCAATTCCATATCACACTAAGACACTTTCCAACACAGTCTACAAATATCCGACTTATGACAAAGAGATGTATTCCATTGTACAATATTTTTGACAATGGAAGCATTACATTTTGGGGAAGGAAACGATCATCCACACATAACACCGACCCCTACAGTTCATATAGACACAAGGAAAGTTACAGAATGATCGCCATCAGAAGTGGTCCACATATCTACAGCAGTTTAATTTGAACATCAAGTACAAGAAGAGAAGCACCAATATTGTTGCAGACTGCCTCAGCCGACTAGTGATCGTGGCGATAACCACCGTGCTCAACTCTTGTGGGCACGGAACTTCTGATTGGCCGCTTCTCTACAAGAGTGATCTAGAATTCATCCACACATACCAGACACTCTTGGAGGGAAACCGAGTTCCAAAATTTCACCTCTAGGATGTACTACTATGTCACATGGGACACATTTATGCTCCTTCAAGCAAGCATGCCAAGATGATTTGGGAAGTGCACTACAGTCAGGTCGCTGGGCATTTTGGGGTTGAGAAAATAGTGGCAGTACTGCATAAGTATTTCTATTGTCGAACCTTCGACAGGACATCGAGAAGTACATCCAATCCTACACTTCCTGTGCCATTGCCAAACCATCCATCAAGAAGCAAGGCCTCTATACTCTTTTGCCTACCCCTAGTCGACCTTGGGAATCCATCTCCATGTATTACATGTCGGGCCTTCCTTCTACTAAGAACGACAATGACTGTGTGTTTGTGATTGTTGACAGATTCTCAAAGATGGCCATAATGGTGGCCTGCAAGAAGAATATCATACCAGAAGCCACTGCTAAACTCTTCTTTGAACGAGTGTGGGTACACTTTGGGATCCCATAGTCTATAATCTCATATCAGGACAATAGGTTCCTTAGTACATTCTGGTCTAGCCTATGGTCAATGCTAGACACCAAGCTCACAAAGTCCACAACTTTCCATCCCCAGACTGATGGCCAGACAGAGGTCGTCAACAGGGTGATCGTACACATTTTGTGCATGTAAAACTCAAAGCATCCATTCACATGGGATGAGAGCCTCCCCTATGTATAGCACAGCTATAATTGGGCCCTCCATAGCTCAACCAACCACAACCCCTTTCAGCTGGGCTTGGGATTCCAGCCACCATGTCCCATTGACGTAGCCATGCCATTTGTAGCTACTCAGACTGATTCAGCTGATATCCAGTCTGAAGTTTCCAAGGCAAACAACTTCATTGAGCACATTCAGCACATTTGATAATAGGTTCATGACATATTGGACAGATCCAATTCTAAGTACAAGCAACAACATGATTAGCATCAGGTGCAACACAACTTCCAGGTGGGCGACAAAGTGTGGCTACATTTGCAGAAGGAGTGCCTCGCTGGACCCCACTGCAAGCTTTTCCCACTCTGATATGGGCCATACACCATCACCAAGGATGTTGCGGATAATTCCTTTGAGCTCAGTATTCCACCATTCCTTGGTCTGCACCCAGTGTTCAATGTGGACTGCCTTTGGCCCTACTTTCCACCTCTACTAGACACATAAGATGTGGCAGAACAACTCACACCAATAGAGTTAAACCCTGAATTCATGGAACAAGCCACAATTGATCATATTATGGACACACAGATCAAGAACATTCACTAGCATAAGATCTAGCTATATCGAGTTGTCAAAGCAGGTCAAATCCTTCACCAGGGAAAGTGGCTCACCAGTGACCAAGTTCAGCAGAAGTTTCCTCATCTCATGGAGGAACTCAACACAATGGGGACCATTGATTCCTAATGGAGGAGGAATGATCCAGGAGGATATTGGTGGCCACCCACCTATTCCACTTGGACCCCCACCATTGTTTCTTCTAGTTTTCTAGTTTCCTTAATTGTAGCACAATTTACTATTTTTGGCAGTTTTCGGGTCCTAAACTTCCGAAGCCGTTTTGAGGCCCTGAACGACATTTTTTCGGCATCGAATAGTCTGGAAAATATGAGTCTATTTTATAATCAATGATTTTCATTTATGTATGTATTCCTTAAACATATCTTTCTAATGATGTATCATGCGCGTCAAACGGAGGTAGTATGCTAAAGTTACGACCCCGTGAAATTGATGTACCAAGTTACCCAATGGGGCTCACATTCTGGAGTTTCACCTCCTAGGGATAGGTTTTTGGATGTGTAGGGTTTCCATTGTTTCTCAATAATATATAGGCCTTTGAGTCTCATTGTAAAAAAGAGTTCAGAGACATGTAGCCGCCACATCTCTTCTCAGAGATAAGCTACCAACACTCTAGCTAGTTTATTTCCATTCTGTATGTAAACCAATTTCAGTTATTGATTAATGAAATGAAGTGTTATTTCTGCTGCATATTTGTTTCTATGGTTATTTGTGTATTTTGTTGCGTTCCTGCATAAATCCAAATCATGACCGCATTGAAAATTTGTCCTCATCCCACTAGGTGAGAATGCCTCCTAAAGCCCCAGTCGCACTTACAGCTTTCCCTTTGCCTTTTGGCCAAACTTTTTTCATTGTTGAAAGACTGTCATCAACAGTCTTCTTTGTCTCTTAGATGAGGAGGATGGAGTTGGATTCCATTTATTTTATTCTTTTTACAACTTCTATCTTCTGGTTTTTTCCTAATCCTCGACAATTCCAAGAGACCAGCTTCATTATTTCCTATGCTGGTGTAATGCCCTTTCCTTTTCCTTTTTTCTCTTTTTCAGGGGTAATTAAAAGATATTTATTGTCCTATGGGTTTCTTACCAAAAAGTCTATGTTGAACTGCTTTCCTGCTACTCTATCCCTTGCTGCTACCTGCTCTCTAATTGTTTTATTAGACATCCTTCCTTTATTTGATTGTGGCTCTGGTTCTTCATTGGAGTTTTCTGAGGTTTCCTCTCTTGTTTCATTTTCCCTTGACCAAGTGTTAGTACCTCCATTATTTGCTGATGATTCAGGTTGTGTTTCAGATTGTGTTCCAGTTGGAGTGCCCTTAACCACGTGTTCATCCGACCCAAGAGGAGGTGCTTCCTTTGGGGATTCCTCCTCCTGTGGGATGTTTGTTTCTTCTCCCTCAACGATTTCCACAACTTCAATTTCTTTATTTTCTAGAGCTTGAGACTTGTTTCCGTCTGCATTCTTTTCCAAAGAGGTGAACGTTGCATTGGGGCTGCTCTTGCTCCCTTTTTTTTGCTCTCTACATTCCATCCTTCTTCAAGGCTCTCTTCCACGTTGGATTTGTCTAGATTTTTTTGTACAAAACTTGGAAAAATTCCCATATTCAAGATAGTACTTGCATTTAAAGGGTATCTTCTCATAATCCACAGTCTGCATATGGTTCCATCTGTCTATTGACAAATTGATGGCTTCTGGAAGCCCTTTCTCCAAATCGACTTCCACACATATCCTTGCGCAGGAGAACATTGGGGTCTTTGTCTCTAATTTGTCTATGTATTTCCCTAGAGTATTCCCTATTGCACATAAATCCTCATCATTCCAATAATGTCATGGGATATGGGGTAGCTTCACCCATACCAACACTGCCTTAGGAATGTCTTTTACAGGATCAAAGGAGAGATCCCATTTGTTAAGATACATCCCTCTTAGCCCCATGAAATATGGCCCATTCTTAAAAATAAGATCTCCATCCTTCTTTTTTTCAAAGATGAAAACGAAATACCCTTTTCCACAAAAGATTTGTTGTACTTAACCTTGGATGAGCGATCTCCAATTTTTATTGAGCCCTACTTCTAGAGATCTGGGAGAGGTCCACAACCCTAAGAACAATCCTATCAAGCCTTTTTCAGATAAGGCAACCACCTTCCTCTTAGAGGCAGCAGAAGATAGCTTGATATTCGAAACTCTAGAACGCTTAACAAAGCGAGAAGAGGAAGGAGCATTGGATGATGGAGGTGCAGAAGATGTGACTATTTGGTGAAAACATTCATCAAAGCCTCCGGGATCAGGGGGATTCATGGCCACCGACAGCTAGAGCCGAGCACACGATCAACCCTAGATTTTTCTCAATGCTCCAAAACACAGTTAGTGCCCGTTGTATTATTGCACATTGTAATATTGGAATAAATGAAATAACATATTTTTAATATTATAAAGATGCTTGGGTTAGAAAAAATAAGATCATAGAGCAATAACAATTAAAGAATTAAACAAGATGCAAATATTAAACATATTACAAGAGATACACAAATATAACGTGGTTCACCTAAGATGATCTATGTCCACACAAAAATTTCCAGTATTTTATTATTATACCATCCAACAATAATGAAGGGATACAACTTGCAGCAACCCTGCTGCACTTCCTCTTCACTCTCTCACATTATCTCTCACACAATCACAGAGATTGTCTTACAATGCTGTAATATAATACACAACTGTATTCCAATGCTCTCCTTTTATAGGGGAGTTACCATTGGAAAGTACTACAGGTCACCCAATACCATGGGTCTGAAAATTATTGGCCAACAAACATCCCAAAAATCTCTTTTAGGGGCTTTGCCCCCAAACCCCCTTTCTTGGGGGCATTGCTCCCAGACCCTCGCGAGGGGGGGGGGCATACAAACACAACTGAATAATAACATCTATGAATCTAGAAGATCAGGCTCCACAATTAACAATCTCCCACTTGGAAACTGATCAAAACAAATCCACCGTTGTTGTGCTTGCTGGACTATGATCTGAACCTTGGACTTGGAAAAATTATCTTCTTCACCTTCATGCTTGAATGCCAACTGAAACCGAGCAAGAACTCAGTTTCTTTCTGGTTACTACATTTGTAAACATGTCTGCGGGATTCTCGCTAATATGTATCTTTTCCAACTTGAACAGTTAATATTTGAGAATAGATCTTATGAAATGGTACTTGAGCTGTATATGTTATTCTTTGAATGGAAGGATGAGTTCTTTTCATGATGAATGGAACCATGAATTTCACTGTACAACCTTCTATTTTCGTGCTTTTTACCCAATTCCTCCATGAACCTCTGCAACCAAATCATCTCTTTACTAGGATATGTAGAAGCAACATACTCTTCTTCCCTTGTTGAAAGTGAAACAACATTTTGCAGTTTTGAAATCCAACTTACTGTTGTTCCACCCTATTGATGGCCCGAGGTTGTAGTTGCTGGAAAACAACGAGGAAACCAACAGGAGGAGAAATTCCAACCTAAAAGGATTCAAACAATCCCATGCAGATATGGTTCTGTCCCCAATTTGTTTGGGATGACTGATTCCTATGGATATGAGGCCTCCATTGGCACAAAGTGTTTATATCCAAATGGATCTCCTCTTCCTCTATGGAAAATCTGAAAGTGTGAAAGAGCATCGAGCTGATCTATTTAACTAAAATGAAACTGTAAATGTTTGATAATATGTGATAGAACAATTAGATTAATATGCTTGACAAATGTTGATCCAATCTATAAAAATATACACCATATTTTTTTTCCAAATTTAACTAGAACAAAACAATTACAATTACAGTATTTTATCCAAATAATTTAAGTGCATAATTGTTCTAACAAAGAAACACTAATGGGAAAATCAACATTTTTAAGGATAACATTTTATCAGCTGCAATTTGAAAATATATGAATTAAACAAAGAAATTTATTTAATGCTTAATTAACACAATAACATAGTAATGAGAAATCAATACAAAGATTAGTGTGTCCAATAATAATGCAACATAAAATAAGATATCATATAAATAAAAGGATAACCAAAATTCACCATCGAAATTTAATGAATATGCAAAAGGTGACAAAAGAAACTAACTTAATTTTATTGAGAGTGTAACAAATTACAGTTCTGCAAAAATACAAAGTGTCTCCACTCTTTCCCTTGTGGTTCCTTCTCCTATCTTTCTCTAAGGAAAGTCCTCCTAGATCGTGGATCCTCCTCCCTTTTTTTACATGAGAACTAAGTATCTTTAAATAAGAATAAGAAAATATTACAAAGAAATGGATTCTCCACAAAAGTGGGGATCAAAAAATATGGTTTCATGATTTTCCAAGGGAAGATTTCCATTTGGAAAATACATCTAATAAATCCACTATGTCCTTATACTCAACAAATTCTAGTTGCAACTGAGCCTTGCAAACGAGCGATTCGACTTCCCTCTTCTTTACTTTCTCCCATTCTTGGAGAAAGAGATTGATCCTCATCTGCAAAGTCAAAGGAGACTCAATCCATTCCTTGATCTCTTCCATGTGAAGGTTATCAAGTTAATGAATCTGCTCCTTAGATTTCATAAGCTCCCTTTCAATTTGTTTCAGCTTGAGCTTTGGAGGCATGGCATCTTCAATTGGATCCATCAGTGGTAAGTTTAGAAATATTAGCAAATTATCCGATGTGAACCACCTTTTCTTGTAGGCCACTTGTCCATCCTGAATGGTGGTCTCTATTGATTCAAAAACATTCTCCCAATATTCTAAGGAGATCTTAATCCTCCTCAGCTTGATCTTGTCAATAAATGACACATATTTAGGTCTATCCTTGATATACTTCTGCCAGTCTACCAGATTATCATATGATTTAGTTGCTTCCTTCCTCCTTGTATTATGATCATGAAGGATGTCAAATTGTAGTTCAAAGTCATTGTGGGTTTCTTGAATTTCATTCAATCCTTCAAACAAACTAACCATCACCTTGTGAAGGTCATCCTGCATCCTAGAAGCCAATTCTTTAAATTCCTCCTCTGTAAACTTGGAAAAGAGGAAGTAACATATATGAATTAGAAATATTTCAACTGTTGTTAAAGGGATGCAATCTTTTCAACATGTTCAACATTGATCCCTTGTGCTTCTTCGAGATTTTTATTGAGGAGATCATTCTAGCCTTGTAGTTGCTTTAGCTGGTCCTCATAGCTATTCTTCAAATCGTGCAACTCCTGTTTATCCTGTGCATTTTCCTGTGATTGTGCCTGCTTAAACTTCTGCAGTTCTTATTCTTTCACCTCACCTTATTAAGTGAGGAATCTGAGTCATAATTAGCTCCTATAAAGGCCCCCATGGAAGATTTTGTTTCTAATGTTTCCTGCTTGTCATATGTTGATTCCCTTTTACATGTGATTTGATTAGGCATTGAGCCTTGCTTGAATGTTCCTTCCCTTGACCACTTGGAGCCTTTATTCATTACAACTTTCTATGCTCTGCTCTAGAAATACCCTCTAGTGATACAACTACATCCTCACCAAATTCTGCTACCTCATCAACTGCAGAGGTTGAAAAATCATGCACTGTTACCAAATGTACAGGTTGAGAAGTGGTAGGGGCAGGAATGGGTATGCTCACTTGAGGAATTGTAATGGATGATGCATGGGAAAGAGAAGTTAAGGGTGAAGGAACAAAAGCAACAACAAAAGTAATGGGTTCATCAAAGGTGGTAGGGATAGAAGTATCACCAGGTTGTGAAGATAATGGAGGGGATTGAGATGATGTTACTTAGATAAGAATAGAAGGTAGTTCAAATGCTACCGATGGGAAAAGATACAAAAGATGAATAGTAACTGGGATGGGAAAAGATACAGAAGATGTCCCATTAGTAGAAGAAATGACTTCGTAAATATGAATTTTTGAAAAATAATAATTATCAATCAAACCTTCGAGAGGATCCCTAGATGCTTGGGTCACTCAGACAATGGAGGGTAAAATGGTGGGTCCAGTGATTGGGCATGAGAAAATAGTGGGGAGTGTTTATTCTTCAAGATTAATTTCAATTTCATGCACGTCAACCTTTGATGCTGGTGGGTCATCCTATGGTGGTGGATTGAGCTGTGGTGGTGGCTATTCATTCCTTTGCCTCTTTGGTTGAGGTACATAAGCTTCTTCCTGTGCCTCTAATTCTGAACTCATTATTTCTAAGCTCTTCTTTATTTTATTTAACCTTTTTAGAGCTTGAAGAGTGGATGAAGGTTGAGGTTGTGGAGGGTATTCAATTAAATATTTTCCACGATCATCCTTTGATTTCCCAGTTGTCAGGGAAGAAGTGACGACCTGTGACTTCTATGCCTCCTTTTCAACCAGCTGCTTCTGTGCTTTCTCTTCTACTGATAACTCAAGTTTCCTATAGTGGAGCACCTTAGTTTTAATTTATTGCTGGTATTGAAAAATTAAACTCTTCTCATCAGGCCAAGTGATTTTTATTACAACTTCTGAGAAATCATTGGCCCCTTGGTAGATTCAATCATCAGGGTCCTTCTGATGGGTGTATGCATTCTTCATATGTTCTTGGATAAAGTGATTGGCCAAGAATGATTTTGGATCCTGCATTCTTTTTGGGGCTTGCCCAAGCTTTAATGTAGTGATCTTCTTACAAAGAGTTCCTACATGGGTGGAATTTGTTATCACTAAATATCCAAGGATGAGGGGGAATTTGGGCCACCCTTTCCTCTTAGCTCTAGTGAGTTTAAGAACCACCCCATCAATAACTATTTGGAAAGGAATTTCTTCCAGATCCATTCGATCTGGCACTATCCTAGGTAGTAGATGGACAATGTTGCTACCCCATATTCTAGTGTATGCAAAGTATTCACCAACATACCAATCCCCCATGGTGGAGATCATTGGTCTGGCTCTGTACGAGAACGTAGGAGCATCCCCTTTGAATATTTTTTCATAAATAGACCCTATGAAATGGTCGCATATATCATAGATATGAGGGACAAAGTTGTCTCCCACAATGCTGAAAAATAAATATGGGCAGGAGGTCCAACCCTCATCCATTTCCATCCCATGGATGGGAAAGGATACATCACACAAAACACGTCCATCACATAGGCCGATCGATAGAAGGCGAGTTTTCTGAATGATGGAGTTTTTTGGTACTTTTCAATGGCCTCTTTAAAAACAACCAATAGGATTTGATCCCAATTGAACAACTGCCCTGTTATCAGAATATGATGCATGAGAGGAGCCCATTCCTCTTTGAACACTGTGTAATTCGACAACCCATACAACCTGCAAAACATTGCTACTAATAGGGAGAAAGGTTCCCTAAACCAGGAGATAGGATAAAGTTTATCAGGTTTAGGTAGGAATTCAACAGGGTTGTGATGAAACATGTATGGGAAAAATATGATGGAAAAGGCAAAAAACTTAATCAACTATATTCACACAAATAGTACCATTATATAGTACAAATAAGAATGCCACCCCATGGAGAGATTTGATCTAGATTATAATACCTTTTCATGGTGACTAGGCTAGGCAATATTATCCAAAATCCCTTGGTCATCATTGTAGCAAGGATTTCTCCTTGATACAGGGGTAGGAATGGCTCCCTTATGCCTATAGGGCACAAGGGTAGGTTCTTGCTAATGGTGAAATACAGAAAATGAAATGGAAATAACAGAAGCAAAACCTTAAACTAAGCTAAGCTACTCTAAACAAGAAGAAAAAGAAAATGGTAAGGACAATAAACTAAATCTAATGGCAGAAAGAAGAAAACAAAGCTATGGTGAACCCCTCTGCAAAAAATGGGTTAGGGTTCTGCCTCCTTAAAACCTGCAAATAAACCTAAGCTACAATGGAAAACCTGCAAAACAATGTCAATAACAAAACCTACAAATAGGAATCAAGGTTAGAGAGAAAATAACAGTAAATAACTAAAAAACATAAATAAACCAGTGGGTATACCTTCTCTTGGGTGGAAATGGGCCACCATGCCCTAGCTCATCGGAGCACCTCTCTTGGTTTGGGAGCAATGGCTCAATGGGAATGGAAATGAAGGAGAGGGAGTGTGGGTGGTTTGAGAGGAAAAGGTCTCAAAGCATCCACAGGTAGCATAACAATAGGCAATGGGAGAAGTGTTTTGAGAGTGATCCTCCACCCTCCTTTTATAGCTTTTCCAAGGGGTTTTAGGGTTTTAAGCCCTTGGTCAGGGCTTTAGCCCCCTTTTTGGGCTTTTAGCCCCTTCCACCCTAACTTTAGCCCCTTTTAGGGTTTTAGCTCCTTTTTGAGGGCTTTAGCTCCTAGGGGGCTATTTTGGGCTCTTTTTTGGGGTTTTCAACCCTTTTATTCATCCTTGGGTTCTTTTGGAGGTGTGGGGGTCTAATGGAAGGCATGATGGAGTGATATGGGGGTTGTGAGATGGTGTCCTTGGGTGGTGTAGGCCATACAGGGCTATGTGGGGGATTTTTGGGTTAATAGATTTCCCCCTGATGTGTGAGGGTAGGAGCTCAATGTATGGCCGATGGACATCATAGGATTTGCTATGTAGAGGTGGTGCTTCCAGGGCTGAGGCATGGTGGATTTTGGCTTTTGTATTAATATGGTTCTGTTGCAGCTGCAACTTTTCTCCCAATTTTTTTTAAAATTTTGGACCTTCCTTTTAATTTTTATCTTGCCTAAGGTTGTTTGGATTGCTAGACTCTATTTCTGTTTTCCCTCTGCTACAAACTTGGATTGTTTGAAGTTGAAGTGAGGTTAGTTGCTTTCATGCTTTTCGAAAAACTGCTTCATGTCTGTAAACGCGTTAATGGTGGATTTTTGAAAATGATGTCTTTTTGGTTTGAATGATTTCCTTCATCGCTATCGTAAGTCTGTTTACGATCGAGTTGGAGCTTGTTTCTCTTTGATGTCACTGTTTCGGAGGTTAAATGAACTGATTTCATCATTGCCTAGCCTAAATCTTTCGAACACTTAACACTTGGTTTTTCGATAAATTTTCACTATCGAAAGTTTTTTGGACAGTTAGTCGGAAGCCATAGTCCTTATGTCGTCCATCGTTGCGGCTCCTCAGCAGACTAACCATCCGCCATATAAATTTTCCTTTCGTCGATGTTTTATGTTGACCGCGGAACTCACATTCTGATGGTCTTCTGCCGTTGCGGCTGTGAATAGGACTATTCTTTTGTAGTCCTTAGTTCTTCCGCTCTTCGATATGTTTTATTTGCCGTAGAGCTCGTATTCTTTCCGTCTCCCACTGTTGCAGCTACATAGTGCGCCATCTCTCCGATGGTTAGTTGGTTTATGTGCTGACGAAATGCGGTTTAGTCTTCTGAACCTCTGATTAGCGATATGTTATTTTTCCACGGAGCCCATAGTCTGTCCATCTCCCACCATTGCGGCTCCTTGAGGAACTAATCGTCCGATCCGTAGTTTTCTGCCCGCCGAGGAGAGTTCATGTTTTCGCCTGATGCTTAGTATTTTCCTGCCTTTCTTGTGTGCTTCCACTCTATTTTTCTATGGCGGTTATTGTGTCATTTTTGGTGTTTTCTTCGGAAAATGTCGAATGGGTCCATATGTGGCCTAGTTTGAGATAGGGAGCCTGTTTTATCAGGATTTTATTTTTAAGTGGATTTAGCGGATTCCAGGCCCAGCTATCAGAATCTTCTTTGCATTATCATGTTTTCTTTTCATGCATTGACATTGTTTTGAATTCATTTTACAGAATGCATGTATTGTTACAGTTCATAAACCCTAAATGGTCTAAAATCTGTTATTTTCGTGACAGGATGATTACTGCGAGTAAGAGGTGTTTAAAATACAAAGTAGAAGGGGGGAAGCAAGGAAGGAAGTGGTTGAGGAATGAAGAAGCAGAAGTAGAGAAAAGAAGAATAAAGTCAGGTCTAAGCTCTACTAGATCTAGCAAGAGACCAACGAATTACTAAGCAAAATAAATAGAGGTAGAGGCCCAGGCTTGGAAAAGTTCGGCAGTTAACAAGCTGGTCCTTTTTTTCATAAAAATGCTCTTAATTCATAAATCTGAAATGTAACGTATTGCATAAATCATGAGCACTCACAAAGGACAAAATTGTGAGATTAAACGGTTGGGGGATCCCAAAGGTCACCCGAAGGGGCAACCCAAAGGTTTTGCTGTTTTTGTATAAATGTAGGAAAGTTAGAGGGAAGAAGGACTTTTTCCTAGTTAGATTGGTGAAGAAATATTGTAAGAAGAACTATTTCCTTTTGCAATAGATAATTACAATTTGCCTGTTGGAGAAAGCTTGGTGGAATGTTCAAATGTTGTGCTATGGATTTGTTGAAGAGGAACTATTTCATTTTCAGCTTTGTATCCATTAAATGTGAGATTGTTCTAACTTTTTGAACCTATGTTCTTGTATGAATGTTCTTTGGTTTATTTTATGAAAATTTCCACTATGAGTAATGAATGTTGTTCATAAACAATTGGCTATCCGGTTGTTCAAATATCTTAAAATGTTCATGTGTTTTGAAATAAGTATCAGCTATCTGTGATTTTTCATAATGCATGTACAAAATACATTACTCGTCAATGAATGATAATCTTGCTCCCTAGGGATAGGTTAGGTAGTTAGTTTTAATTTCTTGCTGTGTGTGATTCAGATGCGAGAGAGTTTAAGACGAGAGGTAAGAACCTGCGCATCACATTGTGACTGCTCCTCGTATTCTCTATCAATCTGCATTCTTAGATAGGCACTTGCATCTCATACTTAAATATATATAAAAAAAACAAAAAATACAAGGTGGATCGGGCCGCAACCGGTAAAACCCTTTGTTTTTTTGTTACTTGACCTACGGTAGCTGGACCGCAAACCGGATGGATTCCCTACACCAAACGATCACGAGCTAGTTGGGAACGTTGACTGGGGAGAATCCCTTGCTGTTGTTGCCTGCGAATTTCCAGGCCTCAACAGGTTCCCATCAATGGTGAGATACAATAAATGCGTGACATGTATATGGATGAGGTGGGCATTCCCATGCTCATGACAATGTCAAAAGAATCATTTGATCTATGCTCTAAAATAAAAGAGCCAATCATATACAACTGATTTTACAATAATGGTTGCCTCCATGTGAGGCTGAATACAATACTGATATGGTACATTGGACCCATAGAATTCTCATGGAATGCTATATCTTCATGACTGACGGTCTGCTAGATCTGGTACATAGCCGTGTGGACTCGTTGATTGAGAATGCGGGTCTCTATGGTACAAGTATGTTGCATCAATCATAAAGGTATATCGAAGCACTGCTGGGGCTTCTGAGCACTGTATCCAACGCAACCCAAAAAGCACAAGGGACATAACCTGTTTAGGTCCCTTAAGTAGACTCACCAATGTGCTAGAGTGAGGTGACATCCAGGGTCATTGACCAAGTACTCTGCAGAACAAACCCTGTACAAATCTCAACATTGCGATGATGGAGTTGAAGTCGAGCACATGAGAAACAACCATCCCAAGAGGCACTAAGGAATCCTCTCAAGTGGTCCAAGGAACTCATCAATGATGTTAATGAAACCAAGGTATAGGGACCTCTGGGTCTATCCTCTAGAATATGTGTGTTGGCATCGACAAAGGGAGACCTACCCCTAGTCAAGGAAATGATGTTTCCTTGACCAGGAGTGCGAGGGAGATAATTGAAAGGTGTGAAGCAATCTGTGGATTGACTCATTGAATTGGGGGGGAGGGGAGGGAAGGGAAGGAACTAAACAGGGGTAGGGGGGGAGTGGGAGACTCAAAATTCCTTTGATCAGAGTATGACGACAGGGTGGACTAGGCAGCAAATGAAACTGACTCATGGGAGTGGGATCATAGCTATAATACCGAGAATGTCACTGTAGATGGGAAATACTTGGAAGAGGTGGACACTTTTGATACTGATGGGATCCAAGGAAGAAACATTACAGAGTACTCTGAACAAAGGCAACCCAATGTGGGGATGCTGCCAAACTGTTTTTTGTGGGGTGGTGTCTAGGGACACCATTATGGTACGACCTTGTGGATTTTTGGCGAGCCTGAGAAAGTAAATGCTCGATGGTGCTTTCAATTTTAGAGAGTCTGAAAGCATGAAGAAGACTCCAGTGGGGGCTCTTTTTCGTTGGTAGTCTCATGTTCCCGAAAAAGGATAAAAGTATACATAGGAGAGCTCGCCCATCCTGGAGGGGATGAGAGACTTCTTTACCGTTAGTAGTCCAATCAGGCCGAAAAAGGTTAAACCTATACTGAATGGACGATCATTCAAATTATTTTATGATCATGAATGAAACCAAGTTTTCTCGGCAATCTTTTCTTGTTGAGAAGGCTGGAAAAGAGCTTAACAACAACCCGTGGTGAGCTTTTTCATGAAGTGCGGCCCCTCTGCCCAAGAAAGCATAAAAGCGTGCAGAGGGGTATAGTCTTGGCTTGAGTGTGCCAAGGAGGTCCTTTTAAATTGATGGTCTACATAGTCTGAAAAAGGAGGTAAATGAGACAATGAAGATGCCATTTCTTATACTTTAGTGAGCAGGAAAGGAAGTAGCTACGCTCGATGATATTTTCATTGTTTTAAGGAGTTAGAAAAGAGCTTAAATGAAACTCCAATGTGGTCAACCGATGGTGGCACATGTGGTGCCCCATGTCAGGATGGTGGATAGAGGTCCAAAGGTCATCGACGTAGCATGGACAGAGCAGAAGGCTCTCAAACATACCAATACATGCGTGGGATAGATCACGACAAAGGCCTGGGAGTCGGTGCGGTAGAGGCACACAAACCGAGGTGGATCTTAGATAGAGGTCAAGAGAGCATGTGTGTGTGTTTGTGGTGAATTAAGTTGACCACATGCGATGTGAGTACAAGTATAGAGGCATTTATATGCCAAATATGTGTAAGAAAAATAAATTGTTTTGTGGACAGTGGTCTAGAGGTCCGCGTAAGGTGCGGTGAATGGAAAAGACAACTATGTGTTAAAAATGAAAAATAAAAGCTAAAATTACAGTCCTTAATGGGAAGCGGCTCGACAACTCACATGAGTAGTGGTCAAGAAGTGTGATACAAGTACACTTCTGTAGACACTTGCCTCGTTATGTCATGGCTCGTAAATTGAGGTGACTTGTGGGAAATGGTCCTGAAATTGACTTATTAAACATGAGATGATGGTCTCATAAAATGGAAATTCGATCCTAGAGGTGTGAGAGGAGTCTCAAACCAGTTCCAAGTGACTTTGGATTAGTAGCTGATGGTGCTGCCCTTGATTTGTGCTAAAAAACCTTGAAAAATAAGAAAGGGAAAAAACTACGCTATAAGGGACTCATAGTGGTTATATCAGGAATGGACTCTCTTGAGGTGGAGCCCGTTGTGCGGCTTCTTCAAGAGTCGACCGTCTGAGTCAGCAAAGAGGTATGCCCCCTTGCTGAGACAAAGGTTATTGACAAGGTGGGATGACAGAATTTGGTCTTTTATGGAAAGAATCGATTCCACACAATGGTTTAAAGGGAATGGGGTAAAACCGAAGGTGGTATTACATATATCTCCATCATCGTGTAAGTGGTGCCAGGATAAATCAAGTGGATCTTCTATCTGATGAGATGGAAGGGAAAGTAGTGCTAGATATCATGAAAATGGTATTGGTTGTGGCTTTGGTTTCCTTTCCCCCAGTCTCTGTTGGAGGAAGAGGGGCAGGCCTGGAGACGGGAGGAGTCTTTGATGGACTTGGAGGTAGGTGCAACATCATCTCAATTGGTTGGACATGAGTCAACACATCTTGGGGCCTCAAAGGTATGGTAGGTGGTTCAAGGTACCACACAGGATCTCCCAGTGTGAAATCCTGTAGATTGCGGGTTGCTAAGACATACTTGCTCACGATTCCGAATGGTAGGCAAAGGAAAAGGAAAAGAAAAAGGAAAAGGATCATGTTGAGTGGGAATGAAACCCACTGTTTCCTTGGTAACTGAGGTTGAGGTTGCAACTGAGGTTGTAGCTGTGGCTGGGGTTGCGGATGTAGAAACAACGAAAGAGCCAAGTCTAATGGACCGTCGATGATGGTGGAGACAAGAGGGTCTGTAGAACTGGACATCATGTAAATGGACATGGTGTTTGAAGAAGGAGGCAATGGGTGAAATTATTCGATCAAGGTGATCTCAGACTCAATGGAATGGTGACGGAGGTTAGCGAGAGCCATTCAAAACTCAGGTAGGTCTTGGCAATGGTGGGAGTGATGTCCATACAAGCCACAAAGGGAACAAGCATGGTTTGTACTCAATGCCTTGTTCTTGACTACTGGAGCCGTTGGGAGTTCAACCATGGGTATGTTTTCATTCATATCCATGGCATCTAGATGCGCATGGATCACTGGGATTTCAGGGAAATTCTGAGTTGGATGGCCCTGTTGTTCACAGATGTCACAAGGTGGGACTTGTCGTGGTTCTGTGGTGGATTTGGTGTTCTTGCCCCTGGCTCTTTTGGGTTGGGGTTGTTCTGGTGCTTTTAGGATTATTAATCCTCCCTTGTCCAAATTTGGTCATATGTCTAAATCAAGAGTCCATCCAGTCTATTTATAGTCATTAACACCATTGGGTCCACTTGACCTAATTGGGACACATGTTTTAGTTACTAAAGTGTGGTGAACACTAATTGAGGCTCAATGCCACTGATTACACTTGATTGCATCAGTTTAGGAGCCTCCTAGACCAATCCCTACAATTTAGGAAGCCATTGGGAGTGCTGAAACCAACCAAGGTCAGTTCACTTCAGTTGATGACTAGTCAAGCTAAGTTAGGAGTCAGTTACATTCAGTTCTATTCCTCTACATTCAGTTAGCACTAGGTTTACTTGACTGCACTCATGTGGGGCGCATTTCTCACCTACCACAGTCAGTTAACCTTAGTCAACACTGAATGTAACACTTGAGTTGTGTTTTAGAGATCCGATGAACTCCGGTTATGGTTTAGACAAGGTCATTTAACTATTGAGTCCTCCGATAATGATTCAGACAAGGTCTTGGTTACCTACAGTCAAGTAGAGTCTAATCAATTCGAACTTCCTCATGTGGATTCGAATTGCTTGTGGCTATTAAAGCCATTGTACTTCATTGTAATTATCTATCTAATTATTCTTTGATTAATGAAAAGCATTCATAGCTGCAAGCCATTTTTGCACTGTTTCATTCTTTAATAACTGAGTAAATTGTGTGATCTATCATGTGAGTTGTGTGTTTGTCCACAGATCTATGTGCTCAATTTAATATGGTATCAGAGCGTCAATGGACAAGGCACTTCTCCTCCTCAGATCTCCTACTGGATAATTTTTTTTTGTTTTGCAAGTACAACTTCGAAATGATTTCATATCTGATGAGACAAGGTCTTTGTTGGGTGTCTATTGGACTCAGTAAAGAGTGTTTTAGTAATATTAACTAGCTAAATAAAAGTGATGGAGCTTTTGGAACAATAGCAACAGGTCTTTCTCCTAGCTTGCGCTACCTCATTAGATCTATTGAAGACCCGAAGGAACTCTGGACAAGATTGGACAGAACCTTTGGAATGATTTATGAGGATCATAATAACACTTTGGAGAGCACATCCAGCACCATAAGCATCCTTGATCCAAAAATATCAGCCTCCACTCTCTCCGATGAAGTTGTTCAAGATAAAGAAGAAGCAGAAGCTTCTACATAGTCAATTCAAATTGAAGACAGTCTCCATGTAGTGACTCCTTCTCCTGATGCTCCGGAAGTTCATGAGATATCTGATATCTCATCTTCTCATATTGCTGAAATAGAAGAAGACATTCAAATCTCTGATATTGAAGAAAAATTCTGCTGCACTTCCATGCAAACATTCATCAGTGATTTTCCTTTAGATTATGTGCAAAATTTACCAGTAATTGCTTCCGAAAGTGAAGAGAAATTTGATTTTTCTCCCTCTAATGTTGCTGCTGGTGTGAAAATATGTGATACCTTGGATATTTTGGAAGAAATATCAGATTACCAGAGTGATCCATTCGCTCCCCATGATCTATATTTTCCAGCAAATTCCTACAGGATTGCATGCACCAAAATTCAGAATTTTGAAGAAGAAGAAAGCTGTGCATCCACCATCTCGGTTAACCATTTATTTGAATATGATATTAACCTTATTGGATCTGATATGATATTATTTATATCTGATATGATATTGCGTGGTTTAATATATCAAATTCATAATCTTTTTGTACCGCTTGTAACTGTTCTCATCAACGGTGTGAAGAAACAAGTACCGCAAGTCTCCTACAAAACTGTTGCTGGGGATTTGATTCCATTTCATAGTTTTGGATATGTTTTGAACCTATTTAGATCTGATTTAATTTCTGATATGATATTATTTGGTTCATATTTTAAAATCCAAAAGCCTTCAGTCATGCTTATAGCTGCTCTCACCAATTCCGGTGTGAAAAATCAAGTACCGCACTTTCTCTTCAAAACTGCCAATGGGGATTTGGTGTTAGTTTCCTCATATGAGGTTGCTGATATTTTATTATGTGATTCATTATATATTTCAGAAGATATATTAGACTATGGATCTCAAGAATTCTCTCTCAAAAGTCCCAGTGCTTCTCTACTATTGATCACATGCTCATCTCCTCATAGAACTAGTAAAGAGGAAGATTTTCTGCATCCACTTGGACACCTGCTCCTAACACTTGGGGCTGTTCTTACCACTCATGGTTTGCTGTTCATGGATGAAACATATAAGTTTCTTGAGTGTTCCTCACATTCTCTAAATTCTCAATAACTTTTTCTCACTTTTCAGTTGACTTCATTTGCTCTACATGGGTCTAGTCTTCATCGGGCAACTGTCTATATTTCTGATTTAGTTGAGCATATCATTCTTCTTCCAAAGAGAAAGATTCCTCCAGAAATAATGATGGAGAGGTTCACATGCCAAGCCCTAGGATATATGTGCACAGAAGAACTAGATTGATCCTGATTCTACCTGCTTAATTAGAAGGGGGGATTTTTTCCCATGTGGTTTTTCCCTAGCACCTTGTTTTTGCGCAGTTACTTTAATTTACTTGATGTAATGTGTGACCTATGGTCTTAGTTACCAGGGCCCATGGATTTTCCAAGTTAGAATTTAGGGGGGGTGTTAGGATTATTAATCCTCCCTTGTCCAAATTTGGTCATATGTCTAAATCGGGAGTCATGTCTAAATCAGGAATCCATCCAGTCTATTTATAGTCATTAACACCATTGGGTCCACTTGACCTAATTGGGGCACATGTTTCAGTTACTAAAGTGTGGGGAACACTAATTGAGGCTCACTGCCACTGATTGCACTTGATTGCATCAGTTTAGGAGCATCCTATACCAATCCCTACAATTTAGGAAGCCACTGGGAGTGCCAAAACCAACCAAGGTCAGTTCACTTCAGTTGATGACTAGTCAAGCTAAGTTAGGAGTCAGTTACATTCAGTTCTAGTCCTTTACATTCAGTTAGCCCTAGGTTTACCTGAATACACTCATGTGGGGCGCATTTCTCACCTACCACAGTTATTTAACCTTAGTCAACATTGAATGTAACACTTGAGTTGTGTTTTAGAGCTTCGATGAGCTCCGATTATGGTTTAGACAAGGTCAGTTAACTATTGAGTCCTCCGATAGTGATTTAGACAAGGTCTTGGTTACCTATATTCAAGTAGAGTCTAATCAATTTGAACTTCCTCATGTGGATTCGAATTGCTTATGGATATTAAAGCCATTGTACTTCATTTTAATTATCTATCTAATTTCTCTTTGATTAATGAAAAACATTCATAGTTGCAAGCCATTTTTTAACTGTTTCATTCTTCAATAACTAAGTAAATTGTGTGATCTATCATGTGAGTCGTGTGTTTGTCCACAGATCTATGTGCTCAATTTAATAGGTGCAGGTGCAGTGGTTGGCTTGTGCGGACCGGGTGGAGGGTGAGACTCGACCACGATAGGTTTTATCGGGGTTAAAACAACCTGGGGCATTGCTGGTGGAGCTGGTGGATCAAGATACCACACCGAGATGCCCAACGTAAAGTTAGGCAAGATTAAGGTGGCCATGAACGGCTTGCTCATGACACCAGGTGGGGGAAAGAGAAATGGAATCGTATGGATTGGAGATGAGCCTAGATAACTCCTTGCTGGTTGCATGTGGGGGTGAGGTTGTGGTTGTGGCTACGCGTACTGCTGCTGCTACGGGTGACATTGTGGCTGCTGTTGGTGTTGCAGCTGCGGACAATGTTGTGGTTGTCGTTGCGGTTGCTTTTTGGGTGTAGCGGTTTTAGATGAGACCATGCACAAGTCCGTAGTTTGATTTTGTGTTGGTGGTGGTGACACTCATGGGAAAGGAGCCGTCATGCTGGGATCAATAAACAACCCAGGGCCCACATTCAACGATGGGGAGGCTGGTGTGTTTTCAAGCATAGTGTTGGTTGCAGGGATGGCGTTAGCATGTGTGGTCACCACTTGGGGCTAAATGGTGGTGATGGTAGGGATAACATTGGAAAGCGCTGTTAACGCTTGCAGATCATGATAGGTGAGCTGGTCAACCGTCACAATCTTCCCTTCGTGGGGGAACATCATGAGACAGAAGACAGTTGATGCGACGACTCGCATGGAATACATGTAACTCCTCCTGAGGAGGAGGTTGTAGTCCAGTTGAGCGTTGAAAACTTTGATGTCAATCAAGACTATCTTCCCAGCTAATGTGATGGGGACATGAGGGAGGATTCCTCAGGATATAGTGGGATGTCCATCATAATCCCGTAGAGTCGTGGAGGACGGTTTCAGAATTGGTGATCCAAGCTTTTGCCAAACCAAGGTAGACATGACGCACGTGGATGCCCCCTCATCCACTATGCATCAATGCACAACCAAATTCTGGATGGACACCGAGATTTGAAAGGCAATAGCGGAGGGAATACACGATTCCTCGTTCTCTGTGTCGAAGGTGATCAATTTGGAGGCGGAGGGCTCTGCTGCCCCTAAGGTGGCTAACAAGGCTTTCTGCTGCATTGGGCACGTTTTGAGTACCTCAAGAGCAAACATGGTGGTTGGCATTTGGGCCAAATCATCCACAATGCTATAGCTGACTGCAGCTCTAGCTGTGGCATTGTTGGCCACTCTGCATATGGGGGGGCACGAGAAGGGGGGTAACTGAAGAGGCAGGTTGATTGTCTTAGATGTGGAAGCTGTTGATGATTCAGCAGGTTCGATGGTGGTACAGTACTGATTCCTTCTGGTTTGCAAGTTGACCTCCTCATTCGTCATGGCTAGCAGGTGATGAGCACCTGTTTCGACCGTGGGATGTGCCCCTGGAGTGTTGGGATTGGCTTGGGGAGGGGGTGTGGTTGCCACCAATCCTTGAAATGGTAGTGGGTTTTGAAGCACCATGGGGGGAGGTCCTTGTGGTTCCTGGTCGGGTTGGGATTGATTGGCAGCATTGGCAGCCTGATGGGCCTCATTTTGAATGGCCTGATTAGCGCGAGCCATGAGGGGACATTCAAATGTGTAATTCCCATAGACATCACAGAGTTTACATGGTTGGTTTGTGCAAAACGGGGCATTGGGTCTTGGTGGATTTTGTCATGGGGGGTTTTGGACTAGTCGGTTTGCCACAACATTGTTGGGAGGGTTCGATTGTTGAACGCCTCCCTGCGGTTGGTTATTGCCTTGGTTGCGGGGCTGGTTGTTTCTAGGTTGCCCCCCTCATCATATCTGATAGGGATTTGTAAATACTATAGGAACATGAAGGCTAGGGAGTTGAAGTCGGGGTACTTGACTTGTGGCAGCTCAATGTACCATTTAGCCTTGGCACCTGTAAGGGTGCGTTGGAATAGCCTCAACCTAATGGAGTCATCTATGATGCTATTGGATGAGCACCATAGATGGAATGTCATTATATGGTTTTGGGGACATTCCCTAGCTTTGCCTTCAAACTTGGGGATGTCAAATGGCAGCTTAGTTGGCATAGGTGGCCAAAAAGCTTGGTGGCGGATGGGGTTGTTTGTTAATTTGTCCAAATTAGGCAAGTTCAGACAAGCCATGAAGGATAGGTTTGACCCCAAGTTGATGTGGGATGGGGCTGCGATGGTGGTGGGGCTTGCAGGTGCATAATGCATCTGCATGGCTGGGGGTGCTTGTGGTGGCACCATTGCGGATGGGCCAATGCCCCCAAGTGTTGTGGGTGGGATGGTATGAGTGGCAGGGACATTGCCCCCATGTATGATAGTAGGTACAATGTAGGTGGATCGTCCACTGCCCCCCTGTGTGGTAGGAGGGGCAGTTTGTGTAGAAGGGCCACTGCCTCCGTGTGTTGTAAGTGGGCCAGGTTGGCTGGTCACTATAGGTGGTGGTAGCTGGCTAAGGATAGTCTGCATGACTATTATTGGGCCACTTTCCAAGTTGTGGGTAACCAGTTGTGATGTGGACATGGGTCCACTTGCTAAGGTTAGGCCGAAAAATGGATTCGGATTTGTATTAGCCATGGGGCTAGATGGTGCGATGCGGAGGTATGGTTCAGAATGATATGGGTCTGAATCAGAATTAGAGGCTGTGTGGCCCTCTGATGTTCTGGGAGATAACTGAGAATGGATTTTACGGTGCCGATCGAGTGTTTCGAATAGTGGTGGTTTGCCTCTCAGGAGTGAGGAAGAGCATGGAGGATCAATTGTGCTTGATTTTATGTGTGAAACTACTGGTAATGAGATTTGGACCCTAGTTTCAGTGGCTTCCTATTGGCTATAGGTGGTCACTCGACCACCAAGACTTTTGGAAGACAATTCTTGGCTTGTTCCTCACAGGTGCTTCTACTCAATCGAAGGGGTCGTTGCTCGTTTCGCTTGGGAATTCCTCTTAGTGGATTTGGGGTTCCTATGGTACTCCTCACAATGAGTTTCTGGGTAGAGCCCAAGTACTTCCTACAGTTGAAGCAATCAAGGACTTATGTCCTCAAAGATTGCAGAGTTGTTTGAACTTAGTGTAAATTAGTAAATTTTAAAGCTTACTTAGTGTCATGAACCGAGTTGGGTTAATTAGTTGGTATGGTGTATTTGTTTGCTTGTTTTTTCTGGTATTTGGTTTCTACAATATGGTTTATGAATTCATCATGGTAGAGTTCATGTCATTGTGGTTGTGTATGCAAGCATAAGTAAACATAAATTGTGAACAAGTACAATGATTAACCCTGAACGTTTGCTGGCCTAACTAGATGTCTACCTCACAATGATATTCCTCTTCAACCAAGAGAAGGTGCTGGGCTCTCAACACAATGGGACTAAGCCCATCCGTAGATCCTCAGGTCACCTCCTAGATGCTAGGTTGGTGAATAGGGAGGATGCTTAGCACCGTGAGAAGCCCTCCTTCTCTACCCCCTCTACCTTCCAGGTCACCCGGTTTTAATGATTTTGGAACAATATCATGGAGTGCCTAGATCTATACAAGCTTGCCCTTCGTTGTATCCTAGAATACCTCGGAGGGTGATGATTGGGTAGAGGAGGAAGGGGAATCAAGATCATTGATTTTAAGTTGATTTTAGTTAGACTAGGTTCATTTTATTAAGCCATAATGATTTACTTAACATTTACACATTGTTCATGAAATAAAATGTAGAAAATGAAAACAGGAAATTAAATTAACTTGCAGTGGTGGATAGAGGTGGCTGGGCCGCACTAACAGTCCTCTAAAATTGAAATTTATAGTCTATTAAATTCAAATTAAAGTTCTGTTTGACAGGCCACACATTTCTGACCAAATCTGGCGGGGGGGCCGCGAGATTTTTTCAGAAATGAGCGAGGGGCTCGCACAGAATGCAGAAACAGCCGGAACCTGAGTTTCTGGGCTGAATTCGCACTTATCAGGGGATTAAGTGTGCCCTAGGTGCACCTGTTTTCCCATTAAGTGCACCCTAGTCTCACCTTTTGCCTCCATAAGAGTGCCCTGCTCCGGATTGGGGTTTTTTGGTGAGACAGAGTCAAATCTGGCTGATAGTAACTAGTACTGCGGTCAATCCGATTCAGTTTTGCCTAGCAGAGGCTTCAACAGTACCTAAAACAAGAAATAAACTGAATCTAAGAGAGATTTAACAAGAAATTTTTGAAAACTAGGGTAAAATTGAAAAAACTTGAAAAATTAAAAGTTTGGCCCAGGGATCCTGTGGGATCGACCTAGTATGGTCGCCAGTTCCGTAGCAAGGATTTCTCCCTGCTACAGGGGCAGGAATGGATCCTTTATGCCTATAGGGCACAAGGTAGGTTCCTGCTAATGGTGAAATGCAGAAAACAAAATGGAAATAAGAGAAGCAGAACAGTAAACTAAGCTAAGCTAATCTAAACAAGAAGAAAAAGCAAATGGTAAGGAAAGTACACTAAATCTAATGGTAGAAAGAAGAAAACGAAGCTATGGTGAACCCCTCTGTAGAAAATGGGTTAGGGTTTCGCCTCCTTAAAACCTGCAAATAAACCTATGATACAATGGAAAACCTGCAAAACAATGTCAATAACAAATCCTGCAAATAGGAATCAAGGTTAGAGAGCAAATAACACTAAATAACTAAAAAACATAAATAAACCAGTGGGTATACCTTCTCTTGGGTGGAAATGGGCCACCATGCCCTAGCTCATGGGAGCACCTCATTTGGTTTGGGAGCAATGGCTCAATGGGAATGGAAATGGAGGAGAGGGAGTGTGGGTGGTTTGAGAGGCAAAGGTCTCAAAGCATCCACAGGTAGCATAACAATAGGAAATGGGAGAAGTGTTTTGAGAGTGACCTCCCACCCTCCTTTTATAGCTTTTCCAATGGGTTTTAGGGTTTTAAGCCCTTGGTCAGGGATTTAGCCCCTTTTTTGGACTTTTAGCCCCTTTCGCCCTAACTTTAGCCCCTTTTAGGGTTTTAGCCCCTTTTTGAGGGCTTTAGCTCCTAGGGGGCTATTTTGGGCTCTTTTTTGGGGGTTTTTAGCCCTTTTCTTCATCCTTGGGCTCTTTTGGAGGTGTGGGGGTCTAATGGAAGGTATGATGGAGTGATATGGGGGTTGTGAGATGGTGCCCTTGGGTGGTGTAGGCCATAGAGAGTTATGTAGGGGATTTTTGGGTTAACAATCATTTACAATAAATGACTAATATCCTAAATAAGAAATACAAATAAAGGTGACAATAATAACTTTGTGATTGTTAGGTTAATCGATAAGGCTAACATTCCCCCTCTCAACCACGAGTTTATGTATATGAATCAACTAATCAATAAACACTAATGCTGAAGTTGATATGTTGGATCTTTCAGAAGCCTTCATATGTGCTTCATTGAAAAATATGCATGAAAAATCATCAAATTTGGATTCTGAATGGTTCATCTAAAATGAACTTGAAGAGAGATGAATTTCTGGAGTGAACAACTGCCATGTCTGAACATTCCCTGTTTTCTTGACAATTCCATCATTTTCCAAGTGATTTAGCTAGAGGAGGTTGGTGTCTTCTGCTAATTGGTGAACATATAGTATCACCATTATACAATTAGTGAATCACTGAAAACCCCCCTGAATATTTGAACACTGTTATGTGTCGATTAACATGCCAATGCATCATGTATTTGATTATGTCATCTTCATACTTTTGTTGTTTGTTTCCCATTTGGAAATTTTGGAGTCTGTCATCTACAGAATTTTTTTTCCCATTTGATAATTTGAAGTTTGTCATCTACAATATTTTATCCATCTTCATAGTAGTGTATCAGATTATACCATCTATAGACTTTTGTTCATATTCAGAGTTTTTTTCCATAGTCTACCATCTACAGACTTTTGTTGTCAAAACTTGAAGAATGACAACGATTATCAATATTCCCCCCTTTGTCAGCTGAAAGGTGAGAAGATATGGGTTTTCATGTGGGTTACCCTGAACCAATTCACCATTGTATCATAACTACTACCCTTTTAAAAAGAAAGAGTATTTTTTGAATGTACCCCCCCTTTAAGATGCAAGAGAGTACCATTTAGATTTCAACTAAAAGTGGGCATGTGGAAACATCTACATGTCATCTCATCCTGTGAGGGCCATGCTCAAAAAGCTACACCATAAGGGGACCATCGGAGTTATATTCTGTCAAAAAATATTATGTGCTACAAGATGCGTCTTTACTTGAGATTGTACTCTTTGGTAAGACTGATGTAACTTCTTGGTTGTTGATTTCCATTGCCAAGGATTGATCCACCCATAGTGAATCTTTAATCTTGTAGGCTTGTTTCTCTTGGAACATTTTTCTGATGCATGATTACATTTTCCACAATGTTGAAAAGGATGGAGATCAAAACATTGATCTTCCATATGACCAACTCTTTGGAAATAAGGCTAATAGGTTGTCCATCCAAGACTTAATCATTTACTCAAAATTGTATTGAGTCCCAAAATTTTCAAGGAATTATTTATTAAGCAATTGTTGAGGTGGGTTAGGGGCATACACTCTTGCAAACACCTCTGGGCAAAAAGAGGCCAACTAGGTCTGCGCCTGGTCATTAAATGAGCGGTCGTAAGGGTTCACATGGTCGATTACCCACTTCACGAGGTATGTGTAAGGCATAAAGGCCGACCTGGATGATATAGCATGGAGTTACGATTGACTAATGTTAATGTATGCAGAATGGTCATACTGAATGGCAGAAAAATTGTCGTTCTCAAAGATGGAATAAATCCTAGACCAGTCTAAATGGTAGGTATTAGATACATGTCCACTTGTGTCTAAGAAGAATCCAGAGTTAGGGTCTTTGTTCTTCTGCTCATTAAGAGAGGTTTTGGATATGGTGTTCCTTGACATGGTTGATAGGGTACACGGTAAATTCTGATAAAATGCAGAAGAATAATCAATTTTTACCCAAACAAAATTTACTGAAACATTACCTATGAGGGCAAGAAATTGGAAAAAATTACCAGTGATTTGTTTGAGAGTAGAAAAATACGTTGACCTGGTGAACATTTACAGTAAAATATTTCGTCGAGGTGAAATTTGTAAATGAAAAATGATAGAAAAACAGTGAGAAATTGAAATATTTAAATGACTGAATCCAACGGTGTAATGAGTTAAGATCGTAGATTTCAAACAGATCAATGGTTGAGATTAACACAGGAAGGAAAATTGCAGAGAAGGAACTTTGACAACTTTTATTTATTTTTTATTTTCACAATCCGCATTACGAGTTGCGGAGTAAAAGCTTGTGAATAGATATTACCTTATTGCTTCCACAATCCGCAATCCGCATTGCAGGTTGCGGAATTGTGAAAATTCTATTTTACGATTTTATTTTATTTTAGGTTTCTAATTTCCGCAATCTGCATTCTAGGTTGAGGAATTGTGGGATCAATAAATTGAAATTTTATTATGAATTTTTTTTCTTCTGATGTCCGTAATTCGCATTGGGGGTTGTAGGTCATGGAAAGGTGAAAATGACAAATCAAAGAGATTGCAACATCCATAATCTGCATTGCGGGTTGCGGGAAAACACATTTCAAAACCTCCATAAAAGGACTTCCACGATCCGCATTGCGGATTGTGGAAGCGAAAAATTTGAAAGAGAAATAAGATTTTTCACAGTTCACAAGACCCAAAAAAATAAGGCTTTGAAGCAAAATTTTATTAATATCAAACATGAAAATACAAAAAGATGAAGGCGACTATGAATGACACCTCATAAGTAAGACAACAACCATAAATATTACCTTAGTGATGAATGAATGGGGTTCCCATTTTATGTGATAAAATGGGATCTATTGTTCCAACAACACACCCACAATAAATACATACCTTGTGGTGCTCCTCCTAGTATCTTTATCGCCTGCCATATCTTCATCAACATATCCTTGTAGAACAATGTATGAACCTCCAAAACATAATGCATTAGAAGTGGTACCTCTCAAATACCTTAGAATCCACTATACTGCTTTCCAATTCTCTTTACCTGGATTATTCATATATCTACTCACAACTTCCACTGGATGTGTAATATTTGGTCTCGTGCACACCATGGCATACATCAAGATTCCATTTGCTAATGAATAGAGAACCTAGGACATGTACTCTATCTCTTTCTATGTCTTGGGACACTTCTCCTTACTTAGTTTGAAATGGTTGGCCAAAGGGTGTGGTAACCCAAAAAATCCCTCACTCATCTCTACATGGGCTACACCACCCAAGGATACCCATGCATGACCCTCATTTCACCCCATTGGAACCCCACACCCTAAAAAAGGCTTAAGAATGAGCAAAAGGGCTTAAAAACCCCTAAAAAGAGCCTAAATATCTCTCCTAGGGGCTAAAGCCTCCGAAAAGGGGCTAAAACCCCTCAAAGGAGCTAAAAACCCCAAAAGGAGCTAAAGATAGGGCAGAAGGGGCTAAATCACCAACCAGGGATTTAAAACCCTAGAAAGCCCCAAAAAAGCTATAAATAGAGGGGTGGGGGTCACTCTCAAAACATTCCTCCCTTGCATACTATTGTGCTTCCTGAGTGGATGCCTTGAGACCATTTGTCTCTCAATCCACCCACACTCCCTCTCATCCATCCTCCCATTGAGCCATAGCTCCCCCATTGCCAAGAGAGAGAGGTGCTTCTCCAAGCTAGGGCATGGTGGCCCATTCCACCAAATGAAGGTATAATGCTTGTTTTTGTCTTGTTTATTTAGTTTTATCTAACCCATATTTTCTTGTAGGTTTCCATTATTTGTTTGCAACTTTTCTAACATGTTCTTGTATGGTATTGGAGCTAAATCCTAAACTTGTTTACAGAGGGGTTCCTTCTTTGCTATTCTTCATTTCTGTTCTATTTCATTTTTGCTTTTATTTTCTGCATCCACCACCAGGAACCTATCCTTCCATCCTATAGATAGAAAGTATCCATTCCTGCCCTATAGCAAGGGAGAAATCCCTGGTACAGAATTGGCAACCATACCGGGTCGATCCCACAGGATCCCTGGAGTGTTTTTACAAGTTTCAGTTTTTAATTCTATTTTTTTGCCCTAGTTTAAATTTCTATTAAAATCTAGCTTAGATCTCTATTTATTTGCATTTCTAGTTACTACTGAGCCTCCTCAAGGCCAATCCAATCCCATTTGGCCACAATACTAGTTACTGTTGGCCATTCTGTGATTTGCAAATCACTCAACTGTGCAAAAATGTCCAAACCGAATTTCTAAAAATTCACCTATGTTCGGGCTCATTTTCTTCCCAAACAGTTGATCCATTTACAAGTCTAACCAAAACTAAGGGTAAAAGGGCCCATTTTTGAAGTGGGTTTTCAATCGTTTGAGGTAATTCCTCACGGTTTGATAAGAATCTACTTTGAAAAAACAAGACCTTTATAGGTGCTGATCCATTTTTGGGCTTCACTGTTTGCTTTTATTGGGACTCTCAGTGCGGCTCAGCCGCCTCTGTCCATCCAAACTGTGTTTATTTCTGTTTCTATTTCTTTTTATGTCTATTTCATTTATAGAACAAAGCTTAATTAAATCAAAGTGTAAATCAATACTTAATGGGTTAATGAACATAGTCTGATTAAAACATACTTAAAATCAACATCTTTCCTAACCCTTCCTCCTCTACCCAGTCATCACCCTTCGGGGTATTCTGGGATAAGATGAAGGGCGAAGCTTGTATAGTTATAGGCACTTCACATAATATTTTTCGAAGCCACTGAAAACAGGTGACTTGGATGGTAGAGGGGGTAGAGAAGGAGGGCTTCTCATGGTGCTCAACGTCCTCCTTATTGACCAACCTTGCACCAGGAGGGTGACCTATGGATATATAGATGGGATTAGTCCCATTGTGTTGAGAGCCCAATAACTTCTCTTGGTTGAAGAGAAATATAGGTGTAAGGTAGTCACCTAGTCAGGCTATCACGATTCAGGATTACAAATGGTACATGTCTAATTTTTTTTTTTTATGATTACTATTTATTGCTTTCATTCACAATGTTATGAACTCTGTGGAATATTCATAAACCATTTAAACAGCCACTAGGTATAACAGAAAAACAAAAGGCATACACACCATACCATATAAATCAAACCAACTCAGTTCATGATGCTGAGTGAGCTAGTAAAATTTACAATTTACACTAAGTTAAAAATATGTAGTCTTTGAGGACATAAGTCCTTGATTTCCTTAATCATGGGAAGTACTTGGGCTCATCCCAAAAACTCATTGTGAAGAGTACCACGAGAAACCCAAAGTAACTGGCTGCTGAGAGGAATTTCCAAGTGAAACAGGCAACGACCCCCACCGATTGAGTAGCACTCCCGTGAGGAAAAATCCAAGTGTTGTCTTCTGGTAGTCTTGGTGTCCGAGTGACCACCTGTAGCCAATAGGAAGCCATTGAAATCGGGGTCCAAAAATCATTACCACCAGTTTGACATACAAATTTGACATAATTGATCCCTCACACTCTTCCTCACGCCTAAGAGGTGAACCACCATAGTTCGGGTCATTAAAACGATATCGTCAAGTCCATTCTCGACGACCTCCCACACAATCAAAAGGCCACACAACCTCTGATTCATATTTACACCCATATCAGTCTGAACTAGATCTGCACACTGCACCATCAAGCCCCATGGATGGTGCAAACCCGAATCCATTTTTCGGGATAGAAATTGCTAGTGGACCCATGTCCACACCACAAACTATCACCAACAACCCTGCAGGTGGCCCCAGCGTGGTTATGCAAACCGTCATAAGTTAGCTGTCCACACCCATATTGACCAGCCAAGCTGTCCCACCTGCAACACATGGGGGAAGTGGCCCTTCCACCTACACTGCCCCTCCTATCATACATGGGGGCAGTGGCCCTTCCACCCACACTATCCCTCCCACCACAATTGGGGGCACTAGCCCATCCACAATGGTGCCACAAGTACCCCCAGCTATGCAGGTGCATTATGCACCTACAAACCCCACCACCGTGGCGGCCCCATCTCACATCAACTTGGGGTTAAACCTTCCTTTCATGGCACGTCTCAACTTACCTGATTTGGCTCAGTTAAAAAACAACCCTATCTACCATCAAACCTTTTGGCCTCCCATGCCAACCAAGCTTCCCTCAGACATTCCCAAGTTTGAAGGGAAGGTAGGGGAGTGCCCCCAAAACCACATCATGACATTTCATCTATGGTGCTCATCAAACAACATTGTAGATGATTCGATTAGGCTAAGACTATTCCAACACACCCTCACAAGTGCTACAGCCAAGTGGTACATTAAGCTACCACAAGCCAAGTACCCAAATTTCAACTCCTTGGCTTTCATGTTCTTGCAATATTTCCAACTCCCTGTCAGATATGACGAAGGGGTGGAAATCTTGCTATCTTGCTGCCAGAATACTGCGACCCACATAACCGACCACATTCATGAGTGGCAAAGATGCCGTAGTTTGTGTAAGATCCAACTTGATGACAAGATCTTCCTGGATTGGTTCCTTAAAACCTTGCTCCCACCTATAGCAAAGCAAATTGCATCCGAACATCCCCAATCCGAAGAGGAAGCCATCCTGATACCTTTACACCGTCATTCCAGACGCCCCCCGTGCAGGAACCTCCTACCGGGATGCACCTAGGGCATCCCATGCTGTAGATGGCATCATAGGTTCAGTCTCTCACCAACCACAACACCATCCAACACCACCTGCATTACCACCACAACTAATCAACATTGTTAGTGTTTCCTACCAAAACCAAACTCCAAACTATGCAAGAATGATGTCCCAGTCCAGAGCCATAATGTCTTATGCACAACCTATGCCATTGCAGCAGGCTCAGGCCTTGGCTTGGCCAACGCAACAATATGCAGGGCAAATGCCCACATTTGTGGCACTGCCACACACCCAAATATACTATGCACCACCAGTGCAAGCGGTTCAATCCCCTGCCCCTGTTCCACCTGCTCCATTGGGACAGGTGTTTGCACAACAAAACTGTCCCAACTAGCCAACCCCCAATAATCAACAAAGGCAAGCTAGGAATAACTGACCCCGAAACCAAGGCAACAATCAACAGCAGGGAGGCGGTCAACAACCAAACCCTCTCAACAATGCCGCGGCAAACCGGCTAGCCCAAAATCCTCCATGACCAAATGCACTGAGACACAACTCCCCATTGCATACAAACCAACCATGCACACTCTGTGAGGTCTACGGGAACTACACATTCGAGTGTCCCTTCATGGGTCACACTAAGCAAGCCAATAGGAACAAGGTTCAACATGCCACAAACACAACGGACCAAGTCCAACCCAACCCGACACCACAAGGACCTCCTCCTATGGTTCTCCAAAACCCATTACTAGTCCAAGGATTGGTGGAAACCGCACCCCCTCCCCAACCCAGTCCCAATGCTCCGGGGGCACCTCCCATGGCAGAAACAAGTGTCCACCACCTGCTAACTATGACAACCGAAGAGGTCAATATACAAAACAGAAGAAATCAGTATGGAACCAACATCAAACCCACTGACACATCAACAGAATCTACATCTAAAACGGTCAATGCACCTCTTCAGTTACCCCCTTTTTGTGCCCCCCCATACACTGGGTTGCCAACAACACCACGACTAGAGCTGCTGTCAGCTACAACATAGTTGATGATTTGGCCCAAACACCTACTGCCATGTCTGCTCTTGAGGTACTCAAAACTTACCCAATGTAGCGGAAAGCGTTAATAGCCGCCCTTGGGGCCGTAGACCCCTCTGAATCCAAGTTTATCACATTCGACATGGAGAATGGAGAACCGCGAATGCCATCAACCATTTCCTTTTAAATCTCGGTGTCTATCTAGGATTCTGGTCATGCACCAATGCATAGTGGATGAGGGGGCATCCACGTGCATTATGTCTACCCTAGTCTGACAGAAACTTGGGTCCCCAATTCTGCAACCATCCTCCACAATTATGCGGGCTTATGATGGCCATCCCACTAAATCCCAAGGAATCCTCCCCATGTCCCCATCACATTAGCCGGGAAGACAATTCTGATTGACATAGAGGTTGTCAACGCTCAATTGGACTATAACCTTCTCCTCGGAAGAAGTTATATGTATGCCATGAGAGTTGTCGCATCAACTGTCTTCCATCTCATGATGTTCCCCCACAAAGGGAAAATCATGACAGTTGACCAACTGACTTATCATGATCCACAAGGGCTAACGACACCTGCCAACATTATCCCTACGATCAACACCATTGATCCGCAAGGGATGACCACACACTCCAATGTTATCCCTGCGGTCAACACCAAGGTTGACAACATACCAACCTCCCCATTGTTGAATGTGGGCCCGGGGTTGTTTGCTGATACCACCATGATGGCTTCTTTCCCCTTAGTGTCGCCACCACCAACACCAAACGAGACTGCAGACTTGTGCATGATCTCATCCAGCATCGCTGCACCCAAACAACAATCGCAGCCATAGCCCCAATCGAAACCACAACATCACCCGCAGCCACAACATCAACATCAGCCACAACATCATCCATAACCACAACATTACATGCAGCCGCAACCACAACCTCATCCCCACATACAACCATCAGGGAGTTATTTGGGCTCCTCTCTAGTCCATACAATTCCCTTCCTCTTTCCCTCGCCTGGTGTCATGAGCAAGCTAGTAATGGCCACCCTAAACCTACCCAAATTTACATTGGGAATTCTTGTGTGGTATCTTGATCCACCAGCTCAACCACCAATGCCCTAGGTAGTCTTAACCCCCATGCAACCCATTGCGGTCGAGTCTCATCCTCCACCCAGCCTGTAAAAACCAACCACCACACCCGCACTCGCACCACTCCACCCAAAAAGGGCTAGGGGAAAGAATGTGAAAGCTACCGCAGAACCTCGATAGATCCCACCTTGTTCTGTTTGCAAAGACTAGGGCCATTCAAATCAAAACTGCCCTAAGATTCCAATGATCCGCGCGCATTTGGACGCCATGGATACAAACGAAAACCTCCCCGTGGTTTAACTTCCAAGCGTGCCAATAGTGAGAAACAAGTCATTGAGAACAAACCATGCTTGTGCCCTTTGCGGACTGTATGGACACTATTCTCACCACTGTCAAGACTTTCCCAAGTTCCGAATGGCTTTAGCCAAACTCTGTTAACTTTCCCTTGAATCTGAGATCACCCTTATTGAAGAAGTTCACCCTCCACCTCCTTCTTCAGACACCATGTCCATTTACATGATGTCCAGTTCTACCAACCTGCTCGTCTCCATCTCCAATGATGATCCATCAGACCTATCTCTTCGTTGCTTCCGCAATGATGAAGAGATACTTGAAGCCTTAACTACCCCAGAATAGCCACGGGATGACATGCACCATCGCACATTCTTCCTCCTCGAAAAACTTGTGTCGTAGTTTGACCAGTTTTCCATGGAAACCGAAGATTTCATTCATGGGAAAGTCGATTGGTTCAAGAACCCCATCCCGGCACCAGACATCTTTGAAGAAGGGAACATGTCCAACATCTCAACCAATCCCAAGGTTGTTGAAGAAATCATGCTGGGGGCATCCTACTCCTTGGAAGAAGTCATTGCTTAGAAAGATCTCTTCCAAGATTTCTGCGACACTTTGCTTGGTCTTACAATGAAATGCCCGGGTTGGATCCATCCATCGTGGAACACCACATTGACACATGGCCCGTTGTGGTCCCCATACGTCAAAAGCAACGACCTATCCATCCTTTCAAAGTGGTCGAGGTCAAAGCCAAGATAGAGAAGCTATGCACAACCAACTTCATTTACCCCGTTGCCTACACCACTTGGGTTTCTAATCCTGTTCCCATGAATAAAAAATAGGGTACCATCCGTGTTTGCACAAACTTCCATGATCTCAATGGGGCATGTCCCAAAGACAAATTCCCAACACCATTCATCGATCAGATTATCGATGCATGTGCCGAACATGAGGTATTTTCCTTCCTGGACGAATTTTTCGAATATAACCAAATCCAGATCTGGAAAGAAGATCGTTACAATACTGTGTTCACAACCCCGTGGGGCACATTCACATATCGAGTAATGCCCTTTGTCCTGAAAATGTTGGAGCCACCTTCCAGCGCGCCATGACACAATGTTTCCGTGACCTCATTCACATCATGTTGGTTTATCTTGACAACCTCATTGCGTGGTCACAGAAGCAAGCACAACACATAGGCGACTTGCGGCAAGTCTTCCTACGGTGTCGCTAGTACGAAATTTGCTTGAACCCTTTCAAGTGTGTTTTCTGTGTCCCAACAGGCTATCTCCTAGGGTTCATTGTGTCACACAAAGGAATGACCATTGATCCCCTGGAAATCCAAACCACTTTCCCTCTAACCTCACCTCTTTAAATGACGGTAGTTCAGCTTGTAATATAGTCTTGTCCCTTTTTGTTTTACAATGTGTTTACCACAAATCAGAAACCCCCCATTTAGGGGCAACACCATTAGTTGTTGGTTCAGAGTCACCCGGAGCTTGTTCGAGACACCCCTCACACCTCCAGGCTCAAATTTCTATCTCCTTATGAGACCATCATCTCATGTTTAAAAAAAAATTTCAGGACCACTTCCTAAAAGTTACCTTGATTTTCAAGCCACATCATGGTGATGCAAGTGTCTTCAGACCTGTACTTGCATCACACTTTCCTATCGCCACTCATGTGGGTTCTCGGGCCACCTCCCGTAAGGAACATCATTTTTATTTTAAGCATATAGCCATCTACTTCGTCCACCACACCTTATGAAGATCACCAGACCATCGTTCAGAGAATGGATCATTTCCTTTGCATGCATTTGGCATATAAATGCCTCCAGACTTGCACTCACATCACATGTAGTCAAGTCTGTCCACCACAATTCACACACGACTCTCCTGACCTCTGTTCAAGAGCCGCCTCGGTTTGCATGCCTCTGTCGTACCGACTCGCATGCCTCTGTCGCGATCTATCCCATGCATGTATTGGTATGTTTGAGATCCATCTGCTCTATCCATATTGCACGGATAACCCTTTGGACCATTGTCCACTGTATCGACATGGGGCATCGCCTGTAGCACCATAATCGGTTGATCATACTAGAGTTTCCTTTAAGCTCTTTTATGACTCCTAAAAGAATGAAAAGATCGTCGAGCACAACTGCTTCCTTTCTCACTCGTTAAAGTATAGGAAGGGGCGTCTACATCATCTCATTTACCACCTTTTGCGGGCTATGTAGACCATCAAATGAAAAGGACCACCTTGCCATATTCAAGCCAAGACTGTTCCCCTCTGCATACTTGTATGCTTTCTCAGGCAGAGGGCCGCACGTTACGAAAAATCTCACCATGGGTTGTCGTTAATCTCTTTTCCAGCCTTCTCATCAAGAAAAGATCACCGAGCAAACTTGGTTTTGTTCATGCTCGTAAAATCATTTGAATGAATGTATAGTCAATATAGGTTTAACCTTATCCATCCTGAATGGACTACAAACGGTAAAGAAGTCTCCCATCCCCTAAAAAAGGATGGGTGAGCTCTCTTGTGCATACTTTTATCCTTTTTTGGGCACAGGAGACTACCAATGAAAAAGAACCCCCACTGGAGTCTTCTTCGTGCTTTCATACTCCCAAAAATTGAAAGCACTATCGAGCATTTACTTTCTCGGGCTCGCCAAAAATCCATGAGATCGTACCACAACGGTGTCTCTAGACACCACCCCACAGAAAATAGTTTGGAAACATTCCCACTTTGGGTCTCCTTTGTTCAGAGTACTCTACAATGAATCCCATTAGTACCAAAAGTATTTACCTCCCCCAAGTATTTCCCATCTGCAGTGACATTCCCGGTATTATAGCTATGATCCCATTCCCATGAGTTAGTTTCATTCGCTTCCTGGTCCACGTTGCTGTCATACTCTGAACAAAGGAATTTTGATTCTACTACACTACCCCTGCCCCTATTCAACTCTTTCCCTCCCCCCCCCATTCAGTGGGCCAGTCTGCAGATTGCCTCACATCTTTTGGTTATCTCCCTCGTGCTTCTGGCCAAGGAAACATCATTGCCTTGACTAGGGTCAGGTCTCCCTCTGTCGATGACAACACACATATTCCAGAGGATAGACCCAGAGGTCCCTATATCTTGGTTTCATTAACCTCATTGATGAGTTCCTTGGACCACTTGAGAGGACTCCTTAGTGCCTCTCGGGATGGTTGTTTCTCACATGCTCAACTCCAACTACATCATCGCACCGTTGAGATTCGTACAGGGTATAGGTCCATGTAGTATTTGGTCAAAGACCCCAGATGTCACATGAATCTATCACATTGATGAGTCTATTCAAGGGATGTAAACATGTTTATGTCCCTTGTGATTTCTGGGTTGCGTTGGAGACAGTGTTCATAAACCCTAGCAACGCTTCTATATAGATTTATGATTGATGTAGCATACTTATACCATAGAGACTCTGACTCTCCATCAGTGAGTCCATACAACTATGTACCATCCTAGATCCAACAAGTCAGTCATGAAGATATAGCATTCCATGAGAATGCCATGGGTCCAATGTAGCAGTTCTTCAGATTAGTATTGTATTCAGCCTCGCATTGATGCAACCACTATGTATCATTAGTTGTATATGATCGACTCTTGTATTTTAGAGCATAGATCACATTATTATTTTTACATTGTCACGAGCATGGGGATGCCTGCCTCATCCATATACATGCCACACATTATTTGTATCTCACCCATTGATGGGAACCATATTAATACAAAAACCAAAAGACACCATGCCCCAGCCCAAGAAGCACAACCTCTTCACATAAAATCATATGATGTCTGCCGGCCATATGATGAGCTCTTTCCCTCACACATCAGGGGGCAATATGTTAACCCAAAAAATCCCTCACTCAGTTCTACATGGCCTACACCACCCAAGGACACCCATGCACGACCCTTATTTCACCCCATTTGACCCCCACACCCTAAAAAATGTTTAAGAATGAGCAAAAGGGCTTAAAAACCCCTAAAAAGAGCCTAAATAGCTCTCTTAGGGGATATAGCCTCCAAAAAGGGGCTAAAACCCCTCAAAGGAGCTAAGAACCCCAAAAGGAGCTAAATATAGGGCGGAAGGGGCTAAAGCCCCAACCAGGGGCTTAAAACCCTAAAAAGCCCCAAAAAAGCTATAAATAGAGGGGTGGGGGTCACTCTCAAAACATTCCTCCCTTGCATACTGTTATGCTGCCCGAGTGGATGCCTTGAGACCATTTGTCTCTCAAGCCACCCACACTCCCTCTCATCCATCTTTCCATTGAGCCATAGCTCCCCCATTGCCAAGAGAGAGAGGTGCTTCTCCAACCTAGGGCATGGTGGCCCATTCCACCAAATGAAGGTATAATTCTTGTTTTTGTCTCGTTTATTTAGTTTTATCTAACCCATCTTTGCTTGCAAGTTTCCATTATTTGTTTGCTGATTTTCTAACATGTTCTTGCAGGGCATTGGAGCTAAACCCTAACCTTGTTTGCAGAGGGGTTCTTTCTTTGTTGTTCTTCATTTCTGTTCTATTTTGTTTCTGCTTTTATTTTCTGCATCCACCACCAGGAACCTATCCTTTTGTCTTATAGACGGAAGGTAGCCATTCCTGCCTTGTAGCAAGGGAGAAATCCCTGCTACAGGGTGTACTAACTGGTTTTGCATTCTATATTCTAAACCTCTCCAACACCTTTTCTATGCACTCGCCTTGAGACAATGCCAATTTTTTTTATTTTCCCTATCTCTTGTTATTCTCATACCAAGGATTTTCTTTGTAGCACCCAAATCCTTCATCGCAAATGATTTAGCTGGTTTCCTTTTGAGCACAATTATACCATGCATTTTAGACCCTGCAACAAGCATGTCATCCACATACAATAACAAGATAATATATATTTCATTATCTAGCCTCTTGAAATAAACACAATGGTTAGAATGGCATCTACTATAACCCCGTTCTCTCATAAACTTATCAAATTTTAAATATCACTACCTTGGAGCATTCTTCAAGACATACAAGCTCTTCTTCAACCTGCAAACCAAATTCTCCTTCCCTTTGACCTCATACCCTTGTGGCTGCTGCATATAAATATATTCCTCCAAATCCCCATGGACAAAGGTAGTTTTTACATATAACTGTTCAAGATGCAAATATTCTACCACCACCAGACTTAAAATAGTACTAATTGAAGTCATTTTAACAATAGGAGAAAATATTTCATTAAAATATATACCTTTCTTTTTTGCAAACCCATTTATAACAAGTCTATCCTTGTACCATTTCTTGCCTCCATCTTCTTCCTTTAACCTTTAAAACCTTTTATTCTGTAATGATATTTTTCTTCTTGGAAACTCAACCAAATCCCAAGTCTGGTTTCTTACCAATAACTCCTCATCCATTCCTTACTCCCACTTGTTATCAACCCAAATGGCACTTCTCCGTCTGAGTGCTGACATTCCTTATGTTGGTACACAAAACACTATAAGATGGGCATGACTTGGGCTGCATTTACCCTTGAACCAGCTTGCCATATTATTTTTCTAAGTGTTGAGTTGTGTATGTGACTATCTCCATTGCAACTCGCGTATGTACGTGATTATTTCATTTGCAACTCACGTACTGTACGTGACTATGTACATTGCAACCCGGGTACATCAGCATACGCAGGTTTCCTTTAAGCAACTTGCGTGTCATACGTGGGTTGCCTATATTAATAGTCATGTACATCTTCATTCGACCTTAAAAAATATAAAACACGATTAATGGAGATTATTTGGTCCCTAATCATTAACTATCCTAACTGTTTCAACCTCCTCAACCTTCGAAACTACTCTATTTCCAAAAGTATAAATAGAGGCCTTGGGGAGGGAATTAATCAATCAAGATTGGAGAGAAAAGTTATGCTGGTGATATATCTTCAGAAATCTTGGAGTAGCAGAACTCAGAGTCCTTTGGTTGTAGAGGAGTCCTTGTCTCAGAAGCTAGGTTGTACTCTTATCTCATTCACTGATTGTTAATAAAGAGAATTCTTCTTCCAACATTGTGTTGAGTCTCTTTCATGTATCATGGTTAATGAATATTCTTGATTATGTACTGGATATATTGTTTATCTAACCTCTTATATATACATGCATAAGATAGTACTTGGAGAATTTTCTCTTTACAGGTGAAGGAGGTGCATCCCTGGAAGCTTTGGAGAGAAGAGGAATGGAAGAAGATCAAGCTTGGATCAACCATTGGTAGTCGGGTAAGTCAATACTTTCTTCCTATTTCCTTTTTGTTCTCTGTTAAAGCTGATTGTCTACAAGGTTAGTAGTAAGTTGGTAACCCCAGACCCTAGGTTACAAGGGTGCTTAATCTTGAACAACAGAACTGGTGACTCCACTGGGTAGTCCAGCCTGCTATGTGTTAGTCCTGTAAATCCTTTCCCAGTCTTTGCTCTGATTCAGTGTGTGGTTTTATGTCTTGGTTTGGACTTGCAATAGTGTTTTAGAGACCTTCATTTTTTTTCTTTTTTGAAAATCTTTTGTCCTGTACACGGGTTGTTGTGCTACACAGTCACGTACAAAAGCTTGTATACGTGGGTTGCTATATTGAAAAGTCGCGTATAGTATGTGGGTTGTTCAACTAGATAGTTGTGTACATAACTTAGCAGCAAAATTTTGCGTAGGGTTGCTTGTCCCTGTCTTTTTTGAATTTTGCCTTATTTTGGGGTCTTCTAGTACTGGCACTTCACTGTAGGTTTGAAATCCCTGTGAACCATAATTTGTGCTTTTTAGTAAGCCCTTGAGTTTATGTTATTTGAATTTTCTTTCTTTTAGCAATTTGAAGTGGATTATCATGTTGGATGATAGGTCCAAGTGCTGTGTATCTGAATCAGTGATCAGGGTTATAGATACCTTGTACCCCGTACTATTTCCAAGTAGTTTCGGTTTGTCACTTGCCTTTTATTGATTTCAGTGGATTTCATTCATTGTGTCTTCCCAAGCTACGTGTTCGCCAAGTTTCTTCCTTAGGTGGTTGATTTTTGGTTCTTATAAGTCTAATATACTTCATTTTGCTTGCTTTATATAGTCTGATTATTCAAGCATACTCAAGAATTTTTGCATTTAGGTGCATAGTAATTTTTGAAGAGTTTGAAAAGTGAAAAGAAAAGCATTGGAAACATTTGCATTTGAATTTCATATTGTAGTTTTATTTTCAGTTTTTGAATAAAATCTCAAAAATTACAAAAATAAGTCTTAGCTTTCTCTTTCCTAGTTGCAATTTCAGTAGTTCATATTTACAAAAAGAAAAGAAAAAGGAGCTTGCTTTAAGTAGTTATAATTTTCTTTGGAATTCATTTTATACACCTTTTTTACTTTTCTTATCGAGACTATAATATCATAGTCATTCACGCCACTTACCCTCTGACTAAGAACAACCCTTAAAATGAATGCTATAATTGAAAATTTATTAGTAAGTTTTGTTTTATAGGGTCATACACCTACTAGCTTAGGCTAGACTTGTGGGATAGGAAGTGTAAACTCCCCATAAGTACTTAAAT
>LPNX010925381.1:81337-101171 GCA_001517045.1 Pseudotsuga menziesii
TACAAAAAATGGATCAAAGTCTATAAAATGCTCGTAAGTCTAATCTTGACCACCCTGGTCCCCCTGATCACCCTGATCACCCTGCTCTTAGGCTTCTTCAACCTCCTCTACAACAACAACCTCAATAACATCAATATATAGAAGAACTACTCTCGCTACCCGCCTCATAAGGCGTATCCAGACAGGTGGTATACCCACCACTAGCTCCTGCATGACGGTAGGGATATGCTCAATGAGTAATGTAGGTACTCTCTGGGTAAGACTGGATATCTTTCCCTCAAGAAACCTAATCAAACCCTGGTCCTCTCCCACCACAGGATGCACATACATGCATGGATGCCCAGCAGGGCAGACTGGTCCAATATCTACATTTTGACATTTTAAAAGGATTAAAAATTATTATACATATGTATATATATTTATAATTAAAATTCATAAAATTTTGAAAATTTGAAAACAAAAATACTTGACTCTCCCCATGCTCCTCCAGGAGGGAGGACAAGGTCGGTATTACCTCGTAAATCTAGTCTAGCATATGGAAATTGCTCTAAGGCTGGTAACTGTCTATCCCACCAAAAGTAGAGTTCATCTTTGTATAAACTCTGGACCGATCCACCACCTCCCTGGCAGAGGAAGATCTCTTCCCACCTACTCAGTTTAGGATGACGAGGAGAATGAACTGGTAATGGTATTGCAGGGCTCAAACTGGGCACCCTCTCAAAGAAAAGGCTACCAATATGTTGGAATAACCAAAAAAACTTTGCCTACCTCTTTTGCAATCAGAGAGCTACTTCCTTATTATTGGGATTATTCCCGAACACCGGTCATATACAGCTCCTTGTAGACAATCCAATGCAAGTCTCATTTGGTTCCGAGTTACAAGGTGAAGTGATGATGACCCTGCAACCCTCACTATAGTACTTTTCAATACATGTAAAGAAAAGTTATGAATATGAACAATAGGGATGCAACTACCCCTCTTTTGAGTGTGAGGCTCGTAGTATATATCTATGTAGTTCTGTACACTTAGAAGGTCACCGCCTCTGTCGGTACCTTCCAAGTTCACCAGAGCTCCCCGTGGTGATAAACCAGAGATAAAATAGACATCTTCCGAAGTAACCTCTAGAAACTCACCTTGAAGGTCAAACATACCAAGATTGTGATCCCAATAGTGTATCAAAAACTCTAATAGGTATAAATTTGACCGCATAGGTGAGGTACAGAAGAATTTCAATAACCCACTTTGCCGCAAAGCATTACTATGGGGGCATCTTGTAGAGCTTCTTGGTCCATGTCTCCATGTTCCCTCTCCCTCCACTCAAGCACCATATTTCAATATGATAAACAAGCCATTTATAAACCATTAGATTCATATAAAAAATTTATTTTTTGGCCCTACATAATCTTTTTCTACCTCGCGCAGTGTACACAACTGTCCTTTGGACAAGTCACGTACTCTACGTGACTTTCCTTCGGGAAACCCACGTACAGAATGCGTGTACATGACTGTTGATATACCATACCCATGTACACAGTGTTCATGCTTTGAGGGCATTGGAAAACATAAAAATTGGGCCAAAAATTGAAATTTGCTTGGATCAAATGAAAGAGCATGGAGTATAGTTTTACCTGGCACTTGCGGTTTCAAGAATTGTCCACCGAGTCGTCCACACCGAGCAATCAAAGGTAGAGGTAAAACTTGTCTATTTTGAGTAAAAATCAAATGGTGAGTTTTGATTTACATTTTGAACTATTTATAGAAATATTATTTTCCAAGTGGGTTTTTTCCCTATAGTTCATATTTTTTATATAAAATCAAACTAATGCCATATCTTTTTCTTTAATGTGACAGGTCTATGGTCATTTAAAGTTGTTTTTTCACTCATATAGGATGGTTTTTTGGTCATTTCACATGCATTTTTCATTTATATCTAATCCATCTTAATCCTAGCATTAACACTTTTACCACGGACTATGGTATTTTTAACCATTAGTTCCTCGTTTATGCCATTGTTCTTACGTGGATAGGACTTTCCTCACATGAGTATCCTCATTTAGAACCTACTTATTGTCTTTTGATACTCATCTTACAATTGTCATAGGTTCAGGGGAGTCTTCTTAGCTATTTTTCACACCAAATTGAGCCTCATTTTGGTCTCTTTTTACAAGCTATCCCTTTATAAGACTCCCCACCCTTATGGAGTATATTTAGGCCCAGGTATAACTCCTCAAAATAGAATTGATTGCCGAGTAAACTTGTCCATTCAAGCTCGTTAAGAATATGTGAATGGGCATCCGCATTGGTGGTAGGTTATCTCTTTCTTGGACCATGTGGAATAATACAAGAAAGGATCACTCTCTTTTCTACAGAATTGAGAAGAGTATTCTCAGGTACAGGTTTATCACTTTTCCAGACCTAAGAGACTAAATTTACGAAAAAGGAACACCCGGTATGAGCTTAGTTTTCTCTTTTTCATGCTATGGACCTAAACATGAAAAATATTCCGAGTGTATTTCATGTCTTTGTCATGCTCGTTAAACAACAAGAACAAAGCATCAAGTTTATTGTTGTAAGCCCTATTTCTCGTACTCAAATGGATATTTTCGAGTGATCTTTCTTTCCTTCACACTCAAAAAACTCAAGCTATATGTTGCTCTTGAAGGAGCGTTGGGTAGGTGGTAATTTAACCTTTTTCAAACCTCCCTGACTAAGTATGAAAAAGGTTCACCTTTTCTTCTATGGGAGTTAAGAGAGTTCTTATGTGGTATGTTTTATACTTTTTCGGCCTCAGGAAACTAAATTGGACAAAAAAGGATCCCCCTGGAGTCTTCTTCAGAGTTTTTAGACTCTCCAAACATGAAAACAACAAGTGAGCATGTACTAGTTCGGGATCATAAAATCCATGAATCAGCGACACTATCAAGTGTTATTCCTTTTTTCTCTTCAAGGTTGTCAAAAAATGAAGAGATAATTGAGTTGACTTTCCTGGACTCGTTAAATTTTAACAGGAAAGATAAGGAAGAAGTTTTATTTTGGTTCTCAATCGTGGCAGTACGTCTTCCTTGAACACAACACTCTCTGTCTTTTTCGATACTCATGTCTCAGTGTTCACTTTCATTTCAGCTATTACTTCGATTTTCTTACTCCTCCTCTTGTTAGTTATACCTGGGGAATCTGATCATGTCTCCTACATGACAGATAAGTCTATAGTGTACTATCTGCAAAGTTAAAAGCTACCTTGGGTCATCTTTGTGTCATGCTCACTGTTCAAGGATTTAACCCTGTATCTGATCTATATCCTGATTCCATCATTGTCCTATCTATTATTACTTGTGTTTCCCTTCCTTTACCTAGTTCCTAGTCACTCTTGTGATCCGTTGGAGGATCTATTTCCTTCCTCATCACAGTATGGTTTCGCATCAGCACTTCCTGACGATGAAGACCTAGAGTTTTTTACGATCGTACCTTAGGATTCACTTTCATTATTGGTGAATTCCTTTGCTTTAGTTGTCAATTATCACCTATTGGTTAACAATCCATTGAATCCTATCCATGTTCGACTTCAATAACATCTATTCACATGGCTTGGATTGTACTGGTTCTTTGGGATTTTTAACGAAGACCTTAGGTTCATATCTATGGACTAAGTTGCACAAGCTTATGTTGTGATCACTTACACAACTTCCAGATCTTTGAAGACTCATCATTATTGTATATTGTGGCTTCAATCCACTTTTGTAATATACATGGTTTTGTACCCGTATCATATGATGTACTCAAATATTGTAAAAGAGCTAGTGTTCCAGTATATTGAACATAGCATCCTCAGATATGACTTTTTATATGACATTATTATGTATTTATTTCAGGTACTACCTCTTCTCCATTAGACTTCTGAGTTCTCCAAGATAATGATTATAATGTATTTCGGCCATCATTTCCCTCTGACCTCACACATTAGGGGGCATCTGTTATCAACCCAAATGGCACTTCTCCATCTGAGTGACGACATTCCTTATGTTGGTACACAAAAGGACATTTTAGGATTGAAGTTTGCCAAAACACTATAGATGGGCATGACTTGGGATGCATTTACCCTTGAACCAGCTTGCCATATTATTTTTCTAAGTGTTGAGTTGCGTACGCGACTATCTCCATTGAAAATCGTGTACGTACGTGACTATTTCCATTTGCAACTCACGTACTGTACGCGACTATCTACATTGCAACCCACATACATCAGCATACACGGGTTTCCTTTAATCAACTCATGTGTCATATGTGGGTTGCCTATATCAATAGTCATGTACATCTTGATTCGACCTTAAAAAATATAAAACATTATTAATGGAGATTAGATGGGCCCTAATCATTAACTATCCTAACTGTTTCAACCTCCTCAACCTTCGAAACTACTCTATTTCCCAAAGTATAAATAGATGCCTTGGGGAGGGCATTAATCAATCAAGATTGGAGAGCAAAGTTATCCTGGTGATATATCTTCAGAAGTCTTGGAGCAGCAGAACTCAGAGTCCTTTGGTTGTAGAGGAGTCCTTGTCTCAGAAGCTGGGTTGTACTCTTATCTCATTCACTGATTGTTAATAAAGATAATTATTCTTCCAACATTGTGTTGAGTCTCTTTCATGTATCATGGTTAATGAATATTCTTGATTATGTACTAGATATATTGTTTATCTAACCTCTTATATATACATGCATAAGATAGTACTTGGAGAATTTGCTCTTTACAGGTGAAGGAGGTGCATCCCTGGAAGCTTTGGAGAGAAGAGGAATGGAAGAATATCAAGCTTGGATCAACCGTCGGTAATCAAATAAGTCAATACTTTCTTCCTATTTCCTTTCTGTTCTCTGTTAAAGCTGATTGTCTGCAAGGTTAGTAGTAAGTTGGTAACCCCAGACCCTAGGTTACAAGGGTGATTAATCTTTAACAACACCACTTCTTTCTATTTTCTACCTGCATTGCCTCTTCATAACAATCTATTTCACCATAATCAAGAATCAATAAAGAATAGAGTGAAGGAGAGAATTGTTCAGGGGGTCTACTTAACCTGGTAGATCTTCCTACATTTGTAGGAGTTTGACGTACATGCTGTCGCTCTTGATTTTTTTGTTCCTTTGGAACTTCATTTTCTTTGATTTCAGCAAGCATTGTGTACTCTGTGTTTTCCTTTTCCTCTTTCTTTCCTTGCAAATAATATTTGTACATACCCTTTTCATTAAATACTACATCTCAACTCCTAATTATTTTGTGATTTTCATAATCCCATAAGCGATAAACAAAATCATCAACCCCATATCCAATAAAGGTACATTTCTTGGATTTAGCCTCAAGTTTTGTTTTATTTTATTTATCAATATGGACAAATGCTTCACAACCAAAAGTTATCAAAATTAGTAGTTTACCTTTTTGTATGTCCATGCCTCTTCTAGAATCCCACCATCCAAAGTGCTTGAAGGCCCTCTATTTATTAAATAAACAATAGTATCTACAACATCAACCCAAAACTGTAAGGTAAACCTTGCACGTAATCACATACACCTTGCATGCTCCGTGATTGTTCTGTTCATCCTTTCTAACACACCATTTTATTGTGGTGTTCTAGGTACTGTCTTCTCCCTGTGAATCCCATTGTATGAACAGTAACTATTAAAAGTATCCTTGCTGCAATATTCACGTCCATTTAGATATGAGACAGTTCAAAATTTTTCCTATCTCATTCTCAACTGAAGACTTCCACTTCTTAAAAGTAGCAAACACATCAGATTTATGTCTACTGCAATAAACCCAAGTTTTTCTAGTTGCATCATCAATAAAACTAACATAATAACGAGAGGCACTAAGATATGGTACCTGATTTGGTCCCCATACATCTGTATGAACAAGCTCTAACTTTTCACTCTTCTTTTATTTCCCAACCCTGATAAATCTAACTCTCTTCCATTTTCCATAAACACGGTTCTCATAAAATTCCAAACTTACTTGCTTCAGACATGGAAGCAATTTCCTTGAGTGGAGAATGTGCATCCCCTCTCAGCCACCTTGCACTTGTTTCCATGGAAGCTACAGATATAGAATAATCAGTATTATGAACACATAAATACAAAGTACATATCCTATGTCATTTTTCTATTACCAATGCTCTTTTAGTGATCTTCCGCCACGTTTTTCCAAACGTAGAAAAACAACTGCTATCTCCCAAATACCTAGTTGATATCATATTTCTTTTCATAGAAAGAATATGCCTTCCATATTTTAGTAGCCATTCATTTCCATTATTTAACTTAATACGTACCTTACCCATTCCACCAATCTTACATGGTTCATTAACCCCCAATAAAACATGTCCAAAATCACCTGGAACATAATCATGAAAGAATTTCCTATGGGGTGTAGCATGACATGAATCCCATGAATCTATTACCCAGTAATCACTATTATTATCTAATATAAGAATCAAAGCATCTCGTAATACACCACCTGCTACATTTGATTCATGAGTAGTCTCTTACTGCCCGTCTCCTTTCTTCTTTGGAGCTCTACAATCTTTCTTCATATGTCCTTTCTTACCATAGTTCCAACACTCTATATTTCCAAATGTGGTCTTGAATCTCCCCTTTCTATACTTGCTGCAATCACTTGGGATCCTTCGACTTGCTGCAATCACCTGGGATCCTTGCTCTCTCCTTTTGTCTTCCCCTGCTCTCCATGGTCAACGCATTACCTAATGTCTCACCTGTTCTTTTTATTCACATTTCCTTGCAAATAATAACACTAACAACACCATAAAATTTAAAAGTGTTTGAACAAGGGACATAGTTACTTACAACCATGACGAAGACATTCTAGCTTTCTGGAAATGAGCACAAGATTACAAGAGCCCTAACCTCATCATCAAAGTTCACTTTTGTAGAACTTAGCTGACTAGTCAGTATATTAAATTCATTTAAATGCTCAGCAACAGATCCACCTTCTGACATCTTCATATTAAATAAACGTTTCGTTAAAAATACCTTGTTGGAAGTACAGGTTCTTTCATAGAGATTAGCTAACGCGCTCATCACACCCTCTGTTGTCTTTTATTTTGAGAGATTGAAATCCACCGACAAAGGAAAGAACAACCATATTGCTCCCAGTGCCTTTATGTAAAAAACCTCCCATTCTTCATCCTTCATGGCCATCGATTGTTTTGTTTTTCTGCCCAACAATAGGTATAGATCCTTCTAGTACAGATAGTCCTACATTTGCATCTTCCATAACTGGTTGTTTTGGTCGTTAAATTTCTCGACCCTAAACTTTCATTCTTCTGCCATTCCTCCCACTCGAGCCAAAAACCCTTCTTTCCTATGAGTTTACCAACCAAATAGACCTTTTGACTCTAATACCAATTGTTAGAAAAAAAAGGATCACAGAGCAATAACAATTAAACATGTTGCAAATATTAGACACTGTTACAAGAGAGACACGTATATAACATGGTTCACCCAAGATGGGCTCCGTCCACATAGAAATTTCTAGTCCTTTATTATTATACCATCCAACAAAAATGAAGGGATACAACCTACAGAAACCCCACCGCACTTCCTCTTTACTCTGTCACAATTTCTCTCACACAATCACATATATTGTCTTACAATACTAGAATAAAATACACATCCGTATTACAATGCTTTCCTTTTATAGGGTAATCATGGGAAAATACTACGAGTCACCCAATACCATGGGTTCACAAACTATTGGCTAACAAACATCCCAAAAATTTCTTTCGGGGGTTTCCCCCTCGAATTTTTATATCCCAAAATGGCACTTCTCCGTCTGTGATGACTTTTATATGTTTTCGTTGCATGATGACAATTCCATGACGACACTTCATGAAAAATCCTCTCAGTCACTCAAAAGGACACCTATAATGGAGGAGCCATATCTATATTTATGTAACTATGTTTAACCTATTCTCTAGGACATTGGAAATGTATCAAACCAAGGAAAAACTTTCCAGAAGACACCAACCCCTGAAAATGATTGAAAATACCCTAGAAATGGATTTTTTGACCCACACACGAGTTTGCCTAAGAAAACTCACGAGTCACTCGCCCATTTTATGAAGTAAACCTTCGAGTATACCCCGAAGTGGCCAAAAAATACAAAAAAATAGAAAAAATATCAAAGTTGAGGTGGTTTTGGAACTACTCCTTCGGTTGTAACTGATCCCTATTCGACCCTAACTCTTCAAAAAAGTATATAAGAGAGGGTAAGGTGTCCATAGAAGGGGACTTCAGCGTTTGCATTGTTATGCTGGTGAAATTGGGACTCCCATCCTCCCTACCTTTTCCCTAGATGCTATCTTTTTCAGTTGGAGATCTTGGAGGTTGAGATTCTTGTCGAAGACAAGCAAGAGATCCATATCAAAGGTTTTACGAGGTGACTTGCATGAGAAGGTATACTTTGTACATCTTCCACTTGATTATTAAAGATGTGATGTTCTTCCCTTTCCAAATCATTGTCTAATGGATGTTGTATCTTTGTTTATGATAAGATGTTAATGTTAATCATATTAGGGTTTCAAGTTATTTTTATTATTAGTGCTTTACATATGGTCAAATTGGTTTGAGGAAGGTTGAAGCTTGTTTTGCAGGTCTCTTGGATTGAGGAGCAAGAGGAGGGATAAAGGAAAGCTTGGATCAACCTTCAGTAAATAAGGTATGAACCTTTCTTACCTTTGAAACCTTTCTTATATTTGCTTTCAAAACTTTATTCATCAGTCTCTACACCCCTAGTATGTTGGTGGCCTCTTAGCCCCCAACCATAGGAACACTTTCCCTCAATTTGGTGATTTTTCACTCTGTTTGGGCTTGTTTGGGGTGTTTTAGGGTTGCCTGAAGGGTATTCCTAGGTCCTCTTCCTATGTATGACCACTGGGAAGTGGTGTCTCCTCTTGAGGGTACTTTTTAATTGATTTGTAATCATTTTATTAAGCACTTGGGGCTTGTTTCTTGCTTGCCCCACACCTCCTTCCTTGGCATGACCTTGTTATGCAAGGTGTTGAGAAACCTCTATTAGTAGGTTTAGAATGAACTTAGGAGCCTTTAGATATCTATATTTTATAGTCTTGTTGTTTAAATCCTTTATGCCAAGGTGGTTGGCTTGTTCCCCTTTGCAAGTCTCCCTTCCAAGTGAGGTTCTATCTGGATTTAGGGCATCCTAGGGTCTGTTTGTTGGGTATAGAACATAAGCCCATTTACTTTGTTTATATTATCTACATGCATTAGTTTGTAGGTTTTTTTTCTTTCCCGTTTATAAAGAAAAAGTAAAAAAGAACAAGTATTTGCTTTATGTGCATTTAGGCTAGGGTTTAGTCTCAGGTGCATTGCATGTCTTTGTTTCATGAAAATATAAAAAAAGTCTTTCTTTTGTGGCTTTCATTTTCAATTTTGAAAAGAAAAGGAGAAATAAAAGTTTTCATTTTGAATCTCTTTTAGTTTAGTCATTTTGTTGCTGCTTTCGAGTTAAAACACCATTGGTTTAATTTCTACTACGTTTGAGTAATCAACAACACTTAAAACAAACATTAATATCTAGAATATATTAGTGACATTTTCTTTCTAGGGACAACACACACTAGTCTATGCTAGTGTTTTGGGTTAGGGACATCTTTAACTGCCCAAAAATTTAAGCTCAAACATAGTGCCCTTTCGTTCAGGAAATTCAATTTCATAAAGAAAGACACTAGAAATCTCCTTTAACATAGGATTCAAGCATGAGGTTGTGTGATACTAAGTTGTGGAGATACCCCTCCAGGATCATATACTCAATTGAGCATACACCAGAGTTGTTGCACATTTGGGTACTTACTTAGTACCTCCTTTCAGCCCCGTGTGGTGCTTGATATTGTTTTAGTTTTGGGCTTATTTATACTACCCATGTGCATCGACTGGACTAATGACTAAAACGCCGAACTTTCTTTGTCATTTTGGTAGCCTTACTATATATACTTCTAGGACTCAACATAGGTTATGGTGGAATACTATTTCCACTATACCTAAGGAAAGCTCGGGAGGAAATCCATTACATACAATTTGGGAAAGCAGTTGGGTGATTCAAGCACTTGGACCCAAGGCGGTGTATTGTGGACCCCAAGTATCTGTTCTTCGCCCTTCATTGGATAGTTCTAGACCCTCATCATCTGAGAATTTCCTTTCGAAGGTACCTTTGTTTTCCTGGTCTGATACATAGGATTTTTTCTAGTGGTGTGATCTCTATGTTGTTGGTTGTCAATTGACCTAAAAATTTGATTTCTTGTCGAGTCAAAAACTGTGGCTAGCACCCCTACGAACAGCAACCAAGAGACCCCCATGCCAGGGGATTCTTGTGCTTTTCCTTTTACCAGGAACATTGGTGTTCCTTTGATGGCCACTTTGAATCTACCTGGATTCACACTAGGGCTACTGGTTTGGTTGTTTTCCACTCTGTCTTTCCTGAATGCTCCCAATGCTTCTCAAGTAAGAACCTTTTATAAAGGGCATCAAAACAATGTTTCCCCTTCACCGGTAACAACCTCTCCTCCTCCTTCTACCTCATGTGGTGAAATTTCTGATACTAGTAACTTGTATTCTAAAAGGAACAAAAGAAGGATGATTATGAAGAAGACACAAAACAAAGGGGCACCCATCCAACATCTGCAAGCCATGTTGGAACCAACCACTCAACCTTTGCAGGTCATGCTGGTGGAACACTTCCAACCTTTGCAAGTCATGTTGGACCTAGTCACTCAGCCTCTGCAAGTCATGCCGGTGGCACCCTCTCAACCTCTGCAAGTCAAGTTGAACCTAAACACCTAGCCTATGGATGTCATGTTGGGGGAACCTATCCAACCTCTACAAGTCATGCTGGACCCAACCTCCCAGCCACTAGAAGTGATGAAGGGATCAAACAACCAACCTCTGCAAGTCATGTTGGACCCAACCACCCAGCCTCTATATGTCATGCTAGGGGTAAATAGTCAAGCAATGCAATTCATGTTGACACTGTTTATAAAACCAACTGTTCAAAATGCAAGCCCAAGTTTAATTGTAGACTTTGTGAGGCAGACCATCTTAATCATCAGTGCCCTGCTATTGCATAGGTACGAAGAGTGTGGTTTCAAGGACATCCTTTTCCTGAAAAATGTGTTATTTATAAAGAACCTTTTCAACCTTTGGTTTATCAAGTGATGGAACCGATGCAATATTTAGTCAATCCCAATATTCCTTTGGATAGTGACATTTATCAAGTGATTGAACCGATCCAATCTTTGGTCAAACCCACTCTTCCTTCAGATAGTGATCTTCATCAAGTGGTTGAATCGATGCCATCTTCGATCAATACCACTCTTCCTGTGGAGAGTGAATCATCTGCTAGTCATTTTTTCTTCACTGTCAGTTCAGAACCTTTTGAACAAGGGGGAACTGACTTCACTTTGAATGAACCCCCAACAAGCCCTCAAATTTCTTCCTTTAATTGGGATAGCCTAGCTGAGCCTTACCTTCCTTTCAATGCATCTTTTCAAATAAAGGTCCAAATTGGACACTATACAATTTCGCGTTGTATTGTTGATGAAGGTTATGGTGGAATGTTATTTCCACTATACCTAGGGTAGGTTTGGGAGGAAATCCATTACATATAATTTTGGAAAGTGGTTTGGTGATTCAAGCACTTGGACCCAAGGAAGTGTATTTTGGACCCCAAGAATATATATTCTTCTCTCTTCATTGGCTAGTTTTGGGTCCTCATCATTCGAGACTTTCCTCTAGAAGGTACCTTTGTTTTCCTGGTCTGATACTTAGTATTTTTCTAGTGGTGTTCTCTCTGTGCTGTTGGATTTCCAATTGAGCTTAGAATTTGATTTCTTGTTGAGTAAAAAAATATGTCTAGCACCCCTACAGACACCAACCAAGAGACCCCCATGCTAGGGCATTCTTGTGATTTTCCTTTTACCAAGAATGTTGGTGTTCCTTTGATGGCCACTTTGAATATGCCTGGATTCACCCTAGGGCTACTAGTTTCATTGTTTTCCACTCTGATTGTCCCTCCTGATGCTTCTCAAGTAAGAACCTTATATAAAGGGTATAAAAACAATGTTACTCCTTCACCGATACCAACCTCTCCTCCTCCTTTTATCTCATGCAGTGAAAGTTCTGATACTAATAACCTGTAGTCTAAAAGGAACAGAAGAAGGAAGAATAAGAAGAAGACACAAAAGAAATGGGGCTCCCATCCAACCTTTGCAAGCCATGTTGGAACAACCACTCAACATCTGCAAGTAATGCTGGTGGAACACATCCAACCTTTGCAAGTCATGTTGGACCTAGTCACTCAGCCTCTACAGGTCATGCTAGGGGCACCCTCTCAACCTCTGCAAGTCAAGTTGACCCTAACCACCCAACCTATGGATTTCATGCTGGGGGGACCTATCCAACCTCTGCAGGTCATGCTGGATCCAACCACCCAGCCACTGGAAGTCATGCTGGGGTCAAACAACCAACCTCTGCAAGTCATGTTGGACCTAACCACCCAGCCTCTAGAGGTCATGCTGGGGGAAAATAGTCAACCAATGAAAGTCATGTTGACACCATTGAGAAAACAAAATATTCAAAATGCAAGCCCAAGTTTCCTTGTAGGCTTTGTGAGGGAGACCATCTTAATCATCAATGCCCTGCTATTGCATAGGTACAAAGAGTGTGGTTTCAAGGACATACTTTTCCTGAAAAACGTGCTATTTATAAAAAACCTTTTCAACCTTCGGTTGATCAAGTGATTGAACTGATGCAATATTTGGTCAATCCCAATATTCCTTCGAAGAGTGACCTTTATCAAGTGATTGAACTGATGCAGTATTTGGTCAATCCCACTCTTCCTTTGGATAGTGATATTCATCAAGTTGTTGAATCGATTCCATCTTCGATCAATTCCACTCTTCCTGTGGAGAGTGAATCATCTGCTAGTCATGTTTTCTTCACTATTAGTTCAGAACCTTCTAGAAAAGGGGGAACTGGCTTCACTTTGAATGAGCCCACACCAAGCCCTTAAATCAATTCTTTTAACTGGGATAACCTAGCTGAGCCACACCTTCCTTTCGATGCACCTTTTCAAATAAAGGTCCAAATTGGAAACTATACAATTTATTGTTATATTGTCAATGAAGGGGCCTCTATTAGTATTTTATCTGCACGTTCTTGGGGAGGCATGGGATCTCCCAGCCTTATGTTGACTGATAGTTGGTTACTAGATTTTGATAGAAGAACTATCCAAGCTTTGGGAATTCTTACTCAAACTTCTGTTACTTTGGGTGGGAATATCGTCTTAGTTGATTTTATGGTAATAGAAGGGCCCTTGGACTTTAATATGCTCCTTAGGCATGATATGTTTATGCTATGCAATATGTGGTGTCAACACTCTTTCATGTGATTTATTTTCCTCATAACGAAAGCATTGTCATTGTTGACCATTTGGCATTTCTTGATCCTTCTCCTAACCCAACTACATACCAAGTATTTCCTTTGTTAATTCCCAGTGTTTCGATAGACACTGCCTCTCCACAGGTGAATTATGTGTCCTCACATCCCTCATGTCTAATTGCTATTGAGAAGAAACCTCTACATTCATACTTACCTTCTTGGGACTTGGTCCCAGCAGTTGATTAGGTCATCCATCCAATGGAGACCTTGGATCCCTCTCTCCACCCTATTGATCCATTTGAGTGTTTAGACATGTGTCCTATCTGGGATCATCTCCTTCTTTCAGATGAAGTATTCCTATAGTATTTGATACAGTATAACCTTCTTATGGATGTTGAATTAGTTGTAATTAAATCCAACCATGAATTGATTATTGAGCCTGATTTGTATGACGATCGATCCTCTTATGATTTCATTGTTGAGTATTTCAACTCTCCCATTGAACAAGAAGTCAATGATCCTGCTAAGTTTGATTATGCTTGTATATTTTTTTACTCTTGTTATACAGAGTTTGTTTCCATAGACTCTATCACCCTTGTCAACTTTATCTTTACTCTTGAGTTTGATCTTATCGATTATAAATCCTAGAGCCTTGGCACTATAGAGTCTTTTTCTGTTGATTCTGCCTTGATTACTCCTTTTGCAGAAGATAGAAAAGTTGCAAGTGTTTCTACCAAAGTGACCTGTATCAGGCCTCTTCTTCTGAATATGATCTTGATACTATTATTTCTTGGAGACATGATTCTTAGTTGGATTCACAACATTTTACTGGCTTCTCCCTTTTGTTCAAGTCTTAACTGCATTGGTCTATACCCTGCTCACGCTTATGAGCCTGATGTCGACTTCCATGCTTTTATCCTATTATATAAGCCCTCATCTCTTCTCTCATCTTCGTTCAACTTTGTATCATCCTACCATTGCAACTTGAAACACTTTAGATCAAGGAGACACTCCCTGAGTGTCCTTATCTTTCTCATGTTCCTTGCACTATGCTTAGGTATGTCCTCATGCTTGGAACTAGTTTCACATGTCTATGACACTCATCTCCTCGCATTTAGAGCATTCTTCCTGCTTTCCTTCAAGCTCGTTAAAAATAGTAAGGAGGCCATGAGTTGACTTTTTCGGGATCATTAAAACTTTACGAGAAATATATGGAGTTACCTTTAAGCTCTGGTCTAACTCCCTAAGCATGACTAGATTTCCAAGTTTTCTTGTCCCTTCAAACTCATTAAAGGATGTGAACGAACATCCACATTGGTGATAGTTTACCCCTTTTTCAGACCATGTGGATTACTTACAAAAAATGATTATTCTAGTTGTCTTTGACTAGAAGAGTATATTAAAGTATAGGTTTTTCTCTTTTTCGGGCCCAGAGGACTAAAATTGTGAAAAAGGAACCTGTTTGAGCTTACTTTTCCCTTTTTCATGCTCTGGACTAAACCATGAAAAATATTTTGAGCGTTCTTTATGCCATTGTCATGCTCATTAAACCTCATCATAAAGCATCAAGTTTACTGTTGTTTGTCCCATTCTCGTAAATAAATGTAACTTTTCAGGTGATCTTTCCTTCCTTCACACTCATTAAACTAAGGCTACATGGTTTCTTTTGAAGGAGCATTGGTTTGGTGATAGTTTACCCCTTTTTTGGACCTTGCCAAGTAAGTATGAAAATGTATACCTTAGTTCTTCAGAAGTTAAGAGAGTTCTCCTCTGGATTGTTTTATACTTTTTTTGGACTTAGGAGACTAGCCTTATGAAAAAGTTCCCCCATAGAGTCTTATTTGGTGTTTTCAGACTCTCAAAATTGTGAAAAATTTGTCGAGCATCCACTAATTCGAGTCGTAAAATCCATGAATCAGTGCTTTATCAAGCATTCTTCTATCTCTTCTTCGATCTTGCCAACAATGAAGAAGGTCCTGAGTTTTCTTTCTTGGACTCATTAAACCTTTACAAGAAAGAGGGAGAGGAAAGTTCATTCAAATTTATTTTATATCACAGTAGAAAGTTTTGTTTCCTTGAACAAAGCACCAATTTTGATTCTATCAACAGTTGGGTTCTATTTTTTTTCCTTAGGATTAATCCTGATCTCAGAGTTTTTACTGCTCCAGTTGGTCACTTTTCCAATTATATGGAGAATCTAGAAATGTCTCCTACATTGCAGATTTGTGTCGTTGGTTCCTTTGTGTCAAAAATATGCCTAAGTCACTATTGTGTCGTGCTCACAGTTCAAGGATAAAACCTTTGTCGGCCTTTCTGTAGTTTCCTTGACCTTTTTTGTCGGCCACTCCCTGGTATCAATTAATTACATCAAATCTCTGGCGGTCCTTGCTGCAAATATTTGTACAAGTTCCAGATCCAATCAATCTTTGATTTACCTCGTGTTGGATGATGGAGGATTCCTTAAAGTCTTCCTTCCAATGAATATCTTATTATCGATTTCAACACATCTTTCTCTAGGAATGAGATTTAGAGTTTATGCTAGTACCTTGGGGATTGCAGTCATCAGTGGCAATTTCCCTCGCTATTGCATAGCGAGAATACCTTAATGTATCCTACTTAATAGATTCTTCAGGTGTTCGACTTCAAGACCATTTATTCACACTTGTTATAATGTACTAGGTACCTTGGGGAACATTTTCATTAATGGTGGTTTCACTTGCGTTTGTTAACGGTTCTCATCAATGAACAGTAATCAAACAGTTTCCTCCATGTTCGACATCAAATCCTTTATTCATATGGTTATGATTTGTGCATTTGGGTGGTTTGGATTGAAGACCTTGGGATGACAGTAGCATCGTCATCTTTTGCTATTACCTGAGTTGCATAAGACCTTGTCACACTTCATATGACATTTGTTAAGACATAGATCCACCTTGTATTCTTGTGGATATGATCGATTATTGAGCATGGATCAACCTTGTTCATTTGTGGCCATGAATCCTCTAGATTTGATATGGCACCTTTTTGCATATTGTGCGACCATGATAGTTACATCATTTATACACACGTTGGATCCGCCTTGTATATTTATGGTGATCATTTTGTATATGGACATGAATGTCCAAGAGATCAATTTTGTCTGACATTTATGTCTCTTTTAGGTACCTTTGTTTGAGCCTACAATCTTGGATTCTATGTCTCTTCGACTTATTGCCTCAGTTGTTTCCTTTTTTTTATAATGTATTTAGACTATCGCCTTCCCCTATAACCTCATACATTAGGAGGCATATGTTATATCCCAAAATGAAACTTCTGCGTCTGTGATGACTTTTATATGTTTTCGTCCCATGATGACAATTCCATGACGATACTTCATGAAAAATCATGTTAGTCACTCAAAAATACACCTGTAATGGAGGAGCCATATCTAGAGTTCTAAAACTGTGTTTAACCTCTTCTATGGATCATTGGAAAGGTATCATACCAAAATAACATTTTCCAGAAGACACCAACCCTTGAAAATTCTTAGAAATACCATAAAAACAGATTTTTTGACCCACTCGCGAGTTTGACTAAGAAAACCCACGAGTCACTCACCCCTTTTATGAAGTAAATCTGCGAGTATACCCTGAAGTGGAAAAAAAATATTAAAAATGGGAAAAATATCGAAGTTGAGGTGGTTTGGGTGGTTTTTGATCTGCTCCTTCACTTGTAACTGATCCCTATTCAACCCTAACTCTTGGTAAATGTATATAAGAGAGGGTGAGGGGTCCATTAAAGGGGACTTTGTCCGGTGAAATTGGGACTCTCATCCCCCCTACCTTTTCCCTAGATTCCATCTTTCTTAATTGGAGAGCTTGGAGGCTGATATTCTTGGAGAAGAGAAGTAGGAGATCCAGATCAAATGTTTCACAAGTTTCCATGCATGAGGAGAAGGCATACCTTGTACTTCTTCCACTTTATTAATAAAGATGTGATCTTCTTCCCTTGCAAAATCATTGTCTAATGGATGTTGTATCTCTATTTATGATCAGATGTTAATGTTAATCAGATTAGTGTTTCATGTTATGTTTATTATGATTGCTTTACATATGGTCAAATTGGTTTGAGGAAGGTTGAAACTTGTTTTGTAGGTCTCTTGGATTGGGGAGCAAGAGGAGGGCTAAATCAAAGCTTGGATCATGCTTCAGTAAATAAGGTATGAACCTTTCTTACCTTTGAAACCTTGCTTATATTTGCTTGCATAACTTTATTCATCAGTATTTATACCCCTAGTATTTGGTGGCCTTTTAACCCCCATCCATAAGAACACTTTCCCTAACAACAAGAATCCCCGCCAAAGGAACGCTAGCCCCCATGCTCCCCAGATGGGATGAGTGTACAATAAAAATGTGGCACAAACACAACTAAATAATAACATCTCTGAATATAGAAGACCAAGATCCACAAACCAACAATTTGGATACTTGATACTGGTGCAAGATCCCACATGACATTTAGAAAGGATTGTTTTGAAGAAATGAATGACAATGTAGATGACATAGTGTATTTTTCAAATAAATCCAACCTCAAACAAAAGGGAATTGGTTCCATTAGGCACAAATTGCTTGGATTCCCTTACGTTTTTTTGCATAATGTTTTCTATCTTCCAGAGTTTTAGAGAATCCTATTGTCCTTGCTGCAAATTTGACAACAAGGCCATTACATCCACATGTTTAATAGAATTGTAGAGATAAGTAAGTCCACTAACAACTAGGTCATAATCAACATATATGAATATGGAAAACTATTGAAGATGAAGGGATCATCCTTAATAGCTCAAAAATTTACCTACCTCTCTTAGCATGAAAAAGGTAATCTGTCATCCAGTCTTTTATGGCATGCTAGATATGGTCATCTAAATTATAATAGTCTTTTCTTGTTGAGAAACAATGGTGTTTTTGGTTTGAACACCATTCCTAAGATATGAACAAATGTGATGCATGCATATTAGGAAAACATACTAAGCACCCATTTTAAGAGTCAATGTTTAGAGCATGTAGAAAGTTACAACTGATTCACTTTGATTTATGTGGCCCCATTCCTGTTCCTTCTGCCAATGGTAATAAATATCTCATGACCTTTGTTGATGACTACACTATAATGTGTTGGGAATACTTGTTAAAGACAAAATCTGAAGAATTTCAAACATTAAAAAATTTTCAAGCTTGAATAGGAAAGCAAGCACAATCTCATTGGAACACTTTGAACTGATAATGGAAAAGAATGCACTTCTAATGCTTTTGAAGACTATCTTTGTCAATATGGGATTGCACATCAAACTACAGTTCCTTACAACCCTTAATAAAACAATGTGGCAAAAAGAATGAATATGGTACACTTAATGATTTTTTTCAACGATGTAAAACATATGTTTTAGGTTGATTTATGTGCATTCTATTTGAGAAATATAAGTCCATTTCATGGTTTTGAAAACAAGATTCCACATGAATTTTGGTACGACCACATCCCTTTGATGAGGCATATCAAGGTTTTTGGGGTGATATTGTGTTATGTGTATTCTATTTGAGAAATATAATTCCATATCATGGTCTTGAAAACAAGACTCCACATGAATTTTAGTACAACTACATCCCTTCGATGAGGCATATCAGGGTTTTTGGTTCCACATGTTATGCCTTGATACCAAAGGAGAAAAGAGATAAACTTGGTGCTTGAAGTCAAAAATGCATTTTCTTGAGGTATTCAGGCTCCTCCAAGGAATGTCATCTGTGGAAATTGAACCTAGGTGTTATAACAATTACACTCACAACAATTGCCAATTACACATGCAAATTACTCACAAAAGGAAACTGAATATGGAGCAGAACACTAATCTGTATTGAATAAGTGTACAATATCCAACCCTGTGAAGTCATAGGCTTCCACAATAAATAATTACATGAGAGATTCGAATGCATAAGGATTCCATTCGAATTTGTTCAAAAGCAGGCTTACTAAATCTAAGCAAATCCCCCATAGGTGCATAAAGCAATTTCCAAAACTGTCTAGGAGATCACGAATTGGAAAAATCAATTAGGCAAGCTAATAGGTGGTGGAAGGCCAACTCATACATGCTTTTCATAGGAGAAAAGAGTGGAGGATGATGAGGACAAAAAACAACTTAACTTCACCTAGTCAAACTTTCCCAATTGCCTTAAAACTCAAAAAAAACAGGCAATAAAGCAGAAAAAAGAAGACATGCACTAGGGAGGCCAGGAATAAAGTAGATTTGATTCTAAGAGGTTTCCCAAGTGCTCCATGACTCAAATTTAGAAATTTTGACCACTATGGATGTGTGGAGGACAACTTGCATAAGGTGGAATATGGAAACTAGGCAAA